>CM051824.1:31971370-32466370 GCA_028451465.1 Erethizon dorsatum
TCATTGTCAAGCCCTATTTCAAACCAGATTTCCTTCAGTCACTTAGGTAAGTCATGCTCTTTCTTACATTTTGGGACTTCACAGAAGACATTCCTCTGTCTGTAAGATTTCCCCTCTTCTTTTTTTTTTCTAAGTGGCAGACCATTATTGCTCATTTCGCCACCAATTTTAGAAATTGCTGCGCCCAGATGTTTGCATAGCAGGGCTCATCTAGGATAGTTTTTGCCTCCATGTCACTATTTTCTTCACTTTCTTTGCCATTGAGATTAAAATACCCAACACTCACAACTTAAAGGAGGAGAGATTTTGGTTCATGGTTATAGTTTCTGGTTGGCTGGCTCCAAGTCAGAAATGGTGTGGTGGAAGGGCTTGGGTGGAAGAAAGCACCTCTCATCATGGTGGGCAGGAAGCAGAAAGAGAAGGGCAGAGCTGAGGAGGGAGATATATACCCTTGTGGGTTATGCACACAATGACCTACCTGTTCTGACCAGACCCCACTTCCCAACAGCACACTCAGCTGATGAACTCACCAGAGGATGAGCACAGTTCATATGCCAATTAGTACTGTGCCCACATGATCCAATCACCTTCTAAAATCCCTGCCTCTGAGCACATGAAGGGATGCATTCTCCATCTAAACCATAACACTCCACTCCTGGCCCCCATGTGCATCTCTTTATGCAAAATGAATTTAGTCCATTTCTAAGAGTCACCAAAGTGTTAACAGTTCCAGCATTGCTGAAATGTCTAAATCCAAAGTCTCCTCTGAGACTCAAGGCAAACTCTTTGTTGTGAGCCCCTGTAAAAATCAAAAGAAAGTTAAACACTGCCAACATATAAGGGCACAGGGTAAACATTCGCATGCAAAAAGGGAGAAATAAAAGGGTAGAAAGAAATCAGGCCAAAGCAAAACTGAAACCTAACAGGGCAAGTATTAATTCCTATAGTTCCATGTCCAGCATGCAGGGCAAGTTGTGGAGAGATGTGAACTCCAACAGATTGAACAGCCCTGTCCCCACAGCATTGCCAGTTGCAGCCTCCATGGCCTCTCTCTTGGGATGGATTTACTACTGCCTGTGGCTTTCTTCAGCATATAGTCCACATTCCTAGCTTTTCCCACTTCCTGGGGTCTCCAAAACATTTTCTACTTCACTATCACAACTTGACCCACTGCCCTCTCAGGAGCACACTGCTTGGCCTTGCAGGCTTTCTTCTGAAATCTGTGTGGAAGCCTTCATGAACACACAACCCCTGCATTCTGCACATCCATAAAACCAGCGTCACATGGATGATGCCAAAGTCTGCCACCAGCTCAAGTATTAGCTGACCTCCCTTAGATCAAGACCTCAGAGGCCTCTGGCTGTCTGGATGGCTGAGCACTGTGAATGGAATTCCAGGAACAAGTTCCCTCAATGGTTCTTCTCAATCAGGGTACCCTGAGACTCTCTTATCAAATGAAAGCTTTATAGCTTTGCACCCTTGACCCTGTGATAGATGTGGTGATGTAGATTTCTGAGATCTCCTCAAGGCATCTTTCCTCTTGTCCTGCTACAAAGTACTTGGTTTCTTTTTAATGCTAATCTTTTCAACAGCTGAGCTGTCCTGGGCCAAACCTTAAAGGCCTCCACTCTACAGACACTTCTTTTCTGGCCACCAGCAAAATTTTTTTAATTATTCAGCTCTGCTTCTTGCTCCTGCCTCTCATGATAGATGTGACTAAAAGCTGTCAGTGGTGCTTATGCTACAGCCTCAACATTGGGCTGCCTTGAAATTTCCTCCACTAGATTCATTAGTCCTACAGTCCTAATCTCAGTCTCCTACAAACACTCAAGGACATGAACAAAATGTAGAAAAATTTTATGCCAAAGTATAATGCACATATTCTGAAATCCAAGTGCCAACGTAGTCCTTGTTCCCAATTGAAACCTCCTGAGCCTGGCTTTTGCCATCTGCATTTCCTTCAGCATTCTTGTTTTCTGAGCTCTGACCAAGATCTCCCATCAAGCATGACTTGCAGCATTCTAAGGCTTCTGTAGCTGGCAACCCCATACCTTTCCAAACTCCTCCCATGAACCAGTTTCAAAGGCTTCTGAATCACATGATCACAAATATTCAGATACAGTCATGGTAATGATTCCTCTCTGGTACCAGAATCTGTCTTGGCCACTTTCCTTATTTCTGAAACAAAATAACTCACACCTACAATTTAAAGGAGGAGAAATTTATTTTGGCTGATGGTTACAGTCTCTGGTAAGCTGGCTCCAGTGCAGAAAAGGCATGGAGAAAAGTCCTTTGTGAAGGAAAGCTTCTCACATCATGGAAGTCAGGAAGCAGAGAGAGAAAGAGAAGCTGGGCAGAGAGATGATGCCCCCAGTGACCCACCTGTTCTGACCAAACCCCACCTCCCAAAAGCACTCAGCACTGAATTCACCAGTCAATGAATCTACCAGTGAGTATAATAACCAATGAGTACATAATCCAATCACCTTCTAAAATCCCTTGCTCTGAGCACATGAGATTTTGGGGGGACATTCTCAATCTAAAATGTTAGTCACCTTGCAGAGAGGCCCTCCTGCACAGCAGTCCTCACCACCATCACTCTGATCTGATTCACTTGCTTTCATAACACATGTCACAACTTTGCATTTGCTTGTCATTGTTTCTGCCTCCCTTCACCCCCACCCCTACCACATTGAATTATAATAACCATAAGAACAGGGACTTTGCCTGTCTCTGTCACTAATGAATCTGTGGTGCCTAGTAATAATTGTTAAATGAGGAGTATTCCCAGGGTTTGACATAATACTTTGGTATAGTAGTAACTTAATATTTGATAATGGAAGGAAGGAAGAAAGGAAGGAAAAAGGGTGGGAGGAATAATAGTTAAAACTTACAAGTTGATAATGGCTTTCTCATTTCCTTTTTTAAAATGCTGCTACAGGGGGCCGGTGAGATGGCTCAGCGGCTAAAGCGCCTGCCCCGCAAGCGCGAGGGCCCGAGTTCGACTCCCGGAACCCACATATGAAAAAAGGGGCCGGTGATATCGCTCAGCAGCACGGGCGCCTGCTGGCGCGCGAGGTCCTGAGGTCGACCCCCCGGTACCCACAAAAAAAAATAAAATAAAATAAAATAAAAATAAAATAAAATAAAATGCTGCTACATCTTTTATTGTGTTACTTTATTTTTCTCCTATCAGCCATTTTAAACAACTGACAAGAAATGGATTAGACAATCATCAAACTTCACACAGAATCCAGCAGAGCTGTGAGGCTCCTAATCATGGGAACATTTCCAGACTTCTCCAACTCATTTCTAAAGCTTAGATGCCTGCATTGAATCACCAATTTCTACATCTTCAGTAGACGTGCCAGTATTTGTACACAGCCTTGTACCTGGCACTGCATGTTTCTTGAAAACAGTTGCACAAGAACTCCTGTTCTATTCCATTTCTCCTGAACACTCCCTCCTAGCACACTTCCAGATGTGTGTGAGTGGCCTCTTCTTTGACCTTCTCTTCCACTTCATCATTCGCACAGTATCAACAGAGGCTCTCATTTGTTCTCTGATGTGTAGTACTTTTTCCTTCTTGGTTTGCCTTTATTTTATAAGGATTATTTGCTCCCTAATCTGAGTTTCCTCATATCCCTTCCCTTGATAATCCATTTGAGCACCTTTCTTACCAGACTAAAGGATTAAGGCATTGCCTTTCTTTTTTGAAAAAATGCTAACTCATCTCCCATCCACTGGCCCCTTCTCTTTCTCTCCACAGTT
This sequence comes from Erethizon dorsatum, assembly GCA_028451465.1. Classification (NCBI taxonomy): domain Eukaryota; kingdom Metazoa; phylum Chordata; class Mammalia; order Rodentia; family Erethizontidae; genus Erethizon; species Erethizon dorsatum. Next base: position 31,975,142 of record CM051824.1, read on the forward strand.
ATTCCACAATCCCTGGCAGAGACCTGCCTTCCTGCCTCTCAAGTGCAAGAACAGAGAAATGCATCTGTTCCATCCAGGAAATTAGAATTCATCCAGAGCAGGGAGGTCCCAGGATATGTTCATTCACATCAGGCCACGGTTCCTTCCTTCTGATGTTTGTGCTTCCTTTCACAGTCCAGCATCATTCTTTTTGGCAGAAAAGATGAATGTAAAATAGGCCTGATGGAGTTTGCACTGCACTGATCATTCATCAACAGAACCCTGGTGCTGCCAAGCACTCAGCGAAAAGTGTTTCTTTTCTTCTTATTCCATGCTCAGTTTTAAATCTTTTTCCCTATTTAGGGATTTTTTAAATCCTTAGTTCACTTTGGGCTTTAAATTTCTAGTTTTTGAAAATGTTTTCCTTTTCCTCTTTTATCTTTTCATGCTACACATTCTTTTATGCCTCCCTGCTTTAGAGTTTATTCTTTAAAAATTTGTACAACTTCGAATATCCAAGTTTATGACAAGAGACCTGTGGGACCAATCTTATTCTATAGATTCTGTTTTTCTCTCTCTTTCAACTTAATTCCTATAAAGTCATCAGAATAACAACAGGGTGGAATCAGAACGAACTTTGCAGATAACTTTTTTATTTATTTTTAGTGTACTCATTACAACTTGATTCATAGAATATAGTCACCAGTAAATAATCCCAAAAGAGAAAAAGATCAAATTTATACAAAATCTGACCATCTAAAAATAATCACAATCAATATTTAGGAGTGCATACTTACCGTGTGTTTTTTTTTCCTACTATGCATTAACAAAAAAAGGGGGAAATGATCATTTTCAACTCTTATTTTAATGTTTGCTAAGTTCACTTAATAGTCTATGTACTTATTTTATGTCAATAAATATTGCTCTAAAACATCTTGCTAAAGAGCAAGTCATATTTCATGATGTAGATAAGTTATTATTCATTCAGTGAGTGCCTATTGTTAGGCTTAGGTTGTTTCCAACATCTGGTATCAGAAACAATTGTATAATGAACATAATTGCAGGTAAATCTTTGGGCATATCAGTGATTGTTTCTTTAAGGCTCATTCCTAGAAATGGAACCACTTGGGTAAAGAATGAATGAAGCTTTGGGATACAGGTTGCAAAATCATTTTCCATACAGGCTTCACATTCTCTGTAAATTTACCAGTTTATAGTCTCTGGATATAAGCATGTAAAATTTCCACAACCAAGACAACTGTAGAGATTACAATTTTTTAAATTTTTTTATGCAATTTGATGAAAGATAAACAATTATTTTTGCATTTAATCATGTGTACTTAATTTCTAGTAAGAAATATTTTAATATATTTATTGACTTTGTTTTTCTGCTTTTGTAAATCATCGGCTCACATCTTTTATATATTTTCTTATTATACTACTTGTTCTTTTTCTTAAATCATAGAAGTTTTTAATATGATAAAAGTAGTGGTAGACCTATCCTTGTGTCTTATTTCTAGTTTTTAATTTGCTTCTAATTTTTCATTATTTCAGTGAAATTTAGTTAATTTGTTTTTTCTTGTATACAGTCTGTATTTCCTATGCTGTATATGTTTTCTCTAACAAAAGATGATTTTTTTAAAAAGGACCCATATTTTCTTCTAGTGTCTTTATTGATTTTTTTGTACTTAAATATTAAATTCATGTGGAATTTTTTTTTTTTTTTTTTTTTTTTTTGTGGGTACCGGGGGGTCGACCTCAGGACCTCACGCGCCAGCAGGCGCCCATGCCGCTGAGCGATATCACCGGCCCCTTTTTCGTATGTGGGTTCCGGGAGTCGAACTCGGGCCCTCGCGCTTGCAAGGCAGGCGCTTACGCCGCTGAGCCATCTCACCGGCATGGAATTTGATTTGGTAAATGTTGTATGGTAAACAATTTAATATTTACATCAAATGGCTATTTTTTCAAAACCATTTATTAACAATTCCCCTTTTCCCAGTGATTTTAAGAACCATATTTTGTTTTATACAGCATCTTACATACGCTTGGTTCTGTCTTGGGATATTCTATCCTATTAATCGGAAAAAATGGCACATTTACTATTAAATCTTCTTATTCAGAAATAAGTACTTCATTTATATGTGTTTTGTTCTTTCATTAACATATTAATGTTTCTCAGTAAAGATTTGTTGTTTTTCAAATAAGCCTTTAAGTTTCTCATTAGGTTCAGTTTTTTTAACACATTTGGTATTGTCTTTCTCTCATACTTTTACTGGGTTATTCTTAAGATGAAGGAACTTTGACACTGTGAAGTGCTGCTCAGATCCTCCTTTTGGGCTTAGGCAGGCATATTCCCAGCTACTGGGTATTCATGGATGACAGGTGTAAGTTGAGTCTCTCTCTGGAACTGTTCTTAACAAAGGAGAGCTAATTTCTCAAAGTTCATACCCAGATACTCCATATCCAGTGACTGACAAGTTGGGGTTATCAGGCAGGGAAATGCTAAGGAACCATCACAGCTCCAGAACTCCTCATAGAATTGCATGAGGCTCTTGTGGAAACTGCATCACAGTTCAACAACCTCTTCTACTCCCCCAAAGTTATTGATCCTGAGGACACTCATCATAAATGTCCTACTTCAGATCCCCCTGAACTCTTAGTGCCTGAAGAAATGGCCCAGTGTTCCCTGTTAGTCTGTAAGGCAGTATACACCCTCTCTCTAGTTTTATAACCACCCGACTTCTGCTAGACAAAAGGACAATACCTGTAATCATGTTATAATATAATCTGGCTGATAGTATGTTGGGCCTGCAAAGGAAGGAGAAAAATTATATTCCCTAAATGCTGGTAAGACCTAGAAAACTTATACTGATGGAAGCTTTGAGAGTGTCTATGGCAGGGTATCCTAAAATCTCTGTCTTGTGGTCTATTTCCCTGAGAACAAGTTCTAAGACAGCTGTAGCCAGGAGTGATCTGAGAAAGAAAAACTGAACTAAAATGCAATTTTGAAACTAGATTACACACTAACCAGCCAACAAAAAGTACCCCATCCCAAATAGTGAATGACTCACTGAAAACTGCAAAACTGCAAGCATGTAATAGCAATGCAATTGTCAAAACATTTTATCAGTGATATCCTGGGATAGGACAGCAATGGAAGAAAATGCACTGGCAGGTGCAGTAGCTTAAGTGTTAGAGAGGTTCTGAGAAAGTACTAATTACAAGAACAATGGAGTCCAGCTTGCTGAGTGGCACTGATACAGTGGAGAAAGACAAGAAAAGGCTAAGGATAATTAATCACTAATTGAAGGCTAAGTGTGAAAATCAGAGGACCTCCTTGGCAGGATATAAAGAGGCTCTGATCTTCTGATCTCCTGGGGGAGGAGGGAAGTAAGGATCAAGCTGAAGACTTAATTATAAGATTAGCAAAGCTCCAGAGAAAGTGGAATTCTCAACCTTGATTAAGTCTGTGATGCCAGGGTCAAAGCCCTAATTGGAAAGGAGTGGCCTGAGACTTGAGATGGGTCTTTTAGATCAACAATTTAAAAACCTTTAAATTGCAGATCCCCCTGAACTCTTAGTGCCTGCAGAAACAGCCCAGCATTCCCTGTTAGTCTGTAAGGCAATATACACCCTCTCTCTAGTTTTAAAACCACCCCAAATCATGTTATAATATAATCTGGCTGACAGTATTTTGGGCCTGCAAAGTAAGGAGAAAAATTATATTCCCGAAATGCTGATAAGTCCTAGAAAACTTATACTGATGGAAGCTTTGAGAGTGTCTATGGCAGGGTATTCTAAGTGCTGGACCAAGAATGAGGGCAGAACTTAAAGTTGGGTAAGGGAGAGTTCATCAGTATGGAAACACGCTCCATTAATATGAGATTTAATATAGTGGCTCAGGAAATGGTGCTAATATTCAGTTAGGATTTTTCTTGGAAGATTAGAGAAAGAAATATCCCACATTAAGTTAAGTAATGTCTTAGTCACTTTCTCATCTCTGGGACAAAATACCTGACACCAACAACACAAAGCAGGAGAGCTTTATTTTGACACATGGTTTTAGTTCATTGACAGCTGGTTCCCAGGCAGAAACAGGATGGCAAAGGGAATGCTCAAGCCATGGCAGCTAAGAAGTAGAAAGAAGAGGGGAGCCAGAGTCAAGAATACACCATCCAAGTTCATGTTTTCAGTGACCCACCTCCATCCAGGCCCCACCTCCTAACAGCACATTCAGCATCTGAATATTCCCACTGATGAGTATAGCACCCCTGTGGTTCAGTCACCTTCACACACACGAGAATTTTGGGGGACACTTGAGATCTAAACTATAACATTCCACTCTGGCCCCCAAAAGAATCATCTCCATCTTATTGTGCAAAATGCACTTAATCCATCTCTAATAGTCACCAAAATTGTGACAGTTCAGCATTATTAAAAAGTCCAAGTCCAAAGTCTCCTTTGAGACTCAAGGCAAACTCAGCTGTCAACCCCTGTAAAATTTTTTTTAAATGTTAAATATTTCCAACATATAATGGCACAGGGTAACATCCACATCCCAAAAGGTAGAAATAGAGAGATAGAAAGAAATTGGACCAAAGCAAGACCAGAACAAAGTAGGGCAAATATTAAATCCTGTAGCTCTGAGTACAGCCCTGGAGCAGGCTGTGGTGAGATACAAGCTCCAAAGATCTTGGGTGGCCCTGCCCCTGTGGCATTCCCAGTTACAGCCCACATAACTTCTCTTCTGTGGGGACTCTGCTCATGGTTTGTGGCTTTCCTTACCGGGGTTCTACATTTCTGGCATTTCCAACTTCCTAGGGTCTCCACTGCACTTTTGGTTTCATCATTACAGTTGAAGCCTCTGAAACTCTGCCTTGCCAGTCAAAAATCCTAAATAAAATATACTATCATGATCTTATCTTGGGGGAGGTGACAGATATTAGTGCCACCTCTGAAGCCCATGTCATGAACTAGATTTCAGGAGTGGTAGTTCCCACTGTATTCCATTTAACTCATCAGTCTGGCCCCTACAAAATGAACAGATCCTGGAAGATGGTAACAGACGACATCGAACTCAACTCCAACTGCAGCTTCCGTGTCAGATGTGGTACCTTATCTAGAGTAAACCAACATAGCCTCAACTCCACGATACATGGTCACTGAGATGGTGAATATGGTGTTTTCCATGCCTATCAGGAATAAAGACAGAAACAGTCCTTTTGCACTTTCGAACAGCTAACAGAATACATTAGGGTCTTGCTATGAGGCTGTGGTAACTCTCCTGATCTCTATCATACCATAATTTTAAGGAATTGGAATATACTGGACATTTTGCCGAGTGTCCACTATATTGATGGCCTCACATTTATTGGACAGGATGAGTAAGGAGTACTTGGTACTTGTGTGCCTTGGTAATATATGTCTCCAGAGAGTAGGAAATAACCCCTGCAAATATTCAGGGACCCGCAATATCAGTGAAACCTATCTTGGACCTATCTTTGTAGCTCTAAGGATCCTGGGACATCCCTTCCGAAGTAAAGGATACATTATTGCATCTCACAGTTCCAAAAATATAAAGGAAGCATAGTTCTGGGTGTCCAGGTTCTGAAGCCAGCATTAGGAATATTTGAAAATATTGCCCTAACTCTCCTACTAGGTGACAAGCTGCTACTAGTTTTAGGTGGGCCTAGGGATGAAAAGGGCTCTGCAAGCAACACCAAGGTGGAGTGAAAGTAAACCTGTCACTGGTCCATATCACCTGGAAGACCTGAAGGTCGTAGAGGTATTGGTGTAGGAAAAGGTGACACGTGGACTTGAAGAGATTCACAATACAGACTCCAGGGGTTCTGAAGCAAAGTCATGCCTTCTGCAGTAGAAAGTGATGTCTAGGAGAAAGAGCTTCTGTGCAGTACTGGCTCCTGACATGCAATACCTGGCCCTTGAATGTCAAATGGACATGTGACCATAACTGCTTATTATGATCCAGGTTATTATCAAGTAGTGAGGTCACGCAAACCCTGCAACAATTCACAAAAGATGACTGTTATACAGTAAGCAGTGTCAGAAGCACGAACATGTCACTACTGTTACACCGGCGTTCACCTTCAATTCATAACTGTGGCCACATTGCAGAGGTGTCTTTTTTACTCTCTCATGTGACCAGGTGACAGAAGAAACATAAGATGGGTCTTGGGTCATAGATGTGCCTGTTCAATATGTGGGTGCACTGTAAAAATGGACAGCTGTTCACAAAAAGGCGCACTAATAGGTAACCTAGAAAGGCAGAGTTGTGAAAATTTTTCCCAAAAGTCAAAGCTTAGAAGATACATTTGGTAATGCACTTGGTATGGAATGAGAAGTGGACCAAGGTAAGAATATATACAAACTGAAGTCCAGTGATGAATTTGTCTTATGCGTCAGGAGCCCAAAGAAGAGATTGGAAGATTTTGGACAAGGAAATTTGGGGAAGAAGAATGAAGATGAATCTATGGAAATAGGAAAAAAAGTGAACATTTTTATATCTCATTTTAACAAACCCACAGAAAGTGCCTACAATAAATGAAAAACTGCACAACCAGTCAGGCAGAATGAATTGTCTAGTTGATGTCAGCCACCCTTAACCCTCCTAGGGCCAGTACCATGAGTACTGGAACAGAATGGCCATAAAGGCAGAGGTCAGGGCTGACCGTGGGCCTAATATGGCCTTCTAGTCATTGAACTGATATAACTACTGCTGCCACCTCATGTCAATCCTACCAGCAATAGAGATAAAGGCTGTTTCTGAAATGGAACCATTCCTCAAGGGGATAAACCAATGATCACATTGCATCCCATCAGTCCTAGAAGAGGCAGTGGTTCAGCTTGATTGGAATTAAAACACATCATAGGAAACAAAGGAGGAGGACCTCAAGATGGCGGATGAGTAAGAAGCAGGCAGCGAAACTCTCTCTAAAAGTTACCATTGGAACACGGGAATATAGCGACCCAGAAAGCGCAGGAGGGGGGGAGATGCCTCCCCGAAACCCAGAAAAGTTCTGAAGCGCAATCTGAGACCCCCGGCACCAGTGACGGGTGACTTCCAACAAAGAAGAAGGAAAGAAGGAGCAGACCGCACGCGCGCACCTTCTACTATCCTGGGAGTTGCAGCGCCACGGAGGCTCAATTCTGCGGACACACGGTGGCAGCTGGCACCCAGGGAGCCCCCACAGAGGATCCTGAGACAGCGGCGGGGCAGGGGAGCGGCGGAGAATGGCGCTGACCGGCGGTGAGTGTCTCTCAGCCACAGCTGCCCCGCGCCAGAGAGCGACCGGCCGGGCGCCATTGTGGGGGGTGTGGCAAAACTCAGAGCGGCTCGGAAACTGCTCTGGGAACTTGTGCTCCGGACAGGACAGCACGGGGCCTCTCAGGCCCATGAAAGTGTGCTGAGGTCAGCAGGCGAACGAGACTGGACTCTCAGCCACACCTGTCCTGCGCCAGAGAGCGCCTGGCCCGGCGAGATTGTGGGGGGCGTGGCGAAAAACCAGAGCGGCGGGAACCAGTGCAGGGAACCCGCGCTCCGGGCAGCGTGCTGAGCCTCTCAGGCCCAGGGATCCTGAAAGGGCGCTGAGAGCGGAGGTGAGCTAGACTGGTCTCTGCCTGAAAGTACGCGCCGCTGCTGACCGCCCGCCAGAGGGCGCTCCTGGCTTACTGGGACGGACCTGCACAGAAGAGGACTCTGTCACCACAGGGTACCTGCCTACAACAGAGTCAACACCTGGAACTGATTCTTTTTTTTTTTTTTATTTTTATTTTTATTTTTATTTTTTATTTTTTACTTTTTTCTCACTGATTTGTTTTTTGTTCTGGCGAAGGGTTTTTTTGTTTTTGTTTTGTTTTGTTTTGTTTTTTGGTGAGGTTTTATTTTTGATCTGTCTGTTTTATTGTTTTTATCTTCGTTTTTGTTTCTGTATGTGTATTTGCTCTTTCCTTCACTATTCTCTCTGGTTTTTTATATGAGTGTAAACAGCGCCTCTAACTTCTTTGTGATTGTGGTTGTGATCTGTTCTTCCTTTTATCCCTTCCTTCTCTTTCTACCACCAGTCCTCTGCACTAGTGTCCCAATTTTAGTGGGATCCCTCTTGGTCCTCTAACCTTACATCTGATTCCTTCCTCTTCTCCCAATACTCTATTTCCTCCTTAACTCATTTTAAATTTAAACTCCTCAAGGAAAAATTGACATACATAGGACTTGTATACTGCATATAATTTTTCTGGTGTGTTTTAGATTTTGTTATATAACCGCAACTCTATACAGCTAAAAGTGGTAAATAACTGGTTAGCTCAGTCTGTCATTTTTTAGGCTGTGTTTGATGCTTTAGTTAACATTATAGCCAAATGTGAAATAATTGTTCTAAACATCTTTCCTTCCTGATATTTCATGATTGAGATTGACTAAGGGACACAGAAAATACAGCGGCACAGTACCAAAGAATCAAGGACTGGGCCAAACAGGTAGCAACTTCGCATACCCAATGAATTGAAGAGGTAGGATCTGGCAGAAAGCTCAAAACCTAAAAGCAAGCTCCACTTGGAAGATACTGCAGAGAAGTAGTCATCTTCTAAAGATCTTAAACACTAGCAATAAAGTAACCTACTATAGGTAATTTGCAAACATCACCCCAGGAATTAAAGAAAGAAAAAATGAGACGACACTTAAACAAGATGCAACCACACACATCCAATTCACCAAAGGCAAACCTAGGGAGCAACGAGGTGGGACAATCCGAAAGCCACCCACCTGGCCTATCTGAAGTGGTAACAACAAAGCAACTGAATGAGGTTCTGGAAAAAATTAAAACAGAAATAATCTCACAGATAACTGCAGAGATAATGTCCACAATGAAGACCATGCTTAAGGACACTATAGCTGATACAGACAAAAAAATAGATGAACTTAAGAAAACTATAGAAACCATGAATGCTCAGCATAGGAAAGAAATGGAATCCATAAGGCAGATTCAAGCAGATACCCAAGAGATAAAAAATTCCATTGAAAGTATTTGTAGCAGAATAAGCCAATGCGAGGACAGGATCTCAGATATAGAAGACAGGCTTGCAATTAGTGATCATGAAATGGAAAAATTCTTAAAAATAGCAAGGGACCATGAAAAATCAATTCAGCAGCTGCTAGATGACTCAAAGATAAACAACTTAAGAATAATTGGAATAAATGAAAAAGCAGGAGATAGCATCAACGACATTAAAACCTTGTTCAAAGACATAATCAGGGAGAACTTTCCTGGAAGAGAAAAGGAATTTGACACCCCTATAAGTGAAGCTTTTAGAACACCAACTAGACATGATCAAAAAAAAACTTCAGCCAGACATATTATAGTCAAGATCCCAGAAATTCAACAGAAGGGCAGAATCTTAAAAGCTGTTAGGGAGAAGAGACAAATCACCTATGAAGGAAAACCCATCAGAATCACAGCTGACTTTTCAGCACAAACCCTCAATTCAAGAAGAGCTTGGAATGATGTATTGCAAGCTCTAAAGGAAAATAATTTTCAGCCCAGATTGATGTACCCTGCAAAACTATCTTTCAAAATTGATGGAGAAATAAAATACTTTCATGACAAAGAACATCTGAGAAAATTTATCACCACCAAACCAGCACTCCAAAACGTTCTGAAGGACATTCTAGAAAGAGATAGGAACCCCAACAGAAGGAATCCACCAGGCAGGGCAAATAATTAAATAGCCGGAAAGCGGAAAAACAAAGAGTGGGAACCAACAACAGGAAAATATCATGACAAGTATAAGTCAATACATATCAGTTTTAACCATCAATGTTAACGGTCTCAATTCACCAATCAAAAGGCACAGACTGGCGAAATGGATCAAGAAGCAAGATCCAACAATATGCTGTATACAAGAAACACATTTAATTCAGAAAGAAATTCATAGACTGAAAGTCAAAGGATGGAAAACAATACTCCATGCCACAGGAACCCAGAAAAAAGCAGGGGTAGCTATTCTTTTTGCAGACAAAGTGAACTTCAAGCCAAGAAGGATTCAGAGAGATAAAGACGGTCATTACATCCTTGTAAAGGGAACAATCCAAGAGGAAGAGATAACGATCATAAATATATATGCGTCAAATACCAATGCACCCAGCTATATAAAACAAGTACTAAAGGACATGAAAAATCAAATAAGCACTAATACAATTATATTGGGAGATCTCAATACTCCACTGTCACAAAAAGATAGATCAACTGGACAGAAAATCAATGATGAAATAGTAGAACTGAACCAAACTTTTGAACAAATGGACTTAGTAGATGTCTACAGAGTGTTCCATCCCACAACATCAGAATACACATTTTTCTCAGCTGCACATGGGACGTTCTCCAAAATAGACCACATACTAGCTCATAAAACCTGCTTAAGTAAATGCAAAGGAATTGAAATTATCCCATGCATATTACCAGACCATAGTGCAATGAAATTGGAAATCAATGGCAAAAGATCCCACAAAAACTCCCTAAACACATGGAAATTAAACAATATCCTCCTGAACAACCAATGGGTCACAGATGAAATTAAAGAAGAAATTAGTCACTTTCTACAACTGAATGATAATGACAGTACAACATACCGGAACTTATGGGATACAATGAAAGCAGTCCTAAGAGGGAAATTTATAGCATTAAACACTTATATCAGGAAAATAGAGCAAGCGCAAATAAACAACTTAAGGGTGAACCTCGAGCTTCTAGAAAAAGAAGAGCAGGTTAAGCCAAAAGCCCGTACAAGGGAGGAAATTATAAAGATCAGAGCAGAAATTAACGTATTGGAGAATAAAAAAACAATACAAAGAATCAATGAAGCAAAAAGTTGGTTCTTTGAAAGAATAAATAAGATTGACAAACCCTTATCCAACCTTATTTAAAAAAAGAAAAGAAAAGACTCAAATCCATGCAATTGAAAATGAAAAGGGTGATATCACGACGGACCCTGCAGAAATCCAGAAGATCATCTATACCTATTTTGAAAATTTATATTCTACTAAGATGGAAAATGCAGAAGAAATGGACAGATTCCTAGATTCGTATGAATTACCAAAGCTGAATCAAGAAGATTTAAAAATCCTAAATAAACCAATATCAGCCAATGAAATCAAAGATGTAATTAAAAACCTCCCAACAAAGAAAAGCCCAGGCCCTGATGGATTCACTGCCGAATTCTACAAGAAATTTAGAGAAGACCTAATGCCCCTACTTCTCAAACTTTTCAATGAAATTGAAAGGGAAGCAATACTCCCAAATTCATTCCTGGAAGCAAGCATTACCCTGATACTAAAACCAGAGAAGGACCCAACTAAGAAAGAGAACTACAGGCCAATCTCCCTAATGAACATAGATGCAAAAATCCTTAATAAGATACTGGCAAACAGAATCCAACAAATCATCAAGAAGATTATACACCATGACCAAGTTGGATTCATCCCAGGGATGCAGGGATGGTTCAACATACGTAAATCAATAAATGTAATACAGCATATTAACAGAACCAAAGACAAAAATCACATGATCATCTCAATAGATGCAGAAAAAGCTTTTGACAAAGTCCAGCACCTTTTCATGATAAAAACCCTACAGAAAATTGGAATAGAGGGTCTTTATCTCAATCTGGTAAAAGCTATCTATGACAAACCAACAGCCAATATTATACTAAATGGCCAAAAACTGAAAGCCTTCCCTCTAAAATCAGGAACAAGACAAGGATGTCCACTGTCCCCACTCTTATTCAACATAGTTCTGGAAACTTTAGCCAGAGCGATTAGACAAGAGAAAGAAATAAAAGGAATAATGATTGGAAAGGAAGAAGTTAAATTATCATTATTTGCAGATGACATGATACTCTACACAGAAGACCCCAAAAACTCCACTAAAAAACTGCTAGATTTAATAAGCAAATTCAGTAGTGTAGCTGGATACAAAGTCAATACTCAAAAGTCAATAGCCTTCCTGTACACAAATAACAAACTTACTGAAAGAGAAATTAGGGAAACAATACCTTTCACAATAACATCCAAAAAAATGAAATACCTAGGAATCAACCTCACGAAGGATGTAAAAGACCTCTATACTGAAAACTACAGTACTCTGAAAAAGGAGATTGAAGAGGATATCAGAAAATGGAAAGATATCCCTTGCTCCTGGATAGGAAGAACCAATATAGTGAAAATGGCCATACTTCCAAAATTGTTATACAGATTTAATGCAATTCCAATCAAAATTCCAACAGCATATCTCACAGAATTAGAGAAAACAATCCTAAAATTCATTTAGAATCAGAAGAGACCTAGAATAGCAAAGGCAATTCTGGGCAACAAAGGCAAGGCAGGGGGCATCACAATCCCCGACTTGAAATTATACTATAAAGCTACTGTGATAAAAACAGTATGGTACTGGCAAAAAAACAGACCTGAAGATCAATGGAACAGATTAGAAGATGCTGAAACAACCCCAGACATACTAAGCCACCTTATCTTTGACAAAGGTGCCAAACACATTCGCTGGAAGAAAGATAGCCTCTTTAATAAATGGTGCTGGAAAAACTGGCTCTACACATGCCGAAGATTAAAACTAGATCCATATCTTTCACCATGCACTAAACTAAATTCAAAATGGATCAGAGATCTAAATATTAAAACAGAAACATTAAATCTGCTGGAAGGTAGGATAGGTAAAACCCTTGAAGACATTGGGGTAGGCAAAGACTTTATGAATAAAAACTCAACCGCACGGGAACTATCCCAAAGAATCAATAACTGGGATCTCATCTTATTAAAAAGCTTTTGCACAGCAAGAGAAACCACCAACAGAGTGAAGAGACAACCCACAATGTGGGAAAAAATGTTTGCCAGCTGTTCCTCAGACAAAGGATTACTATCGAGAACATATAAAGAACTCAAAAAAATCAGACCTCCCAAATTTAAAGACCCACTCCAAAAATGGGCATCTGAGATGAATACACATTTCTCAGATGAAGAAATACTAATGGCAAACAAATATACAAAAAAATGTGCAACATCACTAGTCATTCGAGAGATGCAAATTAAAACAACACTGAGATACCATCTCACCCCAGAAAGAATGGCTACTATTAAGAAATCAACTAATAACAAATGCTGGAGGGGCTGTGGGGAAAAAGGAACCCTTCTTCACTGTTGGTGGGAGTGTCGACTGGTACAGCCACTGTGGAAGTCAGTGTGGAGATTCCTCAGAACTCTAGGGTTGGAGGTCCCATTTGACCCAGCTATTCCCCTTCTGGGCATCTTCCCAGAAGAATTAAAAACATCGTACCACAGCGATATATGTGCACCCATGTTTATAGCAGCACAATTTGTAATAGCCAGATCTTGGAAACAACCCAAATGCCCATCAACTGAGGAATGGATAAGAAAGATGTGGTATTTTTATACAATGGAGTACTATTCAGCCGTAAAGAAGGATAAACTGGAGACTTTTATAGGTAAATGGATGCAACTCGAGAAAATACTCATAAGTGAAATAAACCAGAAGCACATGTGTAAGCATCGTATTATCTCTCTAGTATGAGAAACTGAAAGAGTAAATAAGATCCAAAATGTACAATAGACATGGTGAATCAAAAAGAAACTGGTCAAAAGGAAAGAGAGACTGGAATAGGGAAAAGAAAGAAGGGAAAGGGAAAAAAATTGTATATATATATATATATATATATATATATATATATATATATATTTATATAAGATGGTTAAGATAGATACACTACCATTTTTACTTAGTTCATTGAAGAGTAAGGTTTGTGCCAATAATGTTTGGACAATTGAATGCTAATGTCTGGTATCCTGAATAACTAACTTAAAGATAGTAATACGTAATGTATTAACCATTGTTACCCTCCTATTATGTTGGTTTGAAAATTTGTTCTTCTTTTGATTTGTTTTGTTTTTTCTTCTCTTTAAAATAAAAAAAAAAATAAAACACATCGTAGGTATGGTTTGTCTTGCATGTTGGCAGGCCTCAACCAGCAGCAAGACCTCAGTGTAGAATGTTTGATCTCCTGACATGGTTCCCATAAATCCAACATTGGACAAAGGTACCCACTTTTCAGCCAAAGAAGTACAAAAGTGGGGATATGGTCATTAAAGACCATAGTCCCTTCAAATATCACATTACCTAAAAGTTGTTGGCCTAAAAGGACAACAAAATGGCCTTTCTAAAAAGCAACTAAGGTGCCAGCATGGTAATGATATCCTGGGAAAGTAGCATCCTCTCCAGAATGAAATGTGCACTCTAAATCGCTGAGCATAACGTGGTCCTGAATCTCCATAGATAGAATACATAGTTTCAGAGAAAAATGGCTAGAAACAGAAGTGGCACCAATTACTAACACCACAGAAACTTATTTGTGGAAATCTCTGCTTCCTATGCCTGAAACTCTAAGCCCTGTGGGCTTAGAGATGATGAGTCCCAGAGGGAAATAATTACCACCAGGTGACGCAGCAAGAATCCCATTAAATTATAAGCTATGATTTCCACGGTCACTTCAGGATCTTCATACCAAAGAACCAGTAGGCAATGCATGGAATCACTAGGGTAAATTAAACCAATCACTGGGAGAAAGTAGAGCTGCTAGCGTGTTCTGGGCTAGGGAAGAATGTCTGGAAACCACAAGGTTCCCTGGACCATTTTAAGAGATAACCTCCTCTGATTTTGACAGTAAATGAACAAGGACACAGTCCTAGCCTGAGAAGAGCATGATGACCAGGGACCATGGTCACTCAAGCATGTGGGTCTCAGACATCCCAACAGGTAAACCACCTGAAGCAGAAGAGCTGCTAGACAAGAGTGAGGGAATCTAGAGTGAGTGATAGAGGAGAAAGATAGTAAATATCAGGTACAATCTTGAGACTACTTATGGAAGTGAGGGCTGTAATTTTGCACTTACTTTTTTTTATTAAAAAATCTTTATTTGTTGGTTTCTTTTCTTTGCTTTTCAAAGTTATACTTTATTTCTATTTCTTGTACTGAATGGTTAGCTTGTTTATTTTAATCTCCTTCTATATTAATGAAAATGTTTATAGTTACAAACTTTTATTTTAGCTTCGGCCACATCCCATCAATCATTGTGGGTGTTCTCATTTCATATATTTCTGCATAATGTAGAGTTTCAGTTTTTATTTTTTATTTAAACTAAGATTTAAGATTGCTGAATTTAATTTCAGTTTAAATTCATTTTTTTAAAAGTTTGACTAATAACTCTTCTTTAACAAAGTTTGGTTTGTTTGAGGTATTTTTAGAGTCTCTTTCCAAAAACATTACATAGATTCAGTAATCTGATATCCACGCTTTCCACAAACACAACATTTGATTTAATATACATTACTAAGCACAAATTATTTCCTAGGTCTCATTTTTAGCTTTTTGATCATCCTCATTCCAATTCCTTTCTCTACCCTCAGTTAATACTATTCTTCACCCATCAGATTGGCAAAAAAAAAATCACAAGCATAACAGTAAGCTCTGGGCCAGTGAGATGGCACAGTGGCATAAACGCCTGCCTGGCAAGCGCGAGGTCCTGAGTTCGACTCCACATAAAGGAAAAAAAGGGCCAGTGATATTGCTCAGCGGCACGGGCGCCTGCTGGCATGCGAGGTCCTGAGGTCAACCCCCGGTACCCACAAAAAAAAAAAAAAGAAGGGGGAAGAAAGCAATTACTAGCAAGTCGTAGAAACCATACTCCAACTTGCTACAGCCCAACTTCCCATTCATATTGCCAAGTTCAAACCTCAAAACATGCTGCTTTACTGGAACTGTTACCACAAGCAAATCCCTCCTAAACAAGCTCACAGTGTGTTCTATACTTGCCCTTTCATTCATGAGTAGAATGAATAGAGCCCCTGACCCTGAGCTGCTCTATTAAAGCCCACCGTGTTCTTTCAGCAGTTCTTTTCACTCAACACAACTTCCACAACACATCCGATGCCTCTGTGGCTCTAAACTTCACATTGAACTCCGAGTCTGCAGAAACATGGCATACTATAGCCTCCTCTCACTGAATTAATAACCAAGGTTCCCACGTTATATTGTCTTTCTCTCTGAATAGCCACTTTTTGCCTCAAGAGAGAGACTCAAGACTCAAGTCCACTGTGTGCCCCTGTGTTTCTTCCCCTCCCAGGAGCTGTAAAGGTTCTCTTTTCTTCTCTTAAAAACTCAGAATAGCAAGTATTACCTCCACATATTGCTTTCTTCTTCTGCCCGTGTGCCTTATGTCCTTCCCATTTTGCACCATGCCATAGTTTTAAGAAACTTTATCTTCAAAGACCCAATGTGAGTGACTATAAGCACTCCTTTATTGCCACAACAAAAGATAAATGAGAAAATTGTAGGGACACGGCTAAATTCTTATAGTTATGCTTTTGAATTTCGCGAGTAGGAGAGTAAGCTGAGTCCAGTCCAGGATCTAGCCAGCAGTCAGCAGCCAGGAATTAAGTACAAGGTAACCCATCACAGTGAGCCCGAATAAGATTCCTGGAAGGAGGATTCAGAGCCAAGCTGAGAGCTGCATAAAAATGTCTAAGCCAGAGCACAGAAGCAGAACCAATGGCCACAAGAATTATACTGGATGGGCCGGTGATATGGCTCAGCAACATAAGCGCCTGCCTGGCAAGCACGAGGTCCTGAGTTCGACTCCTGGTATCCACATTAAAAAAAAAAGAGAGAGAGAGAGAGAATTATACTGGAGTGGGAGCAAGTTGGGTAAGGCTGGCCACCAGTTACATTGAGTACCTGCTGCTTTCCTTTGCTGATTAGTAAGCGTATGTCATGTGTAGATAGTGAGTTGACTGAAACATTATTTTTTTTTGTGGGTACCAGGGGTCGACCTCAGGACCTCGCGCGCCAGCAGGCGCCCGTGCCGCTGAGCGATATCACCAGCCCCTTTTTCATATGTGGGTTCCGGGAGTCGAACTCGGGCCCTCGCGCTTGCCAGGCAGGCGCTTAAGCCGCTGAGCCATCTCATCGGCCCAGACTGAAACATTATTGATGTAAAAATCTATACCTTCCTGCTACAGTTCACAACTTTTTGTTTGTACCAGATTCTGCATACTTTTCCCCACACATGGCTTTCTCCAGTCACCTCCATTTTCCTTGTATCTTCTATATTTACCACTGAGGTATCTCATCATTGTCTACTCACATACTTGGAGAGACTCTTGGCTAGCTTCATCTTTATGTACTTCATAGGTGGAACTCATTTTTATTCTTACAAGAATGAGCTGAATCTGTAGGGTGGATATGGTACCTATTTTACAGATGAGGAAACAGGTGATAACCAATCAAGAGATGTATACGCAGCAAATTAATGACAGGTCAGCATCTGGGCTAGAATTCAGGTCTCCTGACCTCTGCTTCAATTAGGTACCTTAGAATTATGCTAAAATGTGTAGGATTTGTGCTCATCCCCAGTAAAGGATGAGCACATTATATACTGGAAAGCAGTATATAATGAGATGATGGCACAAGTATAAACTCATCACCCTCTCAAGTCACACATGTGTATTTTGTAATCACACATCCTCCAGCCACCAGCACACTCCCTCATCACTCTCAGAAGATTGTTCTCAGTTTTGTGCTGATTTACCCTCAATCCACCCCAAATCTATATAATCTGGAGCTACTCTCAACCTCACTAGCTTTTCTAGTCTAAGTTGTTTGTTTGGTTTTTTTCTTTTATATGTGGGTACCGGGAGTCGAACTCAGGACCTCACGCTTGCCAGGCAGGCACTTACACCGCTCAGCTATATCACCAGCCCTAGTCTAAATATTTAATGTGTGAAGCTCTATGAATTTCAGAAAGGAGAACTAGTTACTAGATCCCCTAAGAATAGCAGCCTTTCTCTCTTCTCTGTTTTCAGCCATGCAGGTACCTAGTTCCCTCCACTACTGACTAGATGAGTTTCACTGTGCTGTGTAATTGATGGCAATTCCATTTAGAAGAAAGGAAGAAGTTGTTTCTAAAGTCAGGGGTGCAAGGAGAAGGAGAAAAATCAAGCTTTTGTGTTGATTTCTCTTCTATTTCAATTACAGTTTATGATTATGCCTACACACACCTCAAAAGTTTGGCAAGGTGTCCTTTCAGTGAAAAGTTCTAGACCTTTCTGTATACAGTAAGTATCTCTGAAGTGGACACTTCCTGATACATTAGGCCATCTAGACCCATTCTTCCCCAGCACACATCCGGCCTTGGAAATCCATGAATAACTTCAAATAACTCATTTTACTTTATACCTCTGCAAACATCTGCCTTCTGCCAGTTCTTCTGGGGAATTCAAGCATCACAGGGGTTCCCAGCTTTGAAAGCTTCTTGGGGTAATCTATTCCAGGCCACCACCACCCCCAAATCACTGATCCTAGAGTCATCTACTAAGCTTCTCTGAGGAGGGAATAACACAAGAAAAGCTTTTATTCAAAAAATATTCAGACATAAGGCGCACCCTCCAGGAACTTATGGACAATAGAGAAAATTGGGATAGCGATATGTGAAAACTGTTTGTTAGGGGAATCAAGATGGAGGTAGTCTTTCTGCTTACACGAGCTCATGAATTATATGTGTATAAACATATTCACATAAGGGCTCCAGGCATTTTCCAACATGATCCATCCTACACAAAACTACTTATCTAAGTCACTTCTTAATCCCACGTTCTTCATATTACTCTGTAAATGGGAGGAAGTCCTATTGCCTAGAGAATAAAGTGGCAAGTTCCTGACAAGGGGGCTACAATGTTCTTGTCCCCATATCCTTACTTGACCTTTAAACTTTTTTACCTGCTGAACGCAACTTTAGCCCAACACCCCTAAAACACACTGCTCCAGATGACTACCACTCTGTCTTAGTTGGCAAGGGAGAGAGGGGAGTGCTTGCTATACCTAGTTCAAATTAAATACTCATATTTTGCTTGCATTCACCCCTAAGGCTTTGTTCTCAATTTACCATTAATATATTAATTTATTCATTCATTAATTCAATATTTGTAGAGCTCCTATCATACACCAAGCACTATGCTTGATACCAAGAATGCAGAGATAAACAGATACCATTCTCAACATGACTAGTGTAGCTCCCTGAGCAAGAACAAGATAAAGGGCCAGTGAGATAGCTCATCAGCATAAGCGCCTGCTGGCAAGCACGAGGTCCAGAGGTCGACTCCCAGTACCCACTTTAAAAAAAAAAGGAACAAGGGCCGGTGAGATGGCTCAGCGGCTTAAGCGCCTGCCCGGCAAGTGCGAGGGCCCGAGTTCGACTCCCGGAACCCACATACGAAAAAGGGGCCGGTGATTTCGCTCAGCGGCACAGGCACCTGCTGGCGCACGAGGTCCTGAGGTCGAGCCCCCAGTACCCACAAAAAAAAAAAAAAAGGAACAAGATAAAGACATTTAAGAGGTCTTCCTGGGCTGGCCCCATTTTTCTGGAGCTCCTGCTACAGTGTGAGACCCACTAGAATACGTCTTGTTATCTCTGACACTATTTCTCATTTCACATACCACACCATATTTTCCATCTGATTATCTTGTTTTTCCAGCCATATTACAGGCAGCAGCTATACCTTCTGTTCTCTCTTATCTTCTTATACTTATGGACAGCAACTTGTATAGTATAGGAATTTTAATCCTGGCTAAAAGGACTTATGAAGGCATCATCTACCAATAAGTTAGAAAATACTTGATATTTGCATTCTCAAATTAATAGCTTATTTCTTTAATTATCTTCATTCAGCATCTTTTATGCTTGAAAATCATGGTGGCAAAGCTAATAACCAAAGAATCAGAAAAAAATGAGCAACCATTATTCATTTCTAAATAGGTTTTCATAAGCATCAGTTTGCTGACTCTTAATGGATATTATCCAGTTGATGAATTAAGTACATGACAGTTAATGTACAATTATTATGAGATAAAAATTAAGATATTACTTCATTATTCAGGATAAAACTTGCAATTCTCAAAAGAATTGTAAGTTAGTTTAAGAAACATTTTTTGTCTAAAAAGTATCTATTGTGTTCCAGACATTATACTAAATGCCAAGTTTACTGCAAATTGAAGAAAAATATGGTAATAGGTCACAATTTAGTTGGAAAGGCAGAAATACAAACTCTCACTTTGGAGTGCTAGAACAGAAGCAGTATATGATACAATGATGATACAAAAAAAAGAAAGAAAGAAATTAGCTCCACCTGAGAAGACAATTGAACAGGATAGGATAATTGAACTGATTCGTTTTATATAATCGGAGAGCAGAATATGAGGGGTTGGTGGCTAGAGATGAACAATAATGTCCCATTTTGAAGGTCTTATGTGGTGAGCCACAATAATGGACTTTGTCTCCAAAGCTATAGGAGCCATTAAAAGATACAATGAGGAAGATAGCATGAACTATATAAGCCCAGATAGGAGGCAAGTCTGTTTCATTCATCACTGTATATTTGGTGCCTTGCAACACAGTAAGTGCTCAGTAATATGGGTTGAACAAATGAATTGGTTGTGTGTTTGGAAATGATCTCTCCAACATACAGTGAACAGTAGAGATAAGAGGAGCAGAACTGAAGCCGAGATATGAATCCATATCAGGTGAAGGTGAGTGAGAGAGGTGGGTATAAATGGACAGTGAGGATATAGATGGGTTATCCAGTTGGAAGGGACAGTGACCTGGACATAATTTGGCATTTTTTGTTGTCGTCGTTGTTGGAAATTTGTATGATGATAAGCAAATAAAAATATCTACTATGCATTTAGATAAAAAAGGAGAAAGGTATGAGCCCAAATCTTTAGATTTGGGAATCATCACAGAAATTGCATGGGCTAAGACCACCAAGACCAGACCAAACAAAGAAAGCTGAGGATGAAGTGAGAGAGGAAGGCCAGAGAACAGAATGAAGAAATAAAAGAGCATGGACAGGGTCAGGAATACAGATTACTCTTTTTTGAAGACACATGACATAAAAATATTTTTATTTCAGTTCACAAATTCTCTGGATGAAACAAACCAAAATATTCATTGCAGGCACACACTGAAGGAATAATAACTGTTACAAGAAATCTTCCTGACCTTTAAGGACCTTCAGTCACAGAGAGGTGTGCACATCAATTGATATGATATGCAGGCATCTTATTTCTCACCAGCAGTGAGTAATGACCATGGGTTGATTACAAATTATTTGCGTTAATGACAGAAATAAACAAAACACTAGCAATGGTTAGTATGTTATCCTTTTAATATGTGTGAATCTAACACCTTAGCAGGATGTGAAGTCGGAGAGGATGTTACCCCCTTGAAAGCATACACTTGAGGTTGAAGTTTCCAGACTGTGGCCAGAGCCAAATGGAATGTTTATTAAAGGCAACTGAAAGCAATACACAACTGGAAGGACAGTCTGAACTGTGGTCACAGCGGGTGCAAAGGGTTACAGCCAGAGCAGCAGCACCAGACAATTAGGCCATAAAGATGAAACAAGACCATTAACAGAAAACCCAGTCATGGGTTTAGAAACCAGGAAAAGAGCACACCAGTCTGGTCAAGAAGTAGAACATACAGTGGGCCAGAGCAAGGGTTAAAGCAGGCAGAAGGGTCAGAGATGGGCTGAACCTGGAGGCAGACTCATGGCTCAGGAATATTCCCAGTGGCCTAAAGGATCCATGGGCTTGAGTCAAAGTCCTGTAACACACCAACTTCTCAGTTCCAGGTTCAGCAAAGTCTTCAACAAAGGAGACTGGCAGCTAACTCCTCCCACTGAGTGGCAGCATTCTACTTTCCCCCTTTGGGGTCTCACATTGGCCAGTAATTGCTACTGATGGTGGCCTGAGTGGCCTGTTTCCCTTTGTCTCCTAGGCTGTAATCACTGTCAAAGATTAGGTGTCAATTACATATTTATAAATGTCTAGTAGCGTGTTAACTGATGGAGATTTCTCAATTTAACTCTGTAGGCAAATGAATGAAATAAACCAACACTTATCATGGCAGCTAAAAACTGAAATCATTTGGAAAATTTGTTATTAAAAAGGAAGGTATGGAAGACTGTCCATGGTTTTCCCCTTCTTTTCTTTTCTTTTCCTTTCTTTTCATTTACCTTTAATTTTTTCCCTTGCAGGTTAAAGCTGACTCCACATCCTAAGGGAACAACACAAGCTATCAAGTTAAATGATGTCCCTGATAGCTCTGTGGATCAATAGTTATATAGGCCTATTCCTCATCTGAGCTCTGTCAGGACCCAAATTATACACTGTACGTGAAAACCACCTCCTGGATTTACTGCCCTTGCACCTTCAGCCATGGCAGGTGGCTTATCGCTCTGCTTTTATTTCTTTTAAGCTTTAACTAAACCTTTGCTCCTAATTTTTCAGCATTTCCAAAGTGTCAGAGAGGCAATTAGCCAAGTTCTCTTCCATTCCACAAAACAGTAATGGTTCTCTTGACTTCCAAAAAAACTCTAATGTCCTGTTCCTTTCACTGAGAAATCTTCAAGGGAGAAGACACACAATTGACAAAGAGACTACAATAGTATGAAGAACCACGCAAGAACTGGCCATCTGCAGTATTTTTGATGCCCCAGGGAAAACTAACTAGAATCTAGGCCATCAACATTGTGGGAGAGTGATTGGTGAATTGAAAGCTCTAGTTCTGATGATCAGGTACTGGGTGAATTGCCTCACCTCACTGTTTCTTAGTTCTTTTTTCTCTTTGATGGGAATTATTCCACTTCCGTGCATTAGCTAATATGAGAGAATATTAGCCTAAATCAAATACAGTATACATGAAAACATTTCATATCTGAGAGTGAATATAAATCCTGTAAATTCTAGGTTCTATTATTATTTCATATTTCTATACCTTGAATTGACCTGGTCTCGTGAATTACTTTATAACAAAGTGAACATAAGCTGTATTGAACTGTTTTTTAGTTTCCCAATCACCCAATTGTGTCAGATGTCTAGAATTATAGTCCTCTGAATGAATGGGTGAAGCAGACCTTTGAGGTATAGAAACTGACTTTTGTCTGTGTTTAAGACATAGTTTTCCAATCAGTTTCCAGGGAAAAGAGGCTCATGGAGCTCAGCTTAGTGGCTAGATTTATGAGTTACCTTATCTACAGGAACTATGACCCTCAAATTTGTCACAGTTTGATCCATGTTTCTTATCTTCCTATGTATGTTCTTGAGACATTTCTGCTTATTAAATAGCAATAGTAATCACTTCTTTAAACATCTCAAAATTAATAAACAAGACATACTACTTGTGTTTTGCTGGTCCAAATATGTGAAGATGGCTTTAACATACATTCTTCCCATGCCTCTTGCTATTATAAATGTTGCTTTATACTCTAGTGCCCTGTTATCTTCTTACCAACCCAGTTAAAGTCAGTCTTGTGTACCTTTAGCTGTACACAATGGGAAAAAATTATGTACCTCTCAATTTCAAGCATAATCCTCATTATCTACTCTATTCCTGCACCCATTATATTACCCCAACATTTTCCACACAGTCCAATTCTGAGTTATTATAATTTCATTGTGACCTATAATTTTTAGTTCATCTTAATCAACATTTACTTGGCTAATTAAAAGCATTTGAGCACCTTCTCTAACTTAGCTATAATCTTGTGGGGAGAAGGTTAGCATTGCTTTTGTATTTCCAGGCTCAGAATCCAGTGGTCATGCATACAGGTCAGTTTCTAAATGTATGAATTTAATCAGCATTCAGTATTGCAATCTGTGCAGTAAACAAATTGCAGACTTTCATCACCTCTCCTGCCTGTAGGAGAGAAGGATCTTTGCCATTGTTCCTCACAGACAGTCACTTCAGATCATTTTCCCAGAACTCCCTGGAGTTACCTGGGGACTCCAAGATCTGTGTTGGGCCAGTTCGCCTCTCCTGTACTCCCCAGTGAAAACCAGCACATAGAAACATTATGTTCTTCATATGTGTTGAAACCTCCTCCTTTTTCTCTACCTCTCTGAATTGTTGTGAAATGTAAGTGAATTAATAGAACAATAATCAGCATATAGACTTTTATAGAATTTAATGTGCCCATCATAAAAAGAACTTTGAAATTTTAAGTCTGTTGTTAATAACGGCAATGATGATAATAATAAATTAATATCTTATTCAATTTTCATTTTATTTCTGGGTGATCAAATCTGAAACATTGGTATCCCAGACACTGTGTCCCCCACTTGCCCTCTGACCTTGAAAGATTTCAATTTCCTAACCATGACTTCACCATCAGAATGGAATATCATTCTATTATTTGGATTGACTTGAAACCATTGATAATACACTTTAATTGTAGATCATCTCTAAGTTTCTCCCTCTGCTTAAGAGCCACAACATTGTGTTTTTGAGTTGGCAGAGCTCAAAGTTACTCATACATGCCAAAAGGCTTATGAAGTAATATTGATCTTGATATCTGATCTTAAACCCAAAGTCAGTGTTATGTAATTCTCCCTTTATGGATTCAGTCCACAAACAGAATCATAATTTACCAAAAAAGTGTCCCTGAAAGAGTCACTGCTTTAGGAGTACAGCCTTTAATTTGAACATACTTTCCCCAGATGAAAGCTATAATGATGGTTCATTCCATTTGGCAACAAAAGAAAGAACTGGAGGACATATAAGGTGACAGATCCTCTAATAAGTGTAAGAGATCAAATTTGCACTATTTTGTATTACTGGGTGACACACCTCATTGCCTATTCTGACTTCAAAGCCTTATTAACAGCCAATTTGCACACAAGCAATTGGCACAATGACCCAAATCAATCATTGTTATGATGGAAATGTTGCACGGGATAATGACAAAATCCATTGGCAACTAGGTTGTACAGATAAGACAAACTGGGAAGATAACTCACCTGGATATGCCACCTCCTAATTTCTAAATGTTGACCCAGTTGGTTGATAAACAGGAAGTATGTGCCCTTCTTCACTGCTCTAAAAACATCCCTTCCAAAACATCCTGGTCAAGGAAGGGGATGGCTTTCCTAAATAGGGAAACCTAGATGGAAAGGGAACAAAAGCCAGAGTTGTTTCTAGGTAGCTTAAAAGTATTCATGGAAAGGCCATGCTGGTAAAGTGAGTTTCAAAAGGAATGTGTGTTGTGTCCATTAGATCATATGTGGTCTGTAGACATAGAATTCAGTCTTTGTGTTGACATATAGAGAGATGCCCATGGGAGGAATGTTCAGGGGCTCATGGGCCACTCTTTTCTCATAAACAGTCCATAAATGGAAGATGAAAGATATCTGTCACACTTACAAGTTATAAGACAACTACAAACATTCAGAATTTAATGTCTTTTTCTCTCTCTTCTTTCTTGGGCCGAGGTAATGTGGCAATCTTGGAGGAGTGCATCTCCTTTGAAAATGCTAAACCCAGAGTCAATACTGGGGTGGAGAGCAAAGCATATTAGCAAGCCCATTTGGTTGCATATTAATGATTAAATCTTTTCATTTAGTTTCCATCTGACTGGCTCCAGTGATGATTTTTTTTTTTTTGTGGGTACTGGGGGGTCGACCTCAGGACCTCACGTGCCAGCAGGTGCCCGTGCCTCTGAGCGATATCACCAGCCCCTTTTTCGTATGTGGGATCCGGGAGTCAAACTCGGGCCCTCGCGCTTGCCGGGCAGGCACTTAAGCCGCTGAGCCATCTTACCGGCCCCTCCAGTGATGATTTTTCAATTGGCAAGAAAGGGAGAGGCAGTATTATAATCTTCCTCAAATTCTAACACCTTTATTAGGTAGCCATTGAGAACTAAGATAATATTAGCTGATGTGACAATCAAATTCCAAAATTGTTTTGGCATAGAATGGTGAGCTCAAATAACAGTTTAATTTAGCATTTCTGGTTGAGTAAGTGTCCTCCAAGGAGTGGATCAAGAACCCAAGAGTCTTCCATGTCCAGGTTTTCTTGTTTTCAACATGTGGCTTCCAAAGTCACCATGAAAGTGAATGTTAGTCTAGCAAGACAAAAAGAGAAGGGACCTTAGCACATATAGATAGGAGGATGCTACGAGTCAGGCCTGGAAGTAGTGTGTACCACTGCTCTTTGTATTACTCTACCTAGAATACGGTTACCTGGCCCTGAAGAAACTCTGGGAAATGTATTTAACCTGTATATTCAGTAAGAAAAGAAAATGGGTTTGGCGAGTACTTATCAGTCTCTGCATAGTGGTAGTTTAGGAAAAACAACTGTGTTAGCATAGAGCTAGCTCAAAACTGAAGGGTTTGAGGAGCCTCCAAATAATCTCCTCTCTAGAGCAAATGCTCTTGAACAACTCATCAAATGGCATAAAGGGTTACTAAAAGCAAACCTTAGGAGTTGCATCGTCTACTGCAATCA
The DNA here is from genome assembly GCA_028451465.1 of Erethizon dorsatum. Lineage (NCBI taxonomy): Eukaryota > Metazoa > Chordata > Mammalia > Rodentia > Erethizontidae > Erethizon > Erethizon dorsatum. The sequence goes on from CM051824.1 coordinate 32,001,551, forward strand.
CGAAGTTTGGGCCATCTAATCATTTGATTGGATGCCACCAGGAGTCTAGCCTTATTCCTAGACTCCTAAGCTCTTTCCCACTTTGTACTTCATGTTCCCATTCTCTTGCTTGATGTCTTTCCCTTCCCTTGGCCCTGACCCTGACACTGTTCCCTCTGTTTATCACCTTACCCTGATGGTAGGCACCCATTCTTCAGAGCAAGACTTTTGGCCACAGAAGATAACAACTAAGCCAAATTCTAATCCAAATCACTGGACCCAGCCTCAGCATAGCCCACAAACCTGCAGAGGTTTTCCCTCTCTTGATAGAAGGAATTGGACATGCATGTTTTAGAAAAATTCTTAGCTACTTTCTCATCACTAAGACACAATACCCAACACCCACAAGTTAATGGAGGAAAGGTTTATTTTGACTCACGGTTTGTGGAATTTTCAGTCCATAGTTGGCTGGCTCCAAGTCAGGGTGGAATGGCAGAGGAGCAGAGCAGATGAGAAACAACATGGCAACAGGAAGCAAAAATAGATCAAGGGAGGAAGGAGGGAGATATATTCTTCCAGGCCACACTACCAGTGAGTCACCTCCTCCAACCAGGCTTTACCTCCCAACATTGCATTTAGCTATTTAGTAGACTAATCTACTGATGAGTACCATGCCCTCATGATCACAAAAGCCCCACCTATGAGTGCATGAGGCTTTGAGGGGACATCCCTAAAATAAAAAAATAATAATAATAACAGAAAGCATATAACACAATGACCTACAAAAATCTATAACTACCCAGATTTTGAATTGCAGCTGCCAAAAAATCATTCTACATATATTTTCTGATTTTAACCCAATATAATCTTATAATAATAATCCAAAGATGTTGGATGCACCATTGTCATTTCCATTGTAAAGATAAGGTAAATGAGACTTTGTAAAGCATAGCATTTTAGGAATACTACATCGAAGAGCTTATATTTAAACCCTGTAATTCCTAGTGCCTAAATTTAAACTCTAGAAAAAGCACCATGTATACCTAGCAATGATGAAGGCTTCAATAATACAAGAGTGTACTAGGTTAGTAGTTTATGGATGATATCTATGAATGTTGTTCTGGTTTCAGGCTGTACATGTTTTTCCCAAAAGAGATAGCCATTCAAGAGTAGTGTTACAGGCCCACCTGAGACCCCAACCCTTTTGAATAACCACAGTCACAGTTTCCAATGGTTTTGATTGGTTTCACTGTCATTGACCCATTTGAGGATTTGGTTATTATATCATTATCCAAATTATAACATCTTTTCTGTTTATTATCCATGACCTGATTTTTTTTTTCTGACAATGTGAGGCAATCTCAGTCCCCAGTGTCTGCCAATGATTTGTGGGTGGCAGGTAAGACTATTAGGGGGTTATATTTAGTGCAATTCAAAATTTCATTTTCTTTCAATAAAAGACAGCTGTTTCCAGATGTCACAAATCAACTTTAATGTCTGACTGATGTGGTATATGCAGGAAACATCTTGCAATACTGCCATGTGTTACTGGGAGCTTCTTGGAATAGATTATTTGCAAGTCAGAACCTGGGACTTTCTAGTGAACTGTTCTTTGGATTGCTTCAGTAATTTCCTCTTCATATATGAAAATAAGTTGACAATTCCATGGTTCATCTGCCCCATTTGGTTCTCTTGCAACCATAGTGCTGCAACCATTAGGCATTAGGAGCTTTGCAAACAGTTGCCAATAAATCAATCACACATCATATTTGAGGAACACTGAGTGAGAGCTAATTGGTGCTATTGTTAAATCCAAGAACACTTTATTTGGTTTTCCTGGAATTGCTTATCTTAATTTTTCAAATCCTGAATTTCCTTCTATATTTGTAATGTTTTGAGTACTGACTTAATTTTTGTGTGCATTTGTCAATTATTTCCATCAACTTATCTTCACATAAGTAACTCAAATTAAGATACTAATTAGCTGAGCAATTTTATTGTTTAGTCTGGAATATGCATGGTTATTTTTATACAACATAAGCCTTCCCAGGCTTTTGGTGGTTTTGCCAAACTTCTGTCCCTTTGTTTTACTACATTTCACCCTATTCACCCACTATTGCTATGATGTGGGTTAACCAAAGTCCTTTTTCCTACTGTTGTAACAATCCAATAGTAAATGGTTTATACATCATATTATTTCAAACTTGACATGTCATTCAGCTATTGAGGTAATGCATATTACTGTAATAGCCTAATTATTGTAGAGTAAGAAATTTGGAGAGCATGATGTCTTCTATTAGGTCAGAAAATGAAACAAAATTCAAAAATATTATGAGTACAGTTCTTGCAAACAATTGTTGGGTGCCATTTTCAAAACTAATAAGTTCTGTTAGGTTTTTTCCTTTCCTTTTTAAAAAGCAGCACAATGCTCTCTACCTTCTCCATGTTTCCATTCATTGCTCCTTGCTATGAGTTTTCACGCCTAATGGTATGTCTTTTTCCAGTTTAATAACTATGCTTCTCCTTACCATAACCAGCTTCAAATTCACCACATTTTACTCACTTAGTCTGGATGACTGTTCCGGATATTTGGTAATAAAATGTGGCTACAGTTCAGGTCTGCATACGGTCACCTCAATTCCTATTGGAAAGGTCTCCAAGTAATAGTGCATTTACTGGGCCTTCCTTTAATGCCCTCTCAGCAATCCAGCTCAGGAGAATGACTGACTCTGTCAACCAGAACACTTAGGACAATCACAGCTCGCTGGGCTTGGGTGCTCCTTAAATCTCTGGTTCCAGACCATCGGGCCCAGGCAGTCACTTGCAACTCTTTCCAGCATATGAGGCCATTTCTGAATGAAAGGACCATCAGTCTCCCCGTGGACTCACCTCTAATTCTCCTCTTCCTTGAAAGAGTGACTACTGGCCCAAGTAAGATCTTACAGTATCTTTATGTGGTGACAGAACCCTATGAAGTAACTGTGGCACAGCTTGCCTCTTATGTACAAGGACACTGACTTGGGTTTTGAGAGGCTTGTAATTAGTATAATTACTTTATTTTGATTGCTGAGGTTAACAACATGGGCAATGCCCAAGTATATTATCATCATCAATTGATGAGTTAGAGTTTTAAAAATATGATTATATGACATGTGTTCAGCCATATCACCCTCTGTGTTGCTGTTGAAGAATAACTAATGCTTTATTCCTTATGATGCTTAAATAACTTTGCCCAGGCCAGCTGTGAGTAAACCTAGAGAAATGAACTTCCCAAATACGTTGCTGTGTGGGTATGTTTGTGTTTGCATGAAAGTGTATTTTTAAATGGCATTCAGGAGAGCAGGGAACTCATCATTCAGTTAATCATGAATATGTCAGCAGAGTTCAAAATATCTTTGGGAGACAGACTGCTCTTCCCTATGTCAAAACTCAGAAGGCACTGGCAAATAAGTGGCTCTCAACTGGAGTCCCTCAGCAATGTCAAAATGTGGAAAAATTTTAGTAAACATTTTTTATTGTCCCACTTTGGCAGTTGGGAAATGTATACAACTGACATCTAATGAGTAGAGATTAAGAGACACTGATCAACATCATATAATGCACAGATAGCCCTCCTGTGCAAAAAAGAATTATGTGAAGTGTGGCCCAGCAGCACCAGGGTGCCAGCAGGAGCAGTTCCAGAGCAGCACAGCATCACTAGAGGCAATGACAGAAGAGGTCCAGCAGTGGCAGGACACTGTTTCCTGAGGGGCCTCACAGAGCCAACAGGTAAATTTGATCTACCAAGGGGAAACTCATTGCATACAAGTTCCTGGTATATGTTGGATTTCATTATATAACTGTAGAGCTTACTCCTTTGTTTAAAGGTACCAAATTAATAGTTACCACAGTTGGTCAGTTGCTAGGCTGTGGTGGATGTTATTGTTATTGCTAATTGTACTACTTTAGCCAAGATGTCATACATGTTGTAATCAGGTTTTTCTCCCTTATGTGACAACACTGTGATTGCCTGGGGTAATAACCATCACCATATTCCAGTACAAAAGGATGGGTGCAGAGCCAAATAAATAGCAACCTCCCATCCTTAATAAATTGGAAAGGTATGTTCATGGAATAGATGCAAAGTCCAAGAACAACTTATGCCTAGAAGACATCTATGAGGAATACACATTCCCTAGGGAATCCACAATACTAGTGATAACACCAACATAGAAAATAGAAAATGACAAGATGCAGAAGCAAAATGCAATCACAGACTTCCAGCACACCCAGGACAAGTCATAAGCACAATGAGATAGAAGAAATTGGAAGCCATACACTGGCACTTTCTGAAATGGTAGCAGAAGTAAAAAAAAAAAAAAATGGAGGTGGCTATAGAAAAAATAATCTCTCAAAATACAACCAAAAAGAAAGACATGCCAATAGATCTAGAGTAGACACGGATAAAAATAAATAAATAGAGGAGCTTAGGAAAATGATGGAAACCTTGAATGCCCAACATAGGAAAGAAAGGGAAGCTATGAAACAGATCCAAACAGATGTCCAGGAGATTAAAAATTCCATTAAAAGTATACACAACAGATTAAATGAAGGCAAAGACAGAATATCAGATTTAGAAAACAAGGTCACAGTTAGGGACCACAAAAAGAGAGATTTCTTAAAAATAGCAAGGGACCATGAAAAATCAAACAGCTGCAAGAGGAAGCAAAGAAGAACAACATAAGATTGACCAGAGTCAACGAGAAAGCTGGAGATAGCACAAATGCCACAAAAAAATCTTTACTGAAGTATTGGCAGAAAACCTCCCAAACATGGACAAAGAGTTTGACATACAATTAAGTGAGGCATGTAGAACTCCAAATAGCCATGATCAAAATAAATCTACACCAAGGCATATAATAATCAAGATTCCAAAAACTCAGCACAATAACAGATTATTAAAAGTGGTTACAGAAAAGAAACAAATCACCTATAAAGGAAAACCCATCAGAATCAGAGCAGACTTCTCAACAGAAACCCTTATGACAAGGACAGCTTGGAGTGCAGTATTTCAAGTCCTGAAAGAAAACAACCTCCAACTGATATTGATCCAAAATTATTTCTCAGAACTAATGTAGAAATAAAATACTTCCATGACAAACAACAACTGAAGAAATTCATGACCCTAAAACCAGCTCTCCAAAATTCTCTGAAGGATATCCTATAAAAAGATAAGGGAGACCACAATTCCAAGAACACCAATAGAAAGAACCCACCAGGCAAGACAAGCAAATAAAAAGAAGAGAAAGACAGGGTACCAACAACAGAAAAATAATACAAGAAGGATAAGCCAATATGTATCAGTTATAACCATCAATATAAATGGTCTCAATTTGCAAATCAAAAGAAACACACTGGCAGAATGGATGAAGAAAAAAGATCCCACACTATGCTGCATATAAGACACATATTTAACTCAAAAAGAAACTCATAGATTGAAAGTCAAAGGGTAGAAAACAATACTCCATGCAACGGGAAACCAGAAAAAAGCAGGGGTAGCTATTCCACTTACAGACAATGTGAACGTCAAGCCAAGACTGATCAAAAGAGACAAAGAAGGTCACTACATACTTGTTAAGGGAAAACTCCAAGAAGAAGAGATAACAATCATAAATTTATATGCACCAAATACTGCTGCACCCAACTACATAAAACAAATATTAGTGAACATGAAAAATCAAATAAGCACTAACACAGTTGTAATGGGGGACCTCAATACCCTACTGTCACAAATAAATGCATCAACTAGACAAAAAATCAACAAAGAATTATCAGAACAAAATCAATCCTGTGAACAAATGGACTTAATAGATGTCTACAGAGTATTTCACCCCAAAACATCAGAGTACATTCTTCTCAGCTGCACATGGGACATTCTCCAAAATAGACCACATACTAGCCCATAGAACATGCTTATGTGAATGCAAAGGAATTAAAATTATCCCATGCATATTATCTGACCATAGTGCAATGAAATTGGAAATGAATGGCAAAAGAAACCACAAAAAATACATAAACCACTGGAAATTAAATAACACCCTCCTGAACAACCAATGGGTCACCAATGAAATTAAAGAAGAAATTAAATAATATCTACAATTAAATGATAATGCCAATAAAACATACCAGAATTTATAGGATGCAATGAAAGCAGTCTTAAGAAGGAAATTTATAGCAGTAAATTCTCACACCAGGAAAACAGAACAAACTCAAATAAATCTAATGTTGAACCTCAAACTTCTAGAAAAAGAAGAACAAATCAAGCCCAAAGCTTGTACAAGAGAAGAAATTATAAAGATGAGAGCAGAAATTAATGTAATTTAGACTAAAAAAAAGTACAAAGAATCAATGAGTAAAAGAGTTCATTCTTTGAAAGACTAAATAAAATTGATAAACCCTTAGCCAACCTCATGAAAAAGAGGAATGGAAAGTAACATATTCATGCAATTAGGAATGAAATGGGTGAAAATGCAATGGATTATGTGGAAATACAAAAGATCATCGATACCTATTTTGAGAACCTGTACTCTGATAAGATGGAAAACAAGGAACAAATGGACAGATACATATAAATTGCCAAAACTGAATCAAGAAGATATAAAAATTCTTAGTAATCCAACATCAATCAATGAAATTAAAGTTGTAATTAAAAACCTACCAACATAGAAAAACCCAGGTCCTCATGGATTCATGGCTGAATTCTACAAGAAATTTAGAGAAGACCTAATGCCACTATTTCTCAAATTTTTTAATGAAATTGAAAGGGAAGCAATACTCCCTAACTCATTCCTGGAGGCAAGTGTTACCCTGATACAAAAAACAGAAAGACCCAACCAAAAAAGAGAACTATAGGCCAATCTCCCTAGTGAACATGGACACAAGAATCCTCAATAAGGTACTGGCAAACAGAATGCAGCAAATCACCAAAAAGATTATACACCATGACCAAGTAGGATTCATCCCAGGGATACAGGGATGGTTTGCCTTGTGCAAATCAATAAATTTAATAGACCATATCAACAGAGCCAAAAACAAAAATCACGTGATCATCTCAATAGATGCGGAAAAAGCATTTGACAAAGTCCAACACCCATTATGATAAAAAACCGTACAGAAAATAGGAATAGATGGTCTTTATCTCAATCTGGTAAAAGACATCTGTGGCAAACCAACAGCCAACATCATACTAAACAATCAAAAACTGAAAGCTTTCACTTTAAAATCAGGAACAAGACAAGGATGTTCACTGTCACTGCTCCTATTCAATATAGTTCTGGAAACATCAGCCAGAGCAATTGGACAAGAGAGAGAAATAAAAGGAATAAGGATAGGAAAGGAAGAAGTTAAATTATCATTATTTGCAGATGACATGATACTCTACATAGAAGACCCAAAAACTCCACCAAAAGACTTCTAGATTTAATAACCAAATTCAGTAGCATAGCTGGATACCAAGTCAACACTCAAAAATCAGTAGTGTTCCTGTACACAAACAACAAACTCACTGCAAGAGAAATTAGGAAAATCATGCCCTTCACAATAGCATACAAAAAAATGAAACACTTAGTAATCAATCTAACAAAGGAAGTAAAAGATCTCTACATTGAAAATTACAGTACTCTGAAAAAGGAGATTGAAGAAGATATCAGAAAATGGAAAGATATCCCTTGCTCATAGATAGAAAGAACTAACATAGTAAAAATGGACATACTCCCAAAATTGTTATACAGATTTAATGTAATCCCAATCAAAATACCATTAGCATACCTCACAGATCTAGAGAAAACATTCCTAAAATTCATTTGAGACCAGAAGAGACCTAGAATAGGTCAATCCTGGGCAAAAAAGGCAAGGCAGGTGGCATCAAAATCCCTGACTTGAAATTATACTACTAAGTCACTGTGATTAAAAACAGCATGGTACTGGGGAAAAAAAAGCCCTGAGGATCAGTGGAAAGATTAGAAGATGCAGACACAACTCCAAACACACTCAGCCACCTTATCTTTGGCAAAGAGGACAAACATGTTCACTGGAAGAAATACAGCCTCTTTAATAAATGGTTCTGGGAAAACTGGCTTTCCACATGCCAAAGACTAAAGCTACACCCATGTCTCTCACCATACACTAAACTAAAATCAAAATGGATCAAATATCTAAATATTAAAACAGAAACAGTAAATCTGCTGGAAGAGAGAATAGGTAGAACACTTGAAGATATAGATGCAGGCAAAGATTTCATGGACAAAACCCTGATCACACAGGAAATAATAAAAACAATCAACAACTGGGATCTCATCTTATTAAAAACTTTTGCACAGCAAAAGAAAATTATTGATAGAGTGAAAAGACAATCCACAGAATGAGAAAAAATTTTAGCCAGTTGTCCCTCAAACAAAGAACTAATATCTAGCACATATAAAGAGTTGAAAAAAATTAGATCCCCAAATTTAAAGACCCAATACAAAAATGAGATGAATACAGACTTCTCAGAGGAAGAAATACAAACAGCAAATAAATATATGAAAAAGTGTTCACTGGTCATTTGAGAGATGCAAAAACAATATTGAGATTCCATCTCACACCAGAAAGAATGGCAATTATGAAGAAATCAACTAATAACAAATGCTGGTGGCCCTGCGGGGAAAAAGGAACACTTCTCTACTGTGGGTGGGAGTGTACACTGGTGCAACCATTGTAGAAATTAATGTGGAGATTTCTCAAAAAAATATGATTACAGGTCCCATTTGACCCAGAAACTCCCGTGCTGGGTATCTTCCTGGAAGAATTAAACACATTACACCACAGCTATATATGCATTCCCTTGTTTATAGCAGCACAGTTTGCAGTAGCTAAATCTTGGAAACAACCCAAATGCCCATCAACCAAGGAGTGGATAAAAAAGGATGTGTTTCTTTTTTATACAATGGATTACTACTCAGCCATAAAGAAGGATAAACTTGAGACATTTCTAGGTAAATGGATGCACATTGAGATCATACTCTTAAGTGAAATAAATCAGTCATACATGTGTAAATATCACATTGTTTCTTTGGTGTGAGAAACCAAAAGGGTAAATAAGGACCAAAATGTATAATAGGTATTGTGAAATAGGAAGAAATTGTTCAACAGAAAGAGGATCTGGGGGGGGGGGAGAAAAAAATAAAAGAAGGATAAAATGGTAACAAAACTTTGTAAATAAAGAGGGGAAGAAGGCTTGAAGGGAGGAGAGGGGATTGGAAAAAAAGAGGAACCAGGATATATCATATATGGGTACAGATTCCCTGTGATGAATGTGATCATTATGTGCATCTAAAATGTACCAATAAACTTAATTAAAATATTGTTTGGCTCAATATTTATAGTAGCTCAATATTTACCCTGAGTTGACCAAAAAAGGAAGATTTAACAAGGGTTAAGAGAAGTGCAAATATGTTATCCAAAAATATCAAGCTCAAACAGCTCACTCATTCAAAAACATTCAGCAAGGACTGTAAAATTTCCAAATAGTAAGCTTCATTTTTGTAGGCTCTTAAAAATGGAAAGACTCACCTTGCCTTTTCAGAGTTAAACCTTTTAGCTACATTGATTGACATCTCCCTGAAATTAGAAATTAGAATTTAAGATTCAAACAAACACTCTACCTTTATTCTCACACCTAGGAGTCTTTCTCTCATAAGGAAAGATACAATGATGAATTTGCAACCTACTCATCCCACACATACCAGAATTCTTCATGAAACTATGTTGTATGTAAGAGATCCAATAGGCACAGCTTTATCTAAAAATGGTCATTATTCAAGATTAAAAGCACAGCCCCTCTCAGGCAAGGCAAATACAAAGGACTAACTTTATATTGCACACAGGCATACTGTTTAAGTTATATTAAAATCAATTATTGTGGCCTAAATTCTGAGTCTTCACAAAATTATTCTTTGCTTATGGACTGTGATGCAAATAAAATTTTAAAAATTGTATTTTAATTCTTGGCTATTTCAAATGTAAAAACTGTTCTACTTGGATGAGTGAACATCCAATCGTTCAGATCTTAGCATGAAGTAGTTATAAAAGTTTGTTGCATTTTTTTCACCTATTTCAGATGAATGTGGTGAAAGTAAAGAGAGCCACAGATGGAGGCATCCCACAGTCACCCGATCATAAACCAAGGCATTTGTCAAGGAGTCCCAGGATCCGCAGAATCCCCGTTGCAGCTAGCTGTCCCACCTTGGGAGTAGTCCAGAAACCTTTATACACAAAGGACAATGGAAAGAACATTTGTCCTTTTTTAGGAACTGGGACTTTGGCCCAAACACCAATGTGGATCTCTTGTCCTCATGAACTCTGCCGTCTGCCAAAATCTTCTTGAATGGACTAAGAAGGAGGACATGGCCTTCTTTCTCTTATATCTTTCTATAATTTTCACTTTGGTTTTGAAGAGGACTGGAAAGGGGTCCTTCTTCCACAGTAGAAAGGGGACACCACTTACCTTTGGCTTCCTGAAGACAGAATAGACACTACAGGGAGAGTAAGAAGTAGACAGATTCTATCAAGAATAGCCAAGTGCAATCAAACCTCCACACAGTGCCTGCCTTACTTCCTTAGTCCCTTGGAAGAAGCTGTAACACAGCTTAGGAGATTAGGAGATTAGGAGAGTGGTTGTCATGAAGTGGGCTTATTTACCCCATTCTAGACAAGCTCTAGCCCTTATAGAATGAGTCTCAGTGAATATCACAAGCCTAACCAATCCATGCACACCCAAATTCCTCTGCTTTGGAGGTGGGATCAAAGTGGGGTTTGGGGACATCGTCAGCCTTCCTTAGACACAATAATGGAATGATTAGCAGGGGCTTCCATGAGAGTGTGGAGGAGGCAAGCAATTCTAGATTTGTGGGTTTTAAGAGAAAATAGGCCAAATGGAGACATAGCATAACCAGGAGGCAACATGAAATCTCAGGACATCAGAAAAACAAGATCAAGCAGTAAGGAGCAAGTATACAAAGTGGTTGAGAGAGGGACCAAAAAACTTATTTGCAAATTCTTGCTTAGACCAGCCTAATGTTTGAAAGCCCTTTCACATCAAAGTCTCTGCCCCTAAAGTCAACATTCCTGCTCTCTAGGAATGCCTCTTCACCCAGTCAGATTTCTTATACAGATGTTCACCCACACTCAAAAACTTTAAACCAAATACTAACTATTCAAGTTGCTTCTCATGTCAGTTCAAATGATGGCACTGTCTATCATGTCTCCAAGCTGTGCAAATCAGAGGTTGCTGAGAAAATCTGAAGTTAACTCAAAAGACAGCAGCCATTGTGGACTTAAGACCAAAGCTTCAGGAAGACTGGCTGCAATGGGTAGATGTGTGAACAGATTGACAGCTTCTAAAAAAAACATTTAGAACCATAACTTAAGATTAATGGTATGATCATGAAGGCTGCATTTCAATATGTTATGTAGATTTATGGTGTATGGGGCATCCACACTTGTTTCATATTTCCCATATTGCCATGCTAGGTTGTGTGGTATAAGAAAGACCTTGTGCATCAAATTAATTATTCTTATTTACCCAAAATATATTCCCCATTACTCTTGTTTGATCCCAAAGTTGTGAAAAATTCCTTTGTTGGACTGACAAGATTCACCAGTACTTTCTGCAAAAGAAGAAACACTGAAGTGGTACTAGAGCAATGGCAGCAATGTGGAAAAAAAGAGGCTTAGAAAATTACCCCCAGAATATATATGGCAAACACTCCGTCCTATTTTTATTCTTGAGGATTTTTGCTTTGTGTTAGCTTAACTGGGCAAATGTACCTCTCTGCTACGTCCTTGGGAGAAGATAGTCATAGAGGAAATGTTAGTCAAAAATCAGGTCCAGAGATCCAGTATTCCTTAATGGTCTCAGCCAAAGGAATCCAGGTATCTGGCCCCTCCCACTACGCCGTGGGACCAGCAACAGTGCAGGGAAACAACCCAAATTCAATAACTGGCACTTTTCTCTCAATTTTCTTTTTTTTTCTTTCTCTCTTCTTTCTTTTTTCTTTTTCTTTTTTTTTATTCTTCCTTTGTTTCTTTCTATACTTTTTTTTTTAATCTTTTCTAAATGGCTGGGGAGAACTCCAGCCACAGGAAACTAATCCCATCCCCAAAACCCAGAGACCAAGTTCAGATAATCCCTCAAATACTCCTTCATTCTTTCTTTCCTACCCCCTTCTCTAGTTTCCCAAACCTTGCATGAAAATCCTTTGTCCTCCAGCCTTGCTTCTACTTCCTTTCCAGTTATCTTTGTTTTATATACTATCCTCCCTAAATTTCCCCACCATGGGTAAAACCACTCTACCAAGAGGAAACACTTTGCACACAAACTCCTAATGTATAGTTGGTTCTGTTATATAACTATAGGCTCTGCTCCTATGGTCTAAAGCACAAAATCAATAGTTACCACAGTTTGTCAGTTTCTAAATTGTGCTTGATGCTATTGATAATGCCAATTTTATTGCTTTAGCTAGGATGTCATATCTGTTGTAATCAGTTGTTCTCCCTTCTGTAACAATACTGGGAAGCTCTGGGGTAATAACGTCACCACAGCCCTACACCAAAGGATTGGGGACCAAGCCAAACAGATACCAACATCCCACTCTTAATTAATTCGGAAGGTAGGATTCTGAGACATACACAAACCAAGAATCTCCTACACACAGAAGACATCCCTGAAGAACAGACTTTTCCTAGAGAGGCCTTGATACAAGTGATATAGCTACCTGCTACAAACTCTCACAAGGATCATGCCAGAAAACAAAAATTTAAAAATTTATGCAATGGAAAATGACAAGATGAAGAGGCAAAATGCAATCTCAGACCTCCAGCCCACCGAGAACAAGTCCAGGAGACATTGACATAGAAGAAATTGGAAGACACACACCGAAATTTCTGAAATGATAGCAACCGAAGTAAAGCAACAAATCCATGAGGTTATAGAGGAAATCAGATCAGAAATAATCTCTCAGGTAAAAAAAGAAATGTCAACATTTATAAAGGAATTGCTTAACAAATCTAGAGTAGAGATAGATAAAAATTAGATAATGATAGGAAGAAGATGGAAACCATGAATGATCAATATAGGATCATATAGGTATGGATATCCAGGAAATTAAAAATTCCATTGAAACCTGGCAAAACTGCTTGAACAAAACTGAAGACAGACTTTCAGACCTTGAAGACAGGATCTCACCTAGCAATAATGAAGGAAAGATCTCTTAAAAATAACAAAAGATCAGGAAATAATATTTCAAGAGACTCAAGGCAATGTAAAGAAAAATAATATAAGAATAACTGGTGTCAGTGAAAAAGCAGGAGTCAACACAAATAACATAAAAAACTATTTGCAAGAGTAATAGCAGAAAATTTCCCAAGCATGGGAAAAGAATCTGACATACACATAAGTGAGGCATATAGAACTCCAATTAGCCATAACCAAAATAAATCTACACCCAGCATATAATAATCAAGATCCCAGAAATTCAGCACAAGAACAGACTATTAAAAGCTGTTAGAGAAAAGAAACAGGTCACCTATAAAGGAAGGCCCATCAAAATCACAGCAGACTTCTCAACACAAACCCTCAAGCCAAGAAGAGTGAAATATTTGGAGTCAAATATTTCAAGTCCTCATAGAAAACAACTTCGAACCCAGATTTATCTACCCTGCAAAACTGTCTTTAAAAATTAAAGGAGAAATAAGATACTTCCATGACAAAGAACAACTGAAGAAATTCATGCCACCAAACCAGCACTACAAAGGGTATTGGAAGATATTTTAGACAGGGATAAAAATGACCACAACTCCAAGAACAACAACAGAAAGAAACCATCAAGCAGCACAAGCAATTAAATGGGGGGGCATAGGGAACCAACAGCAGGAAAATAACATGACAAAGATAAGCCAATATGTATCAGTAATAACCATCAATGTAAGTGGCCTCAATTCACCAATCAAAAGAAATAGACTGGCAGAATGGACCAAGAAACAAGATCCAACAACAGGCTGTATACAAGAAACACATTTAACTCAAAAAGAAATTCATAGGCTAAAAGGATAGAAAACAATACTTCATGCAACAGGAACCCAGAAAAAAGCAGGGGTAGCTATTCTGTTTGCAGACAATGTGAACTTCAAACCAATCATTGTAAAAAGAAATAAAAACCTGATGCACATGTGTAAACATCATATTGTCTCCCTAGTGTGAGAAACTGAAAGAGTAAATAAGACCCAAAATGTACAATAGATATGGTAAAACAGAATGAAACTGGTCAAAAGGAAGGAGAAACTGGGATTGGGGAAGGGGGAAAAGAAAGATAGGAAAAGAAAATAAATATGTGTGTGTGTGTGTGTGTGTGTGTGTGTGTGTGTGTGATAGTTAAGATAGAAACACTACTAATTTTGCTTAGTTCATTGTTTGGACAATTGAATGCTGATATCTTGTACCCTGAGTAACTAATTTAACGATAACAATACATAATGTATTAACCATCATTACCCTCCTATTACGTTGTTTTGAAATTTTGTTTTATTTTTTTCTCTTTAAAATAAAAATTTTAAAAAAGAGACATACAGAAGGCAACTGCATACTTGTTAGGGGAAAAACTCAAGAGGAAGAGATAACAATCATAAGTATATATGCACCAAATATATGCACCCAACTATATTAATAGATGAATATGAATAGACATGAAAAATCAAATGAGCAATAACACAATTGTAATGGGGGACCTTAATACCCTGTTGTTACCAACAGATAGATCAATAGACAAAAAATCAGCAAAGAAATATCAGAACTGAACCAAATCTGTAAACAAATGGACTTAGTAGATGTTTACACACTGTTCCACCCAACAATATCAGAATACACATTCTTCTCAGCTGCACACAGGGTGTTCTCTAAAATAGACTATAGGGCCGGTGAGATGGCTCAGCGGCGTAAGCGCCTGCCTTGCAAGCGCGAGGGCCCGAGTTCGACTCCCGGATCCCACATACGAAAAAGGGGCCGGTGATATCGCTCAGTGGCACGGGCGCCTCCTGGCGCGCGAGGTCCTGAGGTCGTCCCCCCGGTACCCACCAAAAAAAAAAAAAATAAAAAAAAAAAAATAGACTATATACTAGCCCATAGAACTCACTTAAGTAAATGCAAAGGAACTGAAATTATTCCATGAATATTATCTGACCATAGTGCAATGAAATTGGAAATTAATGGCAAAAGAAACTGCAAAAATTCTACAAACACATGGAAATTAAATAACACACTCCTGAACAACCAATGGATCACAGATAAAATTAAAGAAATTAAACAATATCTACAATGAAACAAAAATGCAAATACAACTTACCAGAACCTATGGGATGAAATGAAAGCAGTCCTAAGAAGAAAATTCATAGTGGTGAGTTCTCACATCAGGAAAATAGAATGAGCACAAATAAACAACCTAATGCTTCACCTCAAGCTTCTAGAAAAAGAAGAGCAAGTCAAACCCAAAGCCCACACAAGGGAGGAAATTATAAAGATCAGAGCAGAAATTAACACAATTGAGATTAAGAAAACAATACAAAGAATTAATGAATCAAAGAGTTGGTTCTTTGAAAGAATAAATAAAATTAATAAACCCCTAGCTAACCTTATCAAAAAAAGGAAACAAAAAACTCAAATTCATGCAATAAAGAATGAAAAGGGTGAAACCACTAGAGATCCTTGGAAATTCAGAATATCATCAATACCTACTTTGAAAATCTTTACTCACATAGGATGGAAAACCCAGAAGAAATGGACAGATTCCTAGAAACATATGAATTATCAAAGCGGAATCAAGAAGATATAAAAATTCTGAATAACCCAATATTGGTTCATGAAATTGAAAACATAATTAAAAACTTACCAACAAAGAAAAGCCTAGCTCCTGATGGATTCACAGCTGAATTCTATAACAAATTTAGAGAAGATTTAATGCCAACACTCCTCAAACTCTTCAATGAAATTAAAAGGGAAGCAATACTTGCTAACTCATTCCTGGAGACAAGTACCAAAACCAGAGAAAGACCCAACCAAAAAAGAGAACTACGGCAAATCTCCCTAAGGAACATATATGTGAAAATCCTCAATAAAATACTAGCAAACAGAATGCAGCAAATCATCAAGAAATTTATATACCATGACCAAGTGGAATTCATCCCAGGAATGCAGGGAGAATTCAACATACGCAAATCAATAAATGTAATATACCATAGCAACAGAGCTAAATACAAAATTCACATGATCATCTCAATAGGTACAGAAAAAGCTTCTGATAAAGTCCAACACTCATTCATAATAAAAACCCTACAGAAAATCACGATAGATGGTCTCTACCTCAATCTGATAAAAGCCATCTATGACAAACCAACAGCCAACATCATACTACATGGACGAAAACTGAAAGCTTTCACTCTAAAATCAGGAACAAGACAAGGATGTCAACTGTCACTGCTCCTATTCAATATAGTTCTGGAAACATCAGCCAGAGCAATTAGACAAGAGAGAGAAATAAAAGGAATAAGGATAGGAAAGGAAGAAGTTAAATTATCATTATTCACAGATGACATGATACTCTACACAGAAGAATTCAAAAACTCCACCAAAAGACTTCTAGATTTAATAATCAAATTCAGCAGCATAGCTGGATATAAAATAAACACTCAAAAATCAATACCATTCTTGTACACAAACAACATACTCACTGAGAGAGAAATTAGACAAACAACACCTTTCACAATAACATCCAAAAAATGGAACACTTAGGAATCAATCTAACAAAGGAAGTAAATGATCTATATATTGAAAATTACAGTACTCTGAAAAAAAAGAGCAAAGAAGATATCAGAAAATGGAAAGATATCCCTTGCTCATGGATAGGAAGAAAAAAAATTGTGAAAATGGCCATACTCCCAAAACTATTATACAGATTTAATGCAATCCTAATCAAAACCGTTAGCATACCTCACAGATCTAGAGAAAACATTCCTAAAATTCATTTGGAAACAGAAGAGATAGGCAAACCTAGGCAACAAAGGCAAGGCAGGTGGCATCATAAATCCTGACTTGAAATTACACTAAAAGGCTACTGTGATAAAATCAGCATGGTACTGGCAAAAAAAAAAAAAAAAACAGCCCTGAGGATCAGTGGAACAGATTAGAAAATTCAGGCACAACTCCAAACACACTCAGCCAACTTATCTTTGACAAAGGAGTCAAACATGTTCACTGCAAGAAAGACAGCCTCTTTAATAAATGGTGCTGGTAAAACTGGCTTGCCACATGCAAAGGACTAAAGCTAGACCTATGTCTATCACCATGCACTAAACAAAAATCAAAATAGATCAAAGATCTAAATATTAAAACAGAAACACTAAATCTACTGGAAGAGAAAGTAGGTACAAATCTTGAAGACAGGGGTAGGAAAAAACCAAACTGCATGGGAAGTACTTCAAAGAATCAACAACTGGGATCTCATCTTATTAAAAAGTTTTTGCGCATCAAAAGAAATCACCTACAGAGTGAAAAGAAAACCCACAGAATGGGAAAAAAATTTAGCCAAATGTCCCTCAGACAAAAGACTTCTAACTAGAACATATAAAGAATTGAAAAAAATCAGGCCCCCAAATTCAAAGACACAATCCAAAAATGGGCATCTTCTCAGATGAAGAAATACAAATGGCAAATAAATATATGAAAAAGTGTTCAACATCATTGGTCATTCAAGAGATTCAAATTAAAACAACACTGAGATTCTGTTTCACCCCGGAAAGAATGACTATCATCAAGAAACCAACCAACCAATAACGAATGCTGGTGGGGCTGTGGGAAAAAAAGAACACTTATCCACTGTTGGTGGGTGTATAGACTGGTACAAACATTGTGGAAATCAGTGTGGAGATTCCTCAAAAAACTAGGATTGGAGGTCCCATTTGACCCAGCTATTCCCCTTCTGGGTATTTTCCCAGAAGAATTAAAAACATCGTACCACAGTGATATATGTGCACCCATGTTTATAGCAGCACAATTTGTAATAGCTAAATCTTGGAAACAACCCAAATGCCCATCAACTGAGGAATGGGTAAAAAAGATTCGGTATTTTTATACAATGAAGTACTACTCAGCGATAAAGAAGGATAAACTCGAGGCTTTTATAGGTAAATGGATGCAACTGAAGACCATACTCATAAGTGAAATAGATCAGACTCACATGTGTAAACATCTTATTGTCTCCCTAGTGTAAGAAGCTGAAAGAGTAAATAAGATCCAAAATCTACAATAGATATTGTGAAAGGGAAAGGCACTGCTCAAATGGAAAGAACAACTGGGATGGAGGAAAGGAGAAAAGAAGGAAGGGAAAAGAAAAAAAATATATATGTATATATACATATACAAGATAGCTAAGATAATTATACTACTAATTTCTTTTAGTTCATTGAAAAGAACAGTTTGTGCTTATATTGTTTGATCAATTTTGCTTGCCTATATCTTGTACTCTGAGCAACTACTTTGAAGATAACAATATGCAATATATTAATCATTGTTATTTTCCTATTATATTGTTATGAATTTCTGTATCACTGTTTTTATGGGTTTTTTCTCTTTAAACTAAAAAAATCAGTTCAGGAAGTACAGAATCATTGTATTCAGGCTGAAATCAGTTCATTTAAAATACTTCAGGTAAAAGAGTTTGATAGGGATAGTAGTCCGTGAAAAAGTCTCCAAAGCAAATTTGCCCTTGCTGTGACCACAAAAAGGCAGGACTGTTTGCTACTTAACAGAGAAGTCACTTCAGCTCTCATCATCATCCCTTCAAATTGGGCTCAGGCCTGCTCTAAAGATGTACACTGATGGCACCAAACAAAAGGGGCAGCTTGCTGACATGCCATGGAAGTAACTGCCAACACAGCAGAGCTTGTCTCTCGATTTCAGAGCCGGCTGTATCCTGGCCCTCCTCCCCACCATGGTTCTGTTTCATCTTGGTTCTCTTTCTTCTTCCTCTTTTCTCCTTTGTATGCCCTGGACCTTTCCCTGTGGTGTTGATTTGACAATAGCAGCGAAGCTTTAGCTTCTTGATTTGTTGCACTTGAAGTTCTCTATTTTAAAGCATTCAGGAGTTTTATATCACATTACAATTCTGATTAAGTGGCTCCTGCTTTGCCTCCCTCCAAAGCTTGTTATAAGGACAGAAGATTGTTGAGTTGTTCGTATCTATAATGGGCTCAGAACTCCCCAGAGAGAAGTTTTATATTTAAGACAATAAAAATAACTCTCTTTACAATTAATAAAAGAAAAATGAGGCTCCCTATGCAGAATCTAAATAAGCCTCCAGCATATTAAACTTTCACAAAAGGGATTTGCTGAAGACTAAGACTGTTACGATCCAGGAGAGGCACCATCCCAAGTGGGACAGAGAAACAGGTGATGTCAGGGCTGTCAGTTGCCACAGCAAGTTGAAATATCTCCAGCAAGCTTTCTCACTGCCATGGTAAAGTACCACATTCTCAAAGCAGAAGTGAATCTCTGACAACCATTCTCTAACATACAATTCCACCCCTCCAGGAGAAAGAAGCCTTGGGGAGGTACATCTGACACAGTCATTATTTGGTTTAACCTTAAGCTTGCTCTAATACAGAACATTTTCTCTAAACAAGAATGTAGCTTTGAAGTAAAGAGGACCATGTTATGGATCGGCCTCTATGGGGTTATTTTGGTGATGCGAGCCAAGTTACTTAACTTCTTTGAACCTCAGCTTCCACACTTGGTAATTGGGATTGTGTGTCAGTTTTCACTGCATAAAAAATAACTTCAAAATGTCAGCATCTTAAAAAAAGCATTCCCTTGTCCACAGGTCAGAAAGTAGTTGCAGGTCCACTGAGATTAGCTGGGATTAGTAAGGCTTGCTTCCATGCTGTGAGTTGGACTCAAATGTTTCTTTATTATCCTTGGACCAGTGGCAACCCAGGGAATATTCTTCTCATAGCAAGACACAGGAGCCCATAGGAGCAAACCAAACTATGCATTCATATCTAAAAGTCCTGGTCAAGTTATGTCTCCTGAGGCCCCACTGGCCAGACAGTCACATTAAAAATCTGAAGTCAAGTAGGAGGGAAGGACACTCCTACTGCCATAAAGCCCCTGAAAGCCAGAAAGGGAATGAAGAACTGAGACCCAATCTACCACAATCAAAGTAAATACAATGGTGTCGTAAAGATTAACTGAGACCAAAATATATAAATCCTAGGACAGAATAAGAGCTAAATAAATGGTAGCTATTATTACAAGTAGCTATTATTACAAATATATAACAAATAGTTTTCCTGATAACTATGCCTATCTACACAAAGTTTTTAAATGAGACAGTTAGACATTACTTTATTACCCCCTTAATCAATTTTATTAACTGTAATTACTAAAACATTGCCCCAGGCTTATGCTTCTTGTCTCTGCGCAACTCTGATAATGCAAGTAAGCCCCAGAAATCTACAAGGAGACTGCACAGAAACTCAGAACTGGGGAGATTTGTCCTTGAGCCCCAGGGTCCCTGTGTTTAACAGCTTCCTTCAATGGCACTGGTTTTATTTAACAAAGCAAAAGTCTCCAAACAGTCCTTTGTCCCTGCCTTAATTAGAAACTATTATGCCACTGAAAAATTGATGCCCTTTTTCTCTATACCCACATGGGGCTCTTGGGAGAGCTGGTATAGTATTATGGTGACTGATGTCTTGTTTTTTCTCATACAATCTCTCCTGCCTTCTACTTCCTGTAGGGAAGGACATTTTGTTGTTGATGTAGGAGGGTGTTTTATTCTCTCATGATGATCTTGTGAACTCTTCTGAATATACAGCCCCTCCCTCCTGCCCTCATTCACACATATGATCACTACACCTCACCCATCCTTCATGGGGAACTTAGAACTATATTACCTAAAACATAGGGAGTCACAGCCTATTCAAGTTAGCAGGGACCTGAAAGGTTTCAGAACACCTCAAACCCCCTAGGAAACCTGAGCCTTTAGATCTGGAATAACATTCCTGGGTTGAAATGTCCATTCCTTCACCATTTAGCTGGACCCAGTACATATTATTTTAACTCTTTGTGTCTTCTTTTCAGCAACTATAAAATGAGATGAAACACACCTGCCTTTAAATAGTGCTGATAGGATCAGATGAGCTCATTTACTGCAGAGAAAATATTTATCGAGTGCTTGTGGGTGCCAGGCCCTAAGGAAAGAAGAAATGCCTCTCTTCTCTCCAGGACTTACAGGGTGGTCCCAGGCACGGAGTGGGAGCTCAGTAAACCATCACTATTATCATTTGCATTGATCTGATGGTAGCATACGCAATATTTAACAACGGACACAGTTTGAGAGCTGATCTACAGAAACAAACAGCTGTCTTAGAGCTATTGCAGTGTGCCAGAGGCCACCTACTATGCTGAGACCATGGGGACATCCTGGGGCCTGAGGGTAATGACCAGGGAGGCTGCAGTAGAATAACCACACAAGAAACTCAATCACCTATTTACCTCCCAGTAGAGAAGTATTTCAGCATTTAACAACTAGTATGGTATTAACAGTAATATTGTTATGTTGTAAATCATAAATATGCGTTTATTATTTAGGGGCCATAGCATACATTGTTATCATTTGATATTTCTTTTTTCTACCTAAATGCTACAATAAAGGAAGAAAACTTATATACATTGCTTCTCCTGGCCAATGATGCAAGGAAAATTTACCCTGAGTGAAGCTGATATTCCTCTTCTGACTTTGAAGTGGATATGGCCAAGGAGAAGCCATTCTGCCATACAACAAAGATCCCCCTCCAACTACCATATGAGCAGACTCAAAGCTGAAGGAAGCCTCATTATGTTAGGCATCAGGGATTTCAGCTCTGGCAGCTTGGATGCTCCACCAACCCAGGACCTTCCTGGGTACCCTCCATGAGGACTTGGTAATGTTGTTTCCCTGAAGTCCTCAAATTGGTACATAAAAAGGAGGGAGTGAGTGTGCCTCCCCAAGGAAAGCAGAAACAAGCACAAGAGACTACTAAAGAAGAGAGGAAAGAACCTCCATGACATTCATTCCAACCACAGTAAAACAGTGGCTTGAGATAGCTCCAACCTTCTGCCAGTATCTTGTGTTTTTTGGCAGCATTCAGCCTGCCCCCAAACACTGAGGATGGAGGCAACTGAAGGAACATATTCAGGCAAACAAAGACTACACGTAAATAATATTATTGGCCAATGAAAGAATGAAGAATCGGAAGATTTCCTTGCAAAATGGAAAAGATTCTAGTGAGAATCATAGCAAGTAATGACCCATCTGACTTCAGGATGTGACAGTTCACAGTTTATCGAAATCATCTGATCGTCTGTATCCATTTAATCTGAAAAAGTGAAGGCCGGTGAGGTACAGTGTCCTACACTAGCAGAGGGTTCTTTACCTTCAACCTAGAGGCTGGTTACATCATGCTCACATATCTCTCTCCCAATTGTAAAAAAAAAAAAATCATATATACAAATAAAAAACAGAAGACACTAAGGAGTAATCAACACATCATGAGACAGGCATTCCTGGAAAAAATTTGTGATAAAATATTCTCCAAAGGATATACAAACCAAGACATTTAAGACTATTACTCTAGTTGTCAAGACAACAACAAAAAAAAAATAACCAGAAGTCTTCCCAAAAGCTCTATACCCAAAGCACATTGACACTAAGGATGAGGCCTGTCCCCTGGGGATTGTCAGCCCAAGGAAGGCACCTGGGCCCAAGACATAGATCGCTGATCACAGAAACCCAGGCTGCCCACATCCATGGAAGTACTACAGAGAAAAACAACTCTATTCAACAACACCACTGTAGGCCAGCATGATCTGAGGGCTAATTCCATGTACATGTGCCTAGGAGACTTGTTTAGGGAGAAG
This sequence comes from Erethizon dorsatum, assembly GCA_028451465.1. NCBI lineage: Eukaryota > Metazoa > Chordata > Mammalia > Rodentia > Erethizontidae > Erethizon > Erethizon dorsatum. The sequence goes on from CM051824.1 coordinate 32,024,550, forward strand.
CAATCCAAGGGCCAACTGCAGAGTTTATTTTAATAGCACTGAGGTTTGTATGCATGTCTAATCCTGAGATCAGCAAATTACATGCCTGGTGCATGGACCATGTGACCTTTGTGGGACTGTGGAACAATTGAGTGCACTGGGGAGAAACACTTGGAATGGAAAATTCACTGAGCAGAAAGCCAAGTTATGAAGCTCTTGCACACGGCAGATGAGCAGCAGTGATCACTGTTGTGCTGAGCATCTCTTAAGCCTTAGGCACTGAACTAGGCACTAGGGGAGAATTAATTCCCCCCAAAGTCACTACAAAGGACACTGTATGAGGTCCTTTCATGAATTGGCAGCCCCCAAAAGAAATTTCAAATGTTGTCATGAAAGGCAGGCCAGAGATTGCAGAGGGGAAGTGGGTTGGAAAAGAAATCTCCTTTCACCCATCTCCCTAGCTATGCCACCTGCAACTCTCAAAACTCCTGGGAAAAAAAGACCTGCAGGTCCTTGAACAGACTAGTTACTTAGACATGCAAAGAACTAACAGAGTCACTGATGGTGAGCAAAGAAAGGAAGAGCTATGCTACACATCGTCCCTATCCTCTCCTTCATCTAACTCTGGTTTCCATACCTCTGCCACCACAATTATCATCTCCACACATAAATATGCACACACACACGTGCACTCACACATAGGCACACACACATGCACTTGTACAAGAATTACTGATACGTGGCAGTGAAAAGCCTTGGGTGAGATCAGGTCCTATGACTTTGGCAATAGGCTACCTTGAAAGATATTGGAGATGTCAGAAAGTAAGGAAGACTATGCTGTCTGGCTAAGCCTTGGCCTGAATTGTAGAAAAGAAATGTTAAGAAATACTTTCTCCAAGAGAATCCTCTGGAACTTAAAACATACCCCAATATATAGGAACTTTTCCTCCTATTACTTAATGCTTCTCAGAGATAAATCTTTGCTAAAGATAATTTCAGACCATCCAAGAAGCAGGTTTCACAATTTCACTGGGGCCCAAGCTCATCAAAGACACAGGCTATATTTCTGTCATCTTTGCACATTAGCGCCCAGCATATAATAGATCTTATTAGATGCCTATTGTTGTTGGAAAGCCTGCCCTCTGCACAGAGAGGTATTCAATTCCCCAGTGTACACTTCTGCTTCTCACCTGAGATGAGACAGAGCTCAGCATGATCATTCACATTGATCTAGTAGCAATGAGTAAGATATTTAACATGGTAACAGCACAAGGATCCATTTATAGGGATGAACAGCAATGTTAGAGCTATAGAAGGGTGCTGGAGTCCAGCAAGTATACGTACAACAGTGCCATCTACCCATCCATTCAACAAATACTTACAGGACTTTTGTATATGCCAGATATGATTACTGGCACTAGCAATGATGTATGATCTTCTTGGAATAGTCTCCAGGAAGTCCAACTTGTGGGCCAGCTAATAAATAAACCTAGATTCAAAGATCACTGCTAGAATACATCCTAAGCACACTCAGGGGCATGATGTAATAGATGCTGACTATTACCTCAAGAACAGCCTAGTGGAGTAGCTGCAGCTACCTACAGCAAAGACAAGCTGGGAGGAATGCAGAGATACACAGTGAGAGGAAAAGTCATTAAGTGTCTTGGTTTGTAGAGGCAGAAATTTGCTGCTCAACTTACAGTGGCCTGTTAGATCTGGGGCCTGGTGAGAGTCGGTTCTCTGGAGACAGAGAGGAGAGGTTTATAAGATCAGTAGGGTCAGTACTGATCAGAAATAGGAAGAAAGAAAGAGAAACTAAGCACTGATTGACATGGCAATGGACCTTTCCAGCCATGACTTCATGCAATTCTCTTGGCAACTCTTTTGTAAGGAACATTCCTCTTTAGGTCGGGCTGCTCAATGTCCAAGTCCTCTCCCTTTGTGGGAGTTCTCCATCATCTAGCCTAATGAGATGTGCAGCCAAAGCAGGCTTCAAATGTGGAACAAGTTATCTTTCCATTTTCTGATATCCTCTTCGATCTCCTTTGTCAGAGTACTGTAATTTTCAACATATAGACCTTTTACTTCTTTTGTTAGATTGATTCCTAAGTATTGCATTTTTGGGGGACACTATTGTGAAAGGTGTTGTTTGCCTAATTTCTCTCTCAGTGAGTTTGTTGTTTGTGTACAGGAATGTTATGGATTTTTGAGTGTTGACTTTGTATCCAGCTACACTGCTGAATTTGCTTATTAAATCTGGTAGTCTTTTGGTGGAGTTATTGGGTCTTCTATGTAGAGTATCATGTCATCTGTGAATAATGATAATTTAACTTCTTCCTTTCCTATCCTTATTCCTTTTATTTCTCTCTCTTGTCTAATTGCTCTGGCTAATATTTCCAGAACTATATTGAATAGGAGTAGTGACAGTGGACATCCTTATCTTGTTTCTGATTTTAGAGTGAAAGCTTCAGTTTTTGATTGTTTAGTATGATGTTGGCTGTTGGTTTGTCATAGATGGCTTTTATCAGATTGAGGTAGAGATCATCTATTCCAATTTTCTGTAGGGTTTTTATCATGAATGAGTGTTGCACTACTTTTATAGGTAAATGGATACAACTTGAGACCATATTCATAAGTGAAATAAATCAGACTGGCATGTGTAAACATCATATTGTCTCCCTAGTGTAAAAAAATGAAGGAGTAAATAAGATCCAAAATCTACAATAGATATTGTGAAAGTGAAAGGGGAAGAAACTGCTCAAAAGGAAAGAACAACTGGGATGGGGGAAAGGAGAAAAGAAAGAAGGAAAAAAAATATATATATATGACAGATAAGATGATTATACTGCTAATTTCCATAAGTTCATTGCAAAAAACAGTTTGTGCTTACATTGCTTGATCAATTTTTCATGCCTATATCTTGTAATCTGAGCAACTACTTTGAAGATAACAATATGTAATATATTAACCATTGTTAATCTGCTATTATTTTGTTTTGAAATTCTGTATCATCATTTTTATTGTTTTTTCTTTTTAAAATAAAAAAAAACCTAAAAAAAAGAAAATGTGGAACAAGTAACAGTGAAAGGAATGGAACCATGGGCTATACACTACCCAACAGTTAGGCTGTCATATGGTGATCCTTTCAGACATGGCAGTGTTCTAATTGGACTGTCCTTTCAGCTGGACTTCAGCTAAAGTTCTGGATGGTCAGTTTCTCTTGGTGGCTGCCCTCCCAATTCTGTGACTTACTTGCTATCTTTCCAATGAATTGTTTTTCTGCTTGAGTCATTTTCAGCTGCTTAGTAATAAGAACACTGACTGATACCACTGGGATATGGAGATTATTCACTACATATTCCAGATATGGAAACTTAGATAGGTGCTAAGGTAAGTAGCTAAGCTAGGTAGACAGCTGATAAGTGGGCTTAGGGTGTAAGCCCAGACCTTTCGATCTCAAATTCAGAGATGTTTCCCAAAATTGTTGTGTTAGTCGGAACATATCTGGTTGCAAATGATAGAAAAAAAATTGAAACTGGTTTAAGCAAAAAAGGTATGTATTGGTGAAGTGTTGAGATGTACAAAGCTCTGTTTCCTGAAGGATGTCAAGTCTATCTATCTATGCAACCTTGGTGCCTGCGACCACTGCTGTGGACTTCACTCCTAGGAGCCCTTCAACTGGGGTGGTTTTCTCCAGGCTTATTGTAACCACAAACCCAGTAGAAAAAGGAGAATTATTTTCTCCAAAAGTTTAAATGAAGGTCTTGGCCTTGCTCTCACTGGCCTCTGAGATGGTTCAGAGTACACGGGTAGCATTCATCTTGCCAGCCCTTTCCTGCCCTGCAGTGAGGCTTTCTCCAAAACCAAACCCTATTCACCAGCCCCCAGCCACAGGTTCTCTCTTCTTCCTCTCAGTCCAATTTCTTTAAAATTGTTCTGTATTGGTTCTACATGCTAGGAACTTAAATTACACCATCAATGGCCCTTTATATTTTAAGTCAAAGCAACAAATATTCCTGGAGCCATTATGGCTGCTGCATGTTAAGAAAGGAAATTCAGAGATAGGAAGGAATTACAGGCTTATTGAGGCTTTTCCCTGGAATCATAAGAGCAGCCAGCCACTCTGAGTTCCAAGTTGGTACGTACTTTGTGACAGACAAGAACTTGCATCTTGGATACCAGGGTAGAGGGTGAAATGTCGGTGTATGTCCAGGGAGAGTGCTATGGATGAGAGCCAGAAAATCATGCCCACATGAAAGGAAAGAAAGCCCTAGGTGGATATATAGATCCGGAGCTTGGACCCAAGGGATTAGAGGTATCCAGGGAACATGAGATCAGGGGCTACTGAGTGAGAAAGAGTCTAGGATGAAGGTGGGGATGACAGGTGGACTGAGCACAAATGCTCCTGTACTGTATGGCAGGCAGTGAGGTGGGCTGGCTCAGTGTAATGGAGAGACTGAGCAAAGCTGACCTCCACAGAAGGCTGATGCCGAAGTCCTTTCTGGCTTGCTCTTTGGCCTTGGACTTGTCCTCCCTACCCTGACACTAAGGTTTTTACTAGAATTGAGCATGCACCCAGAGGTTTATCTTTACTTGAAATTACAAAACGTCAGTACTGACCAACAACTAATAGGTAGCTAAGACCTGAGCCAGGTGTAATGTCTTACACAGATAAAGATCACTTTTATCCTGGCAAAACTTATTGAAGGTGGGAGAAGTAGCTGAGTTTTTTAAAATGATAATAATAAAATATTAGTTCTATAATAGAGATTTATACAAGGTTACCATAGGAACACAGAGAGAAGCAATTAACCGGAGTGCCCCTTAAGGTTGTGGGAGGGAACAGTGGAGTAATGAAGGTGGAAAGGAAAGTTGGACCTGCCCCCCTGTGGAATGGCACTGGTTAAGAAAGGAGAAACAATAGGAATCAGGTGTTGGATCAAAAACAGTTCACTCTATGATCTTAAGATCCTTCCTAGAGCAGGTGCCTTCTGGTTGTATGCCTTGTACTTGCTATGGGGACTTCTACCCAGAGGGAGCTCAGAAAGAGTTTGTACATTAAGCAAATGATCCTCGCTTTGCCATTGGAACAGAATGTAGACCTGCAAGACCAAGGGACACTGCTTCCTAAAATATTATTACAGCCTTTAATTTCTCATTATGACTCTCTGGGCACTTTAATTAATAATTGCTATGGGAAGAGGAGAGAAAAGTGATAATTAATAGCTATTGGCCAGAGCTACTGCTGAATTAAGAATCCAATTATGGAATGAACAACGCATGCCCAAAAAGGAGCGTGAATTCCAGTTGCGAAGAAAGGCTCAGGAGTCGGGGTGGGAGACTCCCTAATCTGAGTGGCTGTTGGGGAAGATGATCCAAAGAGGAAGGTGGAGAAGGGATAAACCTTAGTGCTTGTCAGAAAGTAACTTTTTCACACTAATCATCATGTCATGTCCTAGAAGGTCAAACATTGACACTGGGGTCCTTTTTCCCCAGGCCAACAAAACAGAGTAAAATGAAAGCACAAGAGAAGCAAAGACTAGAGGGTGCCATATGCCCTGGGTGCCTTCAGCAGCCCATGGCTTCCCAACACTTCTGAACTCAACAAATCCCCATGATTTGATGGCTCTTTGAGTCTTCCTACAATGGCAACATAACTATGCTTTCAGAAAGATAGCGACTACAGGAGTGTTTATACACATAGCATCTCAAAAGCATTTGTTTGAATGCCTGGGTGATTGACACTTCCATTAATCCCTGGTTTAACCTGTATATCTTCCTGTTGTCCCCACCAGGGACCTTCCTGTGCTCTCCTTCCTTGCACAATCACCCTCCAGTATTACCTGGCTTCTCTATACAAACCTCTTTCCCCACCTCCCAGGTCTTTACTTTTTAGTCTTTGAAAACTCATTACACCCAAACCATTAATGTAGCTGATGTTTATGCTTTCTTTTGAAAACTTTCTATGAAATAGGGTCCTTAGTACAGTATTAAGTACTTAAGAATTTCTAAATTTGCATCATTTAGGCTGCAGATTAAAATATAGTTTAAATACAAAAGTTCAGACCTTTTTAAAAGGGAAATGTATAAAACCCTGCATTAAAGAAGAAATCAAGAAAAACTGGCACACAATTCCTTGCAACTGCAAATATTAGTATCTGGGGAAAGTGGCAAAAGACAAGCAAGGGAATTTTCTAAATGCCTATGGTTTCCACAGGCTGGGAGTTGATTGGCTGAAGCACTGGTGGGATCATTCTGTGCCTTTATAGTAGCTCCTTTAAGAAAATGCCCATTTTTCTACCACCTAGAAAATGCTGTTGTGTAGAGAGGTGTGTGATGTAAAGGCGACATTCTGTGGCTGAGCTAGGAATTGCAATGGTCTGATACAAATACTCTGTGCTCCCACCTATCCTTCTTATTCAAGGCTTTGCAGACTTGTAATCTGGAGGATTGAGGTTAACTTAACTATTTGTGAATTTCAACAGGTATTTGAGTGTCAGCTCTCTTCACAGGTTAAGCTCCCATTGTTTATACCAATCATGGTTTATACCAATAATTTCTCCCTCATCTGAGACAGTTTATATAACAGAAAGAGGAGGGTTGGTGTCAGATTAAGGTTCAAGCCTAGCTCCACTAAGCCTACCTGCCCTGGTGTCATCTCTAGGTCTCTCTTTTCTCATGTGCAAATTATAGGTGGTCATGCTGCCAGCTCCAACCCAGGAAAAGGTGTGCTTGTGTTGGGGGGAATCATGATATGCAGTGGACAATGCTGTACCAGGCAGAATGTTCTCCACTTCTGACTGGAAAACCTGTTTTCAGACACAGGACTCAGCTCATTTGCAGTACCCACACCTTCCAGGCAGACTCCAAAGCACCTTCTCCTTGTGTCCTTCAACAGGGCTCTCCAATCTTCCTGCCTCCGTCACAGATCTGAGCCACTAGGCAATCAAGAGGATACTGTCCTGCTCTACAGGAAAGCGCTGGTTTCCAGGGTCATTGTGCTAACAGGTCCGTGGGCATCAGACTTATACATGAAACTTGAACCCAGATTCCTGAGTTCAGGAGACTGATGAATTCTCCACCCCCCAAGCCACAAGGCAACATCCACATTATCTGACCCTTTTTCTTTTCCAAGCCCAGGAATGACCAAAGGTCTTATTTGGCTAAGTATTTTTCAGGCCTGGAAGCTTGGCTACTTCTCCAGCTAGTTTTGTTTTGACAGGCAGAAGTCTCATTTTGCAGATGCTCTCTGGGAGCTTAGGGTTTTTCTTTTGCTCTTCTTAAACAAAACCCAAACCACTAATGGATTGAAACTCTAAATAGATTATCTCCCAACACTACTTAGATCAAATTCATCTTTGTATTGCTATATTTGTACTTTCCCATATTCTATTTTTTAACTTGTTTTGATTTTCTACTTTTCCATCTATAAGAGAAGGGGGAGAAATGGCAAAATAAGGTAGAGACATCACATCGAATCCTATGACTTAACTTTTGCCTTTTTCATTTCTCTTCTCAAAAGAAAAGCATAAATATGTTTATAAATATATAAAGATATGTTTAAGCAATTGGACAGAGAAAGAGCAATGTGTTGGTTACCACCTAGACCGAAGTAAAATAGTTAAGAATGAGTATGTTTCCAGCACTAACAGTTGATTTGGATCTGGGGCCTGAGGTGGAGAAAGGTGATAGACTGGGGACTTGGTAAGACCTGCAGACTTTGTTCGTGTCTGTTTTCATGAACGTGTAACTTTTAGAGTTGCCAGTTCCTTTGAGAGATTTCCTCCCTTCATTCATTAAATGCCCCCAAAAATTGCACTCATGGGTGAGTAAACACTTGACAACCCAGCTATTCTGATAACACATTCACTGAAATAGCACTCCATAAGGCTGAACATTTTCAGAACGGCTCCCCTAGAAATGGGATATATTTTTCCAAAAGGGTAGAGCTAGAATCTGCTTAGAGTAGAATCAGACACAGGCATCCAGTTAGAACGCACTGTTACAGGAAGCTGATATTAACCAGAAAGCGGCAGAGGACAGGCCTGCCAGGTCCTGGTCTAAGAGTACAAACTCCCACACCTGTGCACACAGACTAACACTGAGCCCTCCAGAAAGGCTGCATCCTTGTCTCTGACAAAAACCCACACAATTTTTATGCACACCTGCAGACCTTCCTCATCTCAACAAAGGCATTCCCTAAAAGTTTATGCCAAACAGCTTAGCTGTTTATAAAAGCTCTGAGGGAAAGTTGTCTTACCACAGGGTTCAAATGATTTTAGGCAGGTCATTTAAACAGTTCATCCCTAAGCCTCTTACAATGTGTTACAACTACAGTACTCAGTTCTGCCATTGTGGAGCAAAAGCAACCATAGATAATATGTAGACAAATAAGTGTGGCTATGTTCTGATAAAGCTTTATTTTAAAAATCACAGGCAGAGGGTCAGACTTGGCATAGTTTTTCTAGCCCTTCATTACCAAGCACAAGTTTGCTCTGGAGGAGAAAGGAGTTTGTACTGCAGCAACAGTTTTTATAGAGGCCACTTATTTGTTGCTTCATAAGTTCTTCACATCCACAGAGCCCCTCTCATTGGTTAAAAATGTTTGCAGCTATAGGCGACAGAAGACCTAACTCCGCTGACTTGTGTAAACAGAAATTCATTTTTTTCATATAGTGAGGAGTGTAATTAGGTGGTTGCTACTGCTGTTTTTTCTCAGTCCCTCATTGCATTCTTGGGCCCAGGCTCTTTCCTTCACCATTCTTATTGCGGTGACTGGTTATTGAATACATACCACATGGCCGATACTCCACCAAGCATGGCATTTGCATCTGAAAGGAAGAAAAGGAAAAGAATGAAAGATTGGGCCCACTGCAATTTTTCCTCTTCTGATCAGAAAAGCAGAAGTGTTCACAGAAGCATCTCTAATGCAGCTGATAAAAGATTCCTACTTACCTCTCCCTGGATAGAACTGTGCTACATGTGTAGCCACCCTTTATGGAAAGAAAAGGTGAAGAAATTTAGTATTTACCTTTGTGACCTCTACCATAGAGAAGAGCAAGGGAAAGGGTGCTGGGAATGGAACTGTGACAACTGAACTACACCTTTCTGCGGCGTATTGTAGACAGGGCACTCCAGCCTAGGGTGGATACTCAAGCATAACGTAAACATGGAGCTATCCCTGGTGAGAAGATATTACAAGCTGCCTCTGGTAAAGAAAGCCTTGACAACAATTGTACTGGTGCTTCTAATGGGCTTCACGGTATTGGCCAATCATTATATGGATGATGACCAGTTAGCCACTTATCAATGTTCCTATTCCCAAAATTTGTTATTTGCCTGTTGGTTCAAGGAAATTATGAGAGGAATTTATCAGTCGTGACTATACAACAATAGCTAATGTAGCACTCTGCTGTTATTAAAAGTAGCTCCTGATGGAAAGGGAAGACTTGACATAAGACATTATAATGGATAGATAAGATCCCAGGTTGGGGGAGTAATTTCAGGGACTAGAAGACAGTCATTCAACTATTAGCTTAGCATAACCTCAGAGTTAACATACTGATTACATTTTTTACAAAAAGCACATCTGCCTTTTTTTTTTTTTTTTTTTTTTTTTTTCTTGAGACAGGGTCTCCTTGCATAGTTCAGACTGGCCTCAAACTCACTATGTAACCTAAGCTAGCCTCAAACTCAGAGCAATCCTCCTGCCTCAACCTCCTGAGTGCCGGAATTACAGACGTGTGCCACCATGCCTGGCTGCTCTGCCATTTTAGTAGCCACAAGTAGATAAGACTTTGGCTTTCAGTCTTGTCTTGAGCCCGGTATGACACATAGCTTCAAGCCACAGCATCATAGTTTAACTGATTTTAATCACCAGGCATTGCCTTTCTGTGATCATCCTACTAGTGCAGGTTCAGAGGCAGCCTTCAAAAGAGTAGAGGGTTTCTTTTCATGAGGGAAAAGTCAAACCTATTGAATTAAGAGTAAGGTCATTTTCTGGAGAAGCAATGGAAGTGATGCCGCGCTGTACCCCCATGCACACACGTGCATGAAACGGCATCAAAGCTGAGCTGCCCTTTTACTTTCCCTGCAATGAAAATACACCTGTGGTCATGATGGTTGTACAATTTGACTACAAAATGTGGATAATCACAATTATGTAAGTCCTGTTTTGAATAATACATTTTATTTTCAAAGCAAGCTCCTGACTATCATCTTACTTGATTTGCATAGTAAGTGTGTGGCATAGGTAGGGCCTACCTGTTTATATTGAAGGGAAATCCTACACAGAGATGGTAAATGATTTGCCTGAGATCTCACAGATTCATTCTATGTCCTGGAGTCTTGAAGCACTAAATTCTCTATTATTTTTTTTTTTTTTGCAGAATACAGAAAATTGATTCATCTCATTTTCAAGATCACACCTCATCTCCATACCAATTTCTCACCGCTTTATGTAGCCTTTTGAAATATTTATTAAGCACTGACCTTGTAATTTGCCACCTAAGCACCTGTTTTCTTTCCATTCTGTACATGAATGCAAGTCTGAACTGGTTCTACCACCTGCAAGATACCTCGGTTGGGCCCTCATGACAATAATGTGCTGTCACATATAAAACAAGTTGAGCTGCTTACTCTTCAGGTTCCAAACTCCTCAGACTAAATATACTCTTCCCTCTAGTAGCCAGAGTGGGGGACATTTCAGGTCTAACTACAACACCTCAGTAGAAAAATACAAAGAAGAAGAAATCCTAAATAGGAAACAAGAACAGGTAAGCCAGGTTTCAGGGTCAGTGCCACACCTCAGAGATCAGCTAAGCAGAGCCCACCCATGACTCATTTCTGGAAAATGCACAGGGCTGAGGAGGAGCTGCGCCTCCCATGCTGCAGCCCTGCTCTCAAGACTCTGCCTTCCCGCTCAGAGCACCCTTCTTGTCCACACAGCCCAATAAAGCCAGCCCTTTGCATACTAAAACTTAATTTGTTTAAGGACAAACGATCAGAGGCCTGCTTCTCAAGGGCCAGAGTGACAGATCGCAGGAGGGGCACATTGGCCTTGGGGGCTACTGATTTGTCAGGTCCCCATCTGAGAAGCAAGCAAGTGAGCTGCTCACTGTCAAGATTCCAAAAGGCATTACCCTGAGCTCCAAGGTGGAGCTGTTTACCAATACTGTGATCTCTCCCCAGATGCAGTTGCTACTGCAGCTAATTAAGAGAACAATTAAGACTAAGGCAATCAGTCAAGTACACAGACCTCACTCATCTTCCCAGCTCTCAGATGCTGCACTGCTCCCAGAGGGCTGAACCATATTCAGTCATTCAGAAAATGACAGGAAGAAGCTATTAAATATCTGAAAACCATAAAAACGCAATCATACTGTTCTTTAGCTGAGCCATCCACGAGAGACCAATGCCCAACAATTTTAGGAACTTAGCAGTCCCCTTGCATTCTCACATTCACAAATAAGATTAATCAAAGTAGCTCAAATCAAAATTTAATTATAAGGTGGGGATGGGGGAGGTCATGCTGGCCATTCCCTTTTTGTATGTGTATATGTGTTTATGACAGATCAATACCCCTTCTATCACCAAATGCATGACAAAGTCCATGGGGTGCCTTTAGAAAGGAAGTAACAGATTAAATATTGAGCTAAACAATTTAATCTTCTCCAGGAAAAATTTCAGATATTTGTAAAGGTAAATCCTATTAGGAGGAACAGTCTCCACGTGCTGGATTGTAAAGCTTCTTTGGAAGAAGTTCATAAATTACAGATACACAAGCCACTAAAACAAAACTTCTCTAAATAGCATAGCAGATGGAGGCAGAGAAAAAAATTACCCTTAAAAAGAAAATCATATACATGTGTAGATTAATCATCATACACTTAATTTAGTAACCACATTGCAGAGTACTCCAGGATTTCTTCTAGTGAGTAATGTCTTTACCTCTGTGTAGATGGCTATTCTCTTTAAACCCCTCTCACAAAAGAAAGGAAATTCTTTTGTGACCTGGAGCTAAGAAGTAAGGCTGAGCATCTTAGGGAAAACACAATAAACCATGTTAGGAAACATTTTTATTAAACACCTACTGTGTATCTTGCAAAAGATGCTGAAGGAATACACATGAAGTGCTGAGATACCTAAGCATGGACTTACGACTCAGAGCTGAGTTCAAATTCCACCTCCCCACATGCCAGTTCTATGACTCTAGGCAAATGGTTAGATCATTACTTATTCTCTCATCTGCCAAATGGGGCTAGTACTCTTCTTATTTCAGGGAGTTGCTCTAGGTTTTTAAATGAGATGTAAAGTTCTTAGAACTGGACTCAGCACACAGTAAGTACTCAATGAAGCAAAGATGAAGATAATAATAATGATAGAAATGATTTCTAATAACTACCATTTATGGGTAGCTTGGCCAGTCCTGAGTTCTGTAAGCAATCCTACCAAGTACTCATCATAACTTGGTACAGTGAATAATACTATTATTATTGTTATTGTTGTTATTATAGTCATTTTACAGATGAAAAATCAGAAATTATGAGGCACAGCCTCTCATGGAATTGACTAGAAGTACCAAATAACCTAGGTTTGAATTCACAGAGGGCTTCTATTTTAAACTTTTGCTTTCTGCAAAAATCACAGACAGAAACCAAGATTGTTGGAAGTAAACAACTTAACCTTTTTCTCTACTTAACATCCACAAACATCCATCTTTTAGTGTACCATGAATTAACGCTTTTTTCTAAAATTTAAAATTATCTTGTGAACAGCAGAATCACAGTACATTATGTTATATATTAAGAATGTACATTCGCTTCATATAAATATTAAAGTGTACCATGACTTTTTAACCTATTTTGGCATTTCATCTTTTTTTCTTTAATATATTAAGTCTCCCAGAAAAGGAGATGTCCTGGCTCTCTGTTTGCCTTGTGTCAAGTTGCCAAACAGATGCCACCAAATGCAGAGTTGGAAAGAGATGCACATTAGGCAACACCATGTAGTGCTTCCACATATGAGAGACACAATGCACGACACAATACCTGCAAAGTGTGCTTGCTTCGGCAGCACATATACTAAAAATGGAACAATACCTGTGAGGAAATGCGAGAGTGTGGGTCACAGTGAAACATGGTAAATTAATCAGGAAAGGATGAGATTGGAATATTTATGACCTTTGTTTTTAATATAACTTATTTATAAGCATACAGAATTTAATTGCAACAATGTCTGTATTTAACAACTATTTTGCAAGTGAAAAAAATTCTAAGAGTGGGCTCCAGTAAGCTAATAGGAGTCAGCTCTAGCACATCAATTCCACAGTAAATTCTTTATGTGTGCAAGCACAAAACTTTCAGCAAGTGCGTATATTCATATAGTGATGCTTATAGCAAGACAACTGTAAATACTTACACATGCTCAAAAACATATTGCCAGGTGGATTTACTTATGCAGCTCAGAATGGGTGTCTCATCCCCGTCCCATGTGAGTTCTCCATGAACGTTGCTCTCAAAACCTCCCCAACATGTTAGATCATGGGTAAAAACTCTTGTAGTATCTACTATATGTCTTTGTGGAGGATGGTTGGTATGAAAAATGCCCATATCCATATGCAGCTGATGGAATATCCAGGCTTCACTGTTGCCAAACCCAACCCAATGTCAGTTATGAGCTGTTGACTTCCGGGTAGCTAGTGGTGAGCTACTTCCTTCTCGTTTGGTGGCATGGATCAGAATGCTCCGCTACCCTTCTTTAATACAGTACATCCAGTGCGTGGCAATTAAATGACTAACATCAACTCAAATCAGACTTTTGGGCTTTTTTGGGGGTGAGGTTCATTGCTAGGTGCTCACCCACAAGCACAAGGCACATACACGTACACATACGTGTGTGCGCACACACACACATTCACTCTAAAGAAAGCTCATTTTTAAACTAAATATGGTACTACTCTTCTGAAATGTATAATTCCTGAAGAATGATATGCTATAGTCATTTCCTGATATAGAATGGAAGCCAAAAAATACATTCTTTTAAGAACTAAATTCTGTGCCTGACTACATTTCTGCCGTGATAGTTTAGTGCACCCACGTTGCCATTAAAATTTTTTAAACTACCACCTCAACTATCCTTACAGCCAAACTACTACTATTGAAAAGGAATTTGCCCAATTATTATTGCTTTTTCTTTCCCTGGAGATAGGAAAATGACCAATCCAGAATAAATTGCTCAGATCTCCACTGTGGCAAGGGAAGCAAGTTCAAAGACTTTTCATTAATACTCTAAATTCAGGAAATGTCCAGGGGCCAAGGATATAGCTAAGTGGCACAGCACCTGCCTGGCAAGTGCAAGGTCCTGAGTTTGATTCCTAGTACAAAAAAAAAAAAAAAAAAAAAGGAAATGTACACAATGGACAAAAATTGCTGGAATTCAGTAGGGGAGAAGCAAGTTTTGAGGTTCTGAATTTTCCCTGAGTAACTTGAAGTGATTTTACAATAATTTTTCCAAGTTACCTTGGAACATTACCTCAAAATGTTGTCTTATACCTATGATTATGTTGAAAAGGAAAAAGAAATTAAGCAGGAAACAGCCACTGAATTCAGAAAGATAGTTTTGCCTTTATAGAGCAGCCTCTTTATCTCTGCCTGCCTTGTAAATAGAGTTCCTTTTAATACCAGAAGAACCACCAGTCCCTACTTGTAAGGTCCAATCTTCCTAGACGGGATCCTCATACAAAAATGTCAATCTCTTGACTCAAATATGATCAACTGACCACCAAAATTCATTAAGAATTATCGGGCCGGTGAGATGGCTCAGCGGCGTAAGCGCCTGCCCTGCAAGCGCGAGGGCCCGAGTTCGACTCCCGGAACCCACATACGAAAAAGGGGCCAGTGATATCGCTCAGCGGCACGGGCGCCTGCTGGCGCGTGAGGTCCTGAGGTCAACCCCGGTACCCACAAAAAAAAAAAAAAAAAGAATTATCATTATCTCCACCTACCATTCAAAGAAGTGTTGAATAAAAGGGCAGAAGAAAAGAGTGTCTCCTACAACAAAGGACAGTACTTCATAACAGACAGCAGTGCACCTTCCTCTCCAGGGCGACAAGAACTGCTCACTTTGTGTTGTTCAGAAGCTGGACAGAAATGTCAAGTGAAGCTAACGTGGTGATTTCTAATCTTCATATCATACACACATACACACGCGCACACATGCACAAATGTACACACAGGCAACACGCAATCCAGAGGTAGAAAATGTAAGTACAGACTATATTTAGGCAAACCATTCGTTATTTTGGAAAACCACCCATTATTTCTTTACTAACCAGTTACAAATTGTTTGAGTCCATCCAGCTGTTTCAGAAATAGTAGCTTCATTGAATGAAATTTTTCAAGCCTCTCTCAATATTTCAAAATCCAAATAATTTAGAAGGACTACCTACATACACTTTTCAAAACTATAACTCATTTTGGAGATCATTACCTAAACATCAATGAGAAAGAAAAAACTGTTTTGTTATGTAGTTTGCTTTAACTGACCTCAAAGTCCAAGGAAGTTGCTGATAGAAAGAAAGAAAGAAAGAAAGAAAGAAAGAAAGAAAGAAAGAAAGAAAGAAAGAAAGAAAGGAAAAAGAAATATCTAAAATGAATATTTTATCATTATAACCTCTGGTTTCAGAGCTTAATGAGCAAAAACTGGGTATCAACAAAGCCAATGTGTATTTTCTGTTAGTATTTAGAAGGTTAATCCATTCTGTGTATTTCCTAAAAACAAGAAATAAAGCATAATGAAAATTATGTGCTCAGTTATGGGCGTGCCATTCGAATACCATTCTACTTCACATGTCAAAACTCCCAGGTTTTGGGCTCCCATAGTACTTGTAAGTGTGTTTATGTAGGAAAAATTAAAACGTTGAGAGTTTATAATCAACTCAGGTACTCAGGATGGATAAAGCACCAATCTGCATTTTATTTCACATCTAAATTATGATCCAGAGTCATTGCGAAATATGTTTATCAGAATCGGTATCTTTACTAAGAATTGATTTTCTCTCCCAACTTTCCTGAAAGAGTCAGGGTAACCATCTCTCTTCATTTTGGAGTTTTCCCTGAAACTCCCCTTTCCACTTCACTCTTCCTTAGTCCCCTGTCTTCCATCATCTATTTGAGTCATTCCTCAGGATCAGCCTTTTTTCACCATTCCAAAGGCCAACAGCTTAAGCACACCCAAGCAACCAAGTCAACCTCACACCTGGTTTCCACGGTTCCAATCTCTCTCACACCAGTCCAGGAGGGACACCATATTTGAATTAAATCCTAAAACCTGGTTTTCCTTAAGTCTTCCAACTGTCAGAGGTGTCTCCTAACTAGATGTCTCCCTGTATCTATTGTCTTCTTCTTCCTTTAACAATAGTATCTCCAGTTGTAGCTAGGTACACCACCACCTGAATAAAGACTAATCCTTCCAGACTCCTTTCCATAAAGTGTGCCCCAGAAATTAAGTTTGGCTAATAAGACACAATCAGAAGTATTATATGTGACCCCTAAGCCCAACTCACACAAGGAAGGAATATGTGTTGGAGTTCCTCTTTTGTCCTTCACATTGACTGGGATGAGATATGATAGCTGGACCAGGAGCAGCCACTCTGGGCACATAAATGGAATAAATGGGAGCCACATATAGGGAATAGTAGAGCTATTTTACCTTACCTGCTAGCTTTCTACTTTCAGGGCCAATGAGATGGCTCAGTGGCGTACGTGCCTGCCTGGCAAGCACGAGGTCCTGAGTTCGACCCCAGGTACCCACAAAAAAATAAAATAATAACTTTCTACTTTCAGATGATAAAACAGAAAAAAATAAATGCACATCTTGTCTCACCCATTGTAGAGTTGTGCCTTTGTGACAGCAACCCAACCCATACCCTAACATATGTTCCCGTTGTTTGATAAAATTCAACAGTATTCATTTTCTAAATCTATTTTTAGCATAGAAAATCACAGAAAGTAGAAAAAAGACCTGGATTTTTCATTCAAAATCACATTACTTTTTGGCACATAACACATGCTAGCAATATGGCAATATCCTCATCATTCTAAACCATTTCTTTAAATTTCCAGTTAAAATAAAAAACATTTAAGAGGGAGACCTCAAGATGGCGGATGAGTAAGAAGCAGGCAGTGAAACTCTCTCTAAAAGTTACCATTGGAACACGGGAATATAGCGACCCAGAAAGCGCAGGAGGGGGGGAGATGCCTCCCCGAAACCCAGAGAAGTTCTGAAGCGCAATCTGGGACCCCCGGCACCAGTGACGGGTGACTTCCAACAAAGAAGAAGGAAAGAAGGAGCAGACCACGCGCGCGCGCACCTTCTAATATCCCGGGAGTTGGAGCGCCGGCGGAGGCTCAATTCTACGGACACACGGTGGCAGCGGGCGCCCAGGGAGCCCCCACGGAGGATCCTGAGACAGCGGCGGGGCAGGGGAGCGGCGGAGAACGGCGCAGACCGGCGGTGAGTGTCTCTCAGCCACAGCTGCCCCGCGCCAGAGAGCGACCGGCCGGGCGCCATTGTGGGGGGTGTGGCGAAACTCAGAGCGGCTCGGAAACTGCTCTGGGAACTTGTGCTCCGGACAGGGCAGCACAGGGCCTCTCAATTGAGCCCACGAAAGTGTGCTGAGGTCAGCAGGTGAACGAGACTGGACTCTCAGCCACACCTGTGCCGCGCCAGAGAGCGACCGGCCGGGCGCCATTGTGGGGGGTGTGGCGAAACTCAGAGCGGCTCGGAAACTGCTCTGGGAACTTGTGCTCCGGACAGGGCAGCACGGGGCCTCTCAATTGAGCCCACGAAAGTGTGCTGAGGTCAGCAGGCGAACGAGACTGGACTCTCAGCCACACCTGTCCCGCACCAGAGAGCGACTGGCCCGGCGCCATTGTGGGGGGCGTGGCGAAAAAACCAGAGCGGCGGGAACCAGTGCAGGGAACCCGCGCTCCAGACAGCACGCTGAGCCTCTCAGGCCCAGGGATCGTGAAAGGGCGCCGAGAGCGGAGGCGAGCTAGACTGGTCTCTGCCTGAAAGTACGCGAATCTGCTCACCGCCCGCCAGAGGGCGCTCCTGGCTTACTGGGACGGACCTGCACAGAACAGGACTTTGTCACCACAGGGTACCTGCCTACAACAGAGTCAACACCTGGAACTGATTCTTTTTATATTTTTTCTTTTTATTTTTATTTTTTATTTTTATATTATTTTTCTTTTTTTTCTCACTGATTCGTTTTTTGTTCTGGCGAAGGGTTTTTTTGTTTTTGTTTTGTTTTGTTTTGTTTTTTGGTGGGGTTTTATTTTTGATCTGTCTGTTTTATTGTTTTTATCTTCGTTTTTGTTTCTGTATGTGTATTTGCTCTTTCCTTCATTATTCTCTCTGGGTTTTTTATATGAGTGTAAACAGCGCCTCCAACTTCTTTGTGATTGTGGTTGTGATCTGTTCTTCCTTTTATCCCTTCCTTCTCTTTCTACCACCTGTCCTCTGCACTAGTGTCCCAATTTTAGTGGGATCCCTCTTGGTCCTCTAACCTTACATCTAATTCCTTCCTCTTCTCCCAATACTCTATTTCCTCCTTAACTCATTTTAAATTTAAACTCCTCAGGGGAAAAATTGACATACACAGGACTTGTATACTGCATATAATTTTTCTGGTGTGTTTTAGATTTTGTTATATAACCGCAACTCTATACAGCTAAAAGTGGTAAATAACTGGTTAGCTCAGTCTGTCATTTTCTAGGCTGTGTTTGATGCTTTAGTTAACATTATAGCCAAATGTGAAATAATTGTTCTAAACATCTTTCCTTCCTGATATTTCATGACTGACATTGACTAAGGGACACAGAAAATACAGTGGCACAGTACCAAAGAATCAAGGACTGGGCCAAACAGGTAGCAACTTCGCATACCCAACGAATTGAAGAGGTAGGATCTGGCAGAAAGCTCAAAACCTAAAAGCAAGCTCCACTTGGAAGATACTGCAGAGAAGTAGTCATCTTCTAAAGATCTTAAACACTAGCAATAAAGTAACCTACTATAGGTAATTTGCAAACATCACCCCAGGAATTAAAGAAAGAAAAAATGAGACGACACTTAAACAAGATGCAACCCCACACATCCAATTCACCAAAGGCAAACCTAGGGAGCAACGAGGTGGGACAATCCGAAAGCCACCCACCTGGCCTATCTGAAGTGGTAACAACAAAGCAACTGAATGAGGTTCTGGAAAAAATTAAAACAGAAATAATCTCACAGATAACTGCAGAGATAATGTCTACAATGAAGACCATGCTTAAGGACACTATAGCTGATACAGACAAAAAAATAGATGAACTTAAGAAAACTATAGAAACCATGAATGCTCAGCATAGGAAAGAAATGGAATCCATAAGGCAGATTCAAGCAGATACCCAAGAGATAAAAAATTCCATTGAAAGTATTTGTAGCAGAATAAGCCAATGCGAGGACAGGATCTCAGATATAGAAGACACGCTTGCAATTAGTGATCATGAAATGGAAAAATTCTTAAAAATAGCAAGGGACCATGAAAAATCAATTCAGCAGCTGCTAGATGACTCAAAGATAAACAACTTAAGAATAATTGGAATAAATGAAAAAGCAGGAGATAGCATCAACGACATTAAAACCTTGTTCAAAGACATAATCAGGGAGAACTTTCCTGGAAGAGAAAAGGAATTTGACACCCCTATAAGTGAAGCTTTTAGAACACCAACTAGACATGATCAAAAAAAAACTTCAGCCAGACATATTATAATCAAGATCCCAGAAATTCAACAGAAGGGCAGAATCTTAAAAGCTGTTAGGGAGAAGAGACAAATCACTTATGAAGGAAAACCCATCAGAATCACAGCTGACTTTTCAGCACAAACCCTCAATTCAAGAAGAGCTTGGAAAGATGTATTGCAAGCTCTAAAGGAAAATAATTTTCAGCCCAGATTGATGTACCCTGCAAAACTATCTTTCAAAATTGATGGAGAAATAAAATACTTTCATGACAAAGAACATATGAGAAAATTTATGACCACCAAACCAGCACTCCAAAACGTTCTGAAGGACATTCTAGAAAGAGATAGGAACCCCAACAGAAGGAATCCACCAGGCAGGGAAAATAATTAAATAGCCGGAAAGCAGAAAAACAAAGAGTGGGAACCAACAACAGGAAAATATCATGACAAGTCAATACATATCAGTTTTAACCATCAATGTTAACGGTCTCAATTCACCAATCAAAAGGCACAGACTGGCGAAATGGATCAAGAAGCAAGATCCAACAATATGCTGTATACAAGAAACACATTTAATTCAGAAAGAAATTCATAGACTGAAAGTCAAAGGATGGAAAACAATACTCCATGCCACAGGAACCCAGAAAAAAGCAGGGGTAGCTATTCTTTTTGCAGACAAAGTGAACTTCAAGCCAAGAAGGATTCAGAGAGATAAAGACGGTCATTACATCCTCGTAAAGGGAACAATCCAAGAGGAAGAGATAACGATCATAAATATATATGCGTCAAATACCAATGCACCCAGCTATATAAAACAAGTACTAAAGGACATGAAAAATCAAATAAGCACTAATACAATTATATTGGGAGATCTCAATACTCCACTGTCACAAAAAGATAGATCAACTGGACAGAAAATCAATAATGAAATAGTAGAACTGAACCAAACTTTTGAACAAATGGACTTAGTAGATGTCTACAGAGTGTTCCATCCCACAACATCAGGATACACATTTTTCTCAGCTGCACATGGGACGTTCTCCAAAATAGACCACATACTAGCTCATAAAACCTGTTTAAGTAAATGCAAAGGAATTGAAATTATCCCATGCATATTATCAGACCATAGTGCAATGAAATTGGAAATCAATGGCAAAAGATCCCACAAAAACTCCCTAAACACATGGAAATTAAACAGCATCCTCCTGAACAACCAATGGGTCACAGATGAAATTAAAGAAGAAATTAGTCACTTTCTACAACTGAATGATAATGACAGTACAACATACCGGAACTTATGGGATACAATGAAAGCAGTCCTAAGAGGGAAATTTATAGCATTAAATACTTATATCAGGAAAATAGAGCAAGCGCAAATAAACAACTTAAGGGTGAACCTCGAGCTTCTAGAAAAAGAAGAGCAGGTTAAGCCAAAAGCCCATACAAGGGAGGAAATTATAAAGATCAGAGCAGAAATTAACGTATTGGAGAATAAAAAAACAATACAAAGAATCAATGAAGCAAAAAGTTGGTTCTTTGAAAGAATAAATAAGACTGACAAACCCTTATCCAACCTTATTAAAAAAAGAAAAGAAAAGACTCAAATCCATGCAATTGAAAATGAAAAAGGGTGATATCACGACGGACCCTGCAGAAATCCAGAAGATCATCTATACCTATTTTGAAAATTTATATTCTACTAAGTTGGAAAATGCAGAAGAAATGGACAGATTCCTAGATTCGTATGAATTACCAAAGCTAAATCAAGAAGATTTAAAAATCCTAAATAAACCAATATCAACCAATGAAATTGAAGATGTAATTAAAAACCTCCCAACAAAGAAAAGTCCAGGCCCTGATGGATTCACTGCTGAATTCTACAAGAAATTTAGAGAAGACCTAACGCCCCTACTTCTCAAACTTTTCAATGAAATTGAAAGGGAAGCAATACTCCCAAATTCATTCCTGGAAGCAAGCATTACCCTGATACCAAAACCAGAGAAGGACCCAACTAAGAAAGAGAACTACAGGCCAATCTCCCTAATGAACATAGATGCAAAAATCCTTAATAAGATACTGGCAAACAGAATCCAACAAATCATCAAGAAGATTATACACCATGACCAAGTTGGATTCATCCCTGGGATGCAGGGATGGTTCAACATACGTAAATCAATAAATGTAATACAGCATATTAACAGAACCAAAGACAAAAATCACATGATCATCTCAATAGATGCAGAAAAAGCTTTTGACAAAGTCCAGCACCTTTTCATGATAAAAACCCTACAGAAAATTGGAATAGAGGGTCTTTATCTCAATCTGGTAAAAGCTATCTATGACAAACCAACAGCCAATATTATACTAAATGGCCAAAAACTGAAAGCCTTCCCTCTAAAATCAGGAACAAGACAAGGATGTCCACTGTCCCCACTCTTATTCAACATAGTTCTGGAAACTTTAGCCAGAGCGATTAGACAAGAGAAAGAAATAAAAGGAATAATGATTGGAAAGGAAGAAGTTAAATTATCATTATTTGCAGATGACATGATACTCTACACAGAAGATCCCAAAAACTCCACTAAAAAACTGCTAGATTTAATAAGCAAATTCAGTAGTGTAGCTGGATACAAAGTCAATACTCAAAAGTCAATAGCCTTCCTGTACACAAATAACAAACTTACTGAAAGAGAAATTAGGGAAACAATACCTTTCACAATAACATCCAAAAAAATGAAATACCTAGGAATCAACCTCATGAAGGATGTAAAAGACCTCTATACTGAAAACTACAGTACTATGAAAAAGGAGATTGAAGAGGATATCAGAAAATGGAAAGATATCCCTTGCTCCTGGATAGGAAGAACCAATATAGTGAAAATGGCCATACTTCCAAAATTGTTATACAGATTTAATGCAATTCCAATCAAAATTCCAACAGCATATCTCACAGAATTAGAGAAAACAATCCTAAAATTCATTTGGAATCAGAAGAGACCTAGAATAGCAAAGGCAATTCTGGGCAACAAAGGCAAGGCAGGGGGCATCACAATCCCCGACTTGAAATTATACTATAAAGCTACTGTGATAAAAACAGTGTGGTACTGGCAAAAAAACAGACCTGAAGATCAATGGAACAGATTAGAAGATGCTGAAACAACCCCAGACATACTAAGCCACCTTATCTTTGACAAAGGTGCCAAACACATTCGCTGGAAGAAAGATAGCCTCTTTAATAAATGGTGCTGGAAAAACTGGCTCTACACATGCCGAAGATTAAAACTAGATCCATATCTTTCACCATGCACTAAACTAAATTCAAAATGGATCAGAGATCTAAATATTAAAACAGAAACATTAAATCTGCTGGAAGGTAGGATAGGTAAAACCCTTGGAGACATTGGTGTAGGCAAAGACTTTATGAATAAAAACTCAACCGCACGGGAACTATCCCAAAGAATCAATAACTGGGATCTCATCTTATTAAAAAGCTTTTGCACAGCAAGAGAAACCACCAACAGAGTGATGAGACAACCCACAATGTGGGAAAAAATGTTTGCCAGCTGTTCCTCAGACAAAGGATTACTATCGAGAACATATAAAGAACTCAAAAAAATCAGACCTCCCAAATTTAAAGACCCACTCCAAAAATGGGCATCTGAGATGAATACACATTTCTCAGATGAAGAAATACTAATGGCAAACAAATATACAAAAAAATGTGCAACATCACTAGTCATTCGAGAGATGCAAATTAAAACAACACTGAGATACCATCTCACTCCAGAAAGAATGGCTACTATTAAGAAATCAACTAATAACAAATGCTGGAGGGGCTGTGGGGAAAAAGGAACCCTTCTTCACTGTTGGTGGGAGTGTCGACTGGTACAGCCACTGTGGAAGTCAGTGTGGAGATTCCTCAGAAAACTAGGGTTGGAGGTCCCATTTGACCCAGCTATTCCCCGTCTGGGTATCTTCCCAGAAGAATGAAAAACATCGTACCACAGCGATATATGTGCACCCATGTTTATAGCAGCACAATTTGTAATAGCCAGATCTTGGAAACAACCCAAATGCCCATCAACTGAGGAATGGATAAGAAAGATGTGGTATTTTTATACAATGAGTACTATTCAGCCATAAAGAAGGATAAACTGGAGACTTTTATAGGTAAATGGATGCAACTCGAGAAAATACTCATAAGTGAAATAAACCAGAAGCACATGTGTAAGCATCGTATTATCTCTCTAGTATGAGAAACTGAAAGAGTAAATAAGATCCAAAATGTACAATAGATATGGTGAATCAAAAAGAAACTGGTCAAAAGGAAAGAGAGACTGGAATAGGGAAAAGAAAGAAGGGAAAGGGAAAAAAAATTGTGTATATATATATATATATATATATATATATAAGATGGTTAAGATAGATACACTACCAATTTTACTTAGTTCATTGAAGAGTAAGGTTTGTGCCAATAATGTTTGGACAATTGAATGCTAATGTCTGGTGTCCTGAATAACTAACTTAAAGATAGTAATACGTAATGTATTAACCATTGTTACCCTCCTATTATGTTGGTTTGAAAATTTGTTCTTCTTTTGATTTGTTTTGTTTTTTTTCTTCTCTTTAAAAAATAAAAAAATAAAAATAAAAAAAATAAATAAATAAAAACATTTAATTTCATGTATTTCATTTTTCACAAAGAGTCCCTAATAAAAAGCTCATTCTGCCTTGCCCCATGGCTGAGTGGTGTGCAGCGAGGCCTGCAGTGGAGCTGGGATGTTCATCATTGGGTTCTACACATGCAGAGGGCTCAGAGCTCAAGTCACCATGAGGGACACTCTGTTTTCCACTGTCCCCATGAACCACAACCCAACGTGGAAAAGTAAAGGCACAGTCAGCTAGGAGGCTTCAAGGAAAGCCATAAAAATGGAATTAGGGAAATTGCCAATTTCAACAAGTTACTTATTTATAGGTTGGGGTTTTTCCAAAGTTCAAAAACTCCAGGGAAATCTAGATACAGCTACAAAGCCTTCTTTTGCTGCCTCTGGCATCTGTTAAATGCTATGTCTCTGGGTTTTGATGAATGTGCATGGACGCAACGTGTTTTTATATAAGCCAAGCTAATGGTTTACCTATTT
Source organism: Erethizon dorsatum (assembly GCA_028451465.1). Classification (NCBI taxonomy): domain Eukaryota; kingdom Metazoa; phylum Chordata; class Mammalia; order Rodentia; family Erethizontidae; genus Erethizon; species Erethizon dorsatum. The sequence goes on from CM051824.1 coordinate 32,049,457, forward strand.
TCCTCATCTAATCTGTTCAAAAGGTTGAAATAGATATTATCATCCCTGTATTTTTAATCAACTTCACTGACATACAGTTTATACACAACAAAATGCACTCATTTAATCATACAGTTCAATGAGTTTTGACAAATTTATACATCTATGTAAAAATAATAAAAATCAAGATGTAGAAAACGTTCACCATCACGAAGAGTATACAGTGCTCCTTTCCAGTCACTCCTGACCCTCCCATCACAAAGAATCTTGGCTCCAGGTGACCACTGATAATGCTGTCTGCACTGGGAATCAGCTGTCTCTTCTTATATAAATGGGATTCTTCGTGACTGAATTGTTTCACTCGTCATGATGTTGTTGAGATTCATCAGCACTGTGGCATACATCAGTGGTTCATTCTTCTTTATTGCCGAGTGGTATCCTGTTGTATGGATACCTCAGAATTCAATTATCCATCCATTAGTCAATAGATATTTGATTTATTAGTACTTTTAGGCTAGTGTGAATAATACCATTATGAAGATTTGTGTGCAAGTGTTTGTACAAACACATTTTTACTCGTCTTTGGTGAATACTTACAAGTGGAATTTGGGAGTCATGACATAAGAATATCTATATTTTTATAAGAAACTGCACCACCTTTTTCCAAAAATGCTTATACTACTTGCTATACAATCTTACCATGATTTGGTACTGTCACTCCTTTCATTTTAGTCATTCTTGTAGACCTGTACTGAAACCTCATTGTCTGTGTTTCCCTGATGACAAATGATGTGGAATGTCTATTCATGTTCTTATTAATCATGTATTTTTTTATGTCTCCTTAGGGAAGAAGTGTCTCATCAAATATTTTGCCCATTTTTTATCTTGATATTTTTATTATTGGACCATAAGAGTTTTTACAAATTCTGTATACAAATAAAAATACTTTATCAAACATACATACTTTAATTGTTTCTTTTCAAATGATATTATTGTGTGGTAGGTATTTCCTGCTAAATATCAAGATATAAGCTCCCTGAGAACAAGGGTATGATTTATGTAACTGTACCTCTGCCTGACATGCAGAGTGGACACAGAGAAGCCATTGCCACACAACCGTTGGTTTCTCAACTGAAAAGAGGCCAAAATTAAAGAGATTCCCTGCCGGGTTTCTGGGTGGGCCACTAACCAGCACTAGCTAGAGCAGACTCAAACCATCACAGAGTTCTGCATTCTAGGATTCTCTCCAGATGTAACAGTCCTAAATAGTAAGAGCATAATCTAATATGCATATATTTACATCAGAATTTTAAAAGTACTTCCATTTCACATGTCAGCCAGGATACAGTCAGGAAAATTGAAATTGTTATTTCTTCTACCAACTGAGGACAGTTAATATAGAAAAGCTGGTTATATAAGCGAGAGAAACCTTATGAATATAATCAGTGCCATTGACATTATCCACAGTAGGAAAACGCTATCATCCCTGGATATGGAGGGACAATGGAAGGGAGAAGTCTAAAAGGCCAGAATCCACACAGCAACAGCTACAGCAATGGAGGAAATGGCCACCGGAAGCCAAGGTGAAACACCCCCGGCTTATCTCTACTGCTCTTCCATAATCTGTTGCTACTGCCTCTCCTTGGCCGGATCAACCTGGAAGCCAAAGAGCAGGGATTTCTGGGAAAGAAATATAGTTTTCTGCATTACAGAACCCAGGAAGGAAAGGCAGAAAAAGGGCCTGAGGGCAGTCAGGAGTCGCCTCCCACACTTCATCTCACTGTGCAGAGAGAAAATGAAGACTCAGAGACCCCAACTGGTTTCCCAAGATCACACAACCAGAAGGTGGTGGAGCCAGAATTTCTTTAACTACTAACCAGTTCCATGCATTTTTGCTCTACACCAGTGATGAACCTTTTAGAGATGAGTGCCCAAACTGCAACCCAAAACCCACTTATTTATCGCGGAGTACCAACACTGCAATTAAACCTGAATACTGAGGTTTTAGTTTAAAAAAAACAACTCATACATTAACATCTTTTGTCTTAAAAGAAAACCAAATAACACATGTGCCATAGATTCGCCACCACTGCTCTAGACTGTGATTTCTTCTTAGAGAATAAGAGAAGGTAGAAAACTGTCCCTGGGGCCAGTGAGATAACTCAGCGGCATAAGCGCCTGCCTGGCAAGCACGAGGTCCTGAGTTCGACTTCCGATACCCACATACGGAAAAAGGGCCGGTGATATCGCTCAGTGGCATAGGTGCCTGCTGGCACGTGAGGTCCTGAGTTCAACCCCCGGTAACCACCAAAAAAAAAAAAAAAAAGAAAGAAAAGAAAACTGTCCCTACATGCCTGGACTATTGTAACTTCCTTTTAACTGATTTTCCCACTCAAGATCTCATCCCCTAGTCTCCTCTATTCTCACTATGTATGACCAAATTTTCTCCAAAGTGTTACTTAGAGCAGTATTCACTTTGGAAGTCCTCAGCTCTGAAGTGGGTTGTTCCCAAGACCCTTTATCAAGACAACTGTGGTCCTGTATTCCCCTTCCCTCTCCACACCCCTGAGCTCCCAGAACCCCTCCTACTTCCTGCCTCTCAGCACAGGCCACACTTACTTAAACCTGGTCTCCCTTTTCAGATTAGCAGATTAGCAGTTCTTAGTCATCTTGATAAACTAAGAAACTGACATGATACCTGACACATCAGTGCTTGAAAAATTGAATGAACATAGGTGAAGATATTTGCCCACCAAGTAGTATGCAAAATTGAGGCTGCAAATTTGACCTTAATTCCCTGAAGACTGTAAGATGCACCAGTTAGTAGGTTCCAGTCATGGAGAAAAGAAGCATTTATGCTTCGGCTTCTGGTACCTTAGCTTTGGTGACCCCACACTACAATCACCTACATACATGGTGGCTGGAACCCAGCCTTATCATTTAACAACACAGGTGATTAAGAATGAGCACAAGTAAATGGCCACCTAGACTGAGAGTCCATTCAGATGCTGATATAAAAATAATAGACGGGGCTGGTGAGATGGCTCAGCAGCATAAGCGCCTGCCTGGCAAGCGCGAGGTCCTGAGTTTGACTCTTGGAACCCACATACGAAAAAAGGGCCGGTGATATCATTCAGTGGCATGGGCACCTGCTGGCGCGCATGGTCCTGAGGTCAACCCCTGGCACCCACAAAAAATAATAATAATAGTAATTGGACAACAAAGCCTAGTTTTAGCACTTTTTCTACAGCGATACACAAGAGGCATCTGTGGGCCCACAACAATTTCAAAAGCATAGTTCTAGGGAATTGTACTGTGTAATCATAAAATAACACTGGAGATAAGATTTAATTATCATTTTCACCTCTCCAACACCTTTTACAAAGTAATGCTTAAAAGCTTTGCAAGAAAGAATATTACACTTAAAGCAATAACATGCAACCATGAAAGCACAAGAAAGACCAACCAGCAGGCGAAACTTTCATGGGAGCTTAGGTTCAGGGGTGTTATTCAAAATTACTACAGATGACTGCCATCTAAGGGGGTTCATAGACTGGCTTCAAAAGGGAAACCACTAGGTAAATAAATGGATCCTGTTTCCCAAAGGAAATTTTTTCAAGGAGCTGATGCAAACGTTAAATACCATGATAAGCAGACACTAATCACAAAATCCTCAATATCATTCCATTTTCATCATCAATCACAACACAGTCAACATTACCTCTGAGAGAGATGCACAAGGTGAGGGAAAAAGAAGGTAAAGACCCAGATTTGTCCTGTAATAATGGAATCCATAAGGATGACAACAGATACTTGAAAATAACTCTTACCTATCCTGGAGGAATACAAGATTAAACTTGGTGTCCCAACTGCATTCATGAACTTTCAGCTAATTTAACAAGTTTGGAGCATATGGAATGGGTCATAAAGAAAATCTGAGAAAATGTCACGGACTAGAGAAGACTAAGGAGATTTGAGGACTGTTATAACCTGAATGTTGTTCTCCACTTACACACACACACACACACACACAATTCACAGGTTGGAACTACTGCCCTGTTTGATAGTATTAAGAGGTGGGGCCTTTAGAAAATGGACAGAGTATGAGAGCTCTACCCTTATGTTATGGCTTATATCTACATGTCCTCCCAAAGCCTCGTGTGCTCATAGATGAGACTTTTGGGAGGTGATTGGCTTATGGGGGTGTGATACTTATCAGTGGATGAGCCCAAAATGTGATTTTGGAAGGTGAAGCTTAGTTGGAGGAGGTGGGTAACTGGGGTGGTGGGGGTGGCCTAGAAGGGTACACTCCCTCTCTTCTCCTTTGATCTCTCTCTGCTTCACACTACCATGCCATGAGCTGTTTCTCCTCTGCCATGCAGCCTGCCTTGAAGGGAGCTGACTATGGACTGAAACCTCTACAAAGTGTGAGCCAAAATAAACCTCTCCTTCTTAGAGTTGTGGGTGTCAAGTGTTGTATCTCAGCAACAAAAAAGTAACTAAGACACCTCATGAATAGGATTAGTGCCCTTATAAACAATAGTCTAGGAAACTTCCTTGCCCCTTCCACCATGTGAAGATGCAGACAGAAGGTACCATCTTTGGAGCAAAGGTGCCTCATTACACACTGAATCTGCTGATGCCTAGCTCTTGGAATTCTTGGTCTTCACAAGTGTTAGAAATAAATTTCTGTTGTTTATAAATTGCCTAGCCTAAGGTACTTTATTATAGCAAAGGAAATGTACTAAAACAATAACTAAAGGCAACGTAGTATCCTGGATTGGGTCCTGTGCCATAATACAGATATTAGTGGGAAAACTAGTGAAATCCAAATGAAGCCTAGAGTTAATTAATAGTAATATGCCTATATTAATTTCTAACCTTTGACAAATTACTGTGGTTATATAAGATGTTAATGAGAGAGGAACACGGGTGAAAGGTATGTGAGAACCCTCTGTACTTTGTAACTTCACTATAAATACAAAATTATTCCAAAATAAAGAGTCATTTTAAGAAAAGTAATAAGCAAAATCTATCAGCTATTCTGATAGTTTTACCCCTTGGGTAATGCCAAATCAAATACTTCTTTCTCATGTCAACTTTCCAAAGAGGAAGATATGCGTTTGACAAACAATAGAAAATGTGGAATAAGCAGGGCAGCCATTAACTCATGAGGTGGCCCTTCAGGTCCAAAGGAGAATCTGCCACCATTAAATTGTGAGTGACGACTTTCAGCTGCTAAGGCTCTCAAAGGACTTAGCTAGTCCTAAAGGGCTCCTGATGAACTGTCCACTTCTGTTTATCAGTTCAAACCACATCCATCAGGGATTCACTTTGAAATGAAACCAAAATTATTTCTTAACTCATTTGTATCTGCATATATATACTTTTCAATGTAAATAATTTGTACTACAAGTTTGTGTGTTCATCTTCCTTTTTTAGAATATCAGGGAGAAAACTGTCAAGAAATATATGCCCAGGATTTGGTAGAGGAAGGAAGGTATTCTGCCTTTAGGTTTAGAGGGAAATATTGGAATTAAATAATGGAAGTGTTCAGGTCCTGGCTGGAAACAGATGTTATTGTCGATTTGAGGAGAACTGAACAAAAGGACTACTCTCCAATATATGGATGAGATTTAAAAAACAGAAAGGAATAGACCCATACCTCAGGACTAGCAAGTGTGAAGAGCTGTTCCTAACCCTACACTTAAGGGACAAAGGGAGAGAGATGTTACTAGAAACTGAACAGCTGAGTGTCTCTAAGGCCACTTTACAGCATCCACTGAAGCAAATCAGGTGTATTTGTCAATTTCTTGTTACTGGGACCAAATACCCAATGCTCACAACTTTAAGGAGGACATGGTTGGAAATAGCTTACAGTTTCAGAGGGTTCAGTGCTTGGTTGACTGGCTCCAAGGCAGAAATATCATGGTGGAAGAGTGTGGCATAGTAAAACTGCTCACATCACGGTGGGCAAAAATCAGAGCAGGAGAACACCACCAGAGAGAAAGAGACCAGGAACCAGATATAGCACCCGACCAAGGTCACACCTCCATGCCCCACCTAGATACATTCAGATTAGTTCCCAAGCCAGTCAAGTTGGCAGTGACGCTTAACCATCACACCAGGGGAGCAAATAACCTACTTCCACTCCCTTCCCTCTCTTCCATTCCTAGCTGGGGCCTCCCATTGGCCAAATCCAGCTACACATGGAGAGCAGGAGCTCATAGCTAGCTAAACCCCACATAGAGTAGCCTGGAAAGGCTCAAAGCAGGATGAAGAGAGTGGTGAAGAGTGGAGTATGAGAGACAATGGTCTGCAGCACTGTCTTGCCTACCTTATCCTGAAATTTCATTCCTATCGTACCTATTTAATAATAATGCTAATCTCTTCATTGCTAACTAGCAGAAATTTTCTGAATCCAATATGGCAAATTTTTTAAACTTTTGAATAGGGGTCAAGCCACACTGTGACAAAATGCTGTCACCCCTGAAAAAAAGGACATTATTGGCCAAATGGCTCAGGCTAGCAAAGGGCAAAGGCTGTTGTAAGCTTTTAGCAACAGAGTGGACTTGGAAAGAACTAAACCCAGATTTCCTAAATGCCTTCACCTGGCTTCAAATAATCGCCTTCTTCCCTTTCATAAGTCTGTCCTTTATATTACCTTCCTCTGTGAAATCCTTTAAAAAGCCAGCAGCAAAGACCTCTCTCTAGAGACAAAGAGGAGCAATGGGGCAAGGAACAATGAAAATACCACTGGAGCACGAAAGGCATAGGGGCCAACAATTGCAGATTTTGGCACTCAGAGATACCCCAGGACTTGAATTTTTTGTCTTTTCTTTATCACCTCTGGATTTTTAACTAGGTGTAACAGATTCTCCACAGTTTCAGAAGCATATAAGTTATTCAGAAGGGAGAAGAAGGGGGACCATGAACTGTATTTGGCAATGGAGCTAGAGAAAGAAGGCTGAAACAATGGGTGAAGTCAAGCAAGAGAAAACAGAGGGGGAGGTACAGCCTAAAGATGTGTGCCTGATGAGCTGGCCATGTGGTAGGGCTGGTGTTGCTACGTATATGCAGAAAAACCCATGCAAAAAATATGCCCCATTTCAAAGGACCAAGAAAGTCACATTTCTTTGATACCAAGATGCAATGACTCTGAGGCTCCACCTCCCTCGATAAGCAGTACTTCTCCTTCCCAGATATTTCCCTAAACACACAGACAACTCAGTCCATAATTCGAGTCTTGGCTTCTTCACTTCACAGTAGAATCTGTATTCATCACTCATTCATTCATTTAGCCAATAATATTTACTGAGCACCTGCTATGCAACAAGTACTTCTGTAAATGCTTGATACAGCGAAGAAAAGGGAAACAAGGTCCTTACTCTCATAGTCCTTATGTTCCAGCAGGGTGAGGTAGACAAACAAACAAAATGAACACAAAGCAAGAAAGTTCACAGGGTAATACAATCTTGGAAGAAATAAAGCAGGATGGACTCTTACAAAGGGCCTGCTAGTGAGAAGGAGATTAGAAAGAGGCTCAGAAAGAGCCTCTCTGAACAGGTAGTATTTGGACTGAGGTCCTAGATAACAAAAAGGAATCAGCTGGCAACAATATGGATATGACTATTTGAGGCTTAATCCTGGGGAAACAAGGACAAAGTCCTGTGAATGAATAAAGTTAGCTAATTCTGTCTGAATCAGGAAGGGCTCAAACCTTGGCCACAGGCTGGGCCCAGAGCTAGCCCTTCCTCAGGACACCTGGTTCCTCGTGTAGTGCATCTGCATCAGGAGCCCGGATTCTTGCAAATACCCTCAGCTCTTTGACCTACTCCCATTAGGGTGCAAATTTTGATTAAAGCGTGTAGCCCTGATAAAGATCACTTGGGAGGAAAAAAATCACAGAATTTTTGAAAAGAAAACAGTCCACCTTATTTCAGGACAGTAGTGGAGGTGGGCAACTTTTTGGATAATTGATTTTATTTTGAAGTCTCTTTTATGAAACAATGGCAGCTGATCACCAAGTTAATGTGCACTCACTATTACTAGAAACCAGACCCCCGTTTAGCCAGATTCCTTGCAAGACACAGCTGGTGTGTTGTTCAGCAAGGAAGAGAAAAGCATATAGCCATGGCTATATGACGAAGTGACAAGACTTTGCGATACAAATAAGGAATAAGCACTTCAAAGTAAAGCAGGTCAAATCAGCAATGGGATATTTTTAAAGTATGTCAGCATGTTCTTTGACAATCCTAGTGTCAGTTCCTGTCCTGAGTGTAAGTGGTACAGATGTAAAATGGAATGACCCTCAGGATGAAGGCATAAAGTCTTCCTCTTGGCCCTCTCCCAGATCAGTCACTTGGGGATATTCATCTGCCATGTCAGGAAGACACTCAAGCAGCCATGAGGACAGACACATGTGACAAGGCGTCCTGCCAACAGCCCTTAGAAGCTTACCCCCGGTCAAGTTCTCAGATGATGCTGCCCACTTTACATCTCTATCATTATCTCACAAGACACCCAAAGCCAGTCAGCCAAGCCACTCCCAAATTCCTAAATCATAAAAACTTCATTTTTTGACATGATAATGTTGTTTTAACTACTAAGCTCTTAAGTAAATTGCTACACAGCAGCACAAGCAGTGAGGCCTGGAAGCATTTACCTGGGACTGCACGGGAAGGCACCTACCCTTCAAATCCCTGCTCTGCTAGTTCAAAATACCCAAATTCTCACTCCAGGATAGCATGGCCACAGTACGCAAGCTATTACGTATAAAAACAAGAGTGCACATATTTGTACATATCAAATGTGTCTCAAACACAGAAATTTGTTCCTATTTGGAATTGGTAATAATCATACTGTTCTTATATTGTTATCATGTTTTTTATTTGCACACAGTACTAAGAAAATGCTTTAATAGACTTCTAACAGATACAAAAAAATACTCTGATACCATATCTGCCTAAGACTGAAAAGTATAAGTGTAAAAAATTCAATGAGAATAAATGCTAACAATCCCTGTAGCAAAATTTCAGTACCTTTAATTCAGATTTATTAGTCTGGTGGAAAGTTGAACCCTCCTATCTTGAATCACCTGACTTATTAAGCCCTACTTTGACAATATCCTTCCATATACCTGTGCGTCTCCATAGGCTAAGAAGTTAAGAAGATGCAAACAGCAATATTATTTTGGAACCAAGAGATGTTATTCTCAAGCTTAAACTTCTTAACCCTCATCACATCTGCTTCCCGAAATATCAAAAATATCGAAAATCAGGAACTGTCAAAGGCAAATCAACTCAGATGGTGCCTATTCCGAGACTAGCATGTCAATAGTGTTTATACCCCTTCTTATACCACATAGTCTAATTACCTCTGATTATATATTTAAGGAAACTTTCATGCACTGTAAACACTGCAAATATATCCCTTCAGGTTCCTATTTCCTCCATCTGGCAGAGGCTGGGAGTCTCCAGTCAACTGAAGTCCTTGGCTAGGACACTTCACCTATGGTTTAAGGGATAGGGAATAAATAACAATAATCACTCACGAGTAGTGGTACATTTCTCTTTTGTTGTACATCTCACAGTCTTCTGTAAACCTCAAGCCTAGTAGAGGGTGTTGTTATGGCAAATTGAAAACTCAGTGGGGGCCAGTGAGATAGCTCAGCAGCATAAGTGCCTGCCTAGCATGCATGAGGTCCTGAGTTCGACTCCCAGAACCCACATAAAGGAAAATAGGAGCCAGTGGTATTACCCAGGGGTACAAGTGCCTGCAGGCAAGCACAAGGTCCTGAGGTCAACTCCCAGTACACACATAAAAAAAAAAGAAAAGAAAAGAAAAAGAAAACTCAGTGTGCACCTCCACTACCAAACATGACCTTCATATAGACTGACTTGGGGACCAATGGTGCCACAATTCTTTGCCAGGTTCCAGCACAGTTATCAAAGGTGGAGGAAAAAAAAAAAAAAAAAAGAAAAAGAAAAAAAGAAAAAAAAACCCACTATAGCCAAAGAAATAAAAAAGTGAGCAGGACCTGACCCTAATATGGCCTTTTGTAGGGAACTGTTTGGATTTTTTTTTTTCCTCTCCCTCCTTGGATAGCTTTCCAGTGATACCTGGGGAATTCTTGCAATTCAGACCCTCATCTATTTTTCCCTGTGTTCCTGTTACCATAGACTTAGAGTCAAGTGGTTTAAATTCCCAATGGCAAACTCAAACCATTTCAGTTTGGGTTCCTATTCCCAGAATACTTGAGGCTTCAAAATCACCCAGCAGACAAAGGCAGCATTCTTACAGGGCTTTTCCCATGGGAGAGCTCCGGAGGTGGACTGGAGCATTTAAGGAGAAACTGGGGTCTCAGGAGTGTAAGGAAAAGACAAAATACCTTCAGAGGCATGTTATATTTTTATACAGAGATAGACATACCTCTCAACCAGAACAGGTAGAGAAAAAATTAGTATCATTTTTTCTAATATTTAAATGCTGCCTATGATAAGCCCAGCAGTGAATTCAGTATTTCAAGAGCCCAATAAAAAGAAGACAACTGACATTGGTTCCCATGACATTTCAAACTTTCACTCAATAAGAATGGATTATCAAATCACGTACCCACGCATTTGTACATTTATTCACTTATTATACATCATTTACACGCAAGGCACCACGCTGGGTGTTGAGTGAGCATGGGTGAGCAAAGAAAGATACAGTTCTTGAAATCATGAACTTTATAGCCTAGAGATAAAAACAGAAATTGAGTGTAAGTGTGTGTGTGTGTGTGAGAGAGAGAGAGAGAGAAAGAGAGAGAGTGAGAGAGAGAGAGGAGGGAAGCAAGAATAGACAGAAGTAAATTAGTTAATAGTTAGAAATATTTATACTAAAATTGTGCAATTGACCCAGTCAGGAAAACTAGGAAAGCTTCTGAGAGGAGAGGGTAACTGAACTGAATTCTGAATAAAGAATGAGTGGGTTATCCAGGGTGGGCACATATCTTATAGAAGGAGAAGCAGGTACAAAGAAACGGTGGTAGGAAAGGAGCCTAGCACATTCAAGAGTCTGAAAGATCATTATAGCTGCATTGCAAAGATCAAGAGGAAGCCTTGTATCAGAACAAGGTGTCAAGGTGAACAGGGACGAGACACACAGGGCCTTCTGAACCATATATGCAAAGAATAGGTTCTCACTCTAATGGCAGTGGGAAGCTGTGGAGAGGTTTTAGCAACGAGGTGACAATTAGATTTTTATTTTCTAGCTATATCACACAGAAAGAAGGCCAGAAGGGACCAGATGAAGCTACTACAATTGTTCATGTGAAAGACAGATGTTCGTCGGAGTGATTCTGTGGGCCCAGATGGCAATATTTTACCTATTCCCTCTCACCTCTGCACACACCTTTACGTACTCTGCTCTATTCTACTGGGCAGGGAGTCTGTGGACTACATTTCTCAGATTTCCCTGTCAACTAGCTTCCTGTTAGGTACAGCCAACAGGAGGCACTAGCAAGACGCCAGAGGGTCGAAAAAAGAAAATATCCCTACTTTTGCTTCTGGTGCAATATCCCTCAGTTGCAGGCACCAGCAGTGGCAGCAAGAGTAGGATGACTGAACCGCTGTGGCCTGGGCAGAGGCAGGCCTGGACCATGCAGCTCCTCATCCAGATCAGTCCCAAAATGCCTCCACCAAAGCAGCAGAAGATGCAGATCTGTGAGTTTCATGCCAGGACACTGGCAGCTCCCTGCATCTGATTGTCACGTCTTCTTGCTTTTATATCTTCCAGATCACCTCTCTCTCCCTTTTGCTCTTCAGCCCTTCCTACAAATTACAACAAATCCCCTACATTTTATTTCTTCTCTTTTAGAATACATGAATGTTTTCCTTTCCCCTGACTAACCTTAGACTAAAAGAGCTTGGAAATTAAAAGATGGAGCACAGTCACTAAATTCGGCCTAATATCCTTAAATTATTCTTTGTAACATAAATCTACCTATGGGACTCTGTTTGGAAATTTTTAATGACAGAGAACACACTGCCTCTTGACGGCACAGTACTCTCTACAATTAAAGCTTTCCTGCAGATCCTCCAAAGTTGGCCCACCGTTCACATTAGGTCAGTCAAGAATCCTTCTAGTCCCTTCGATTAACTGAAGATGCTATCATGTCTTCTCAGATATCTCTTAAAAGTTCCTCACGATTTCTGAGTTTCTCATTTTCTCGGTCATGCTCCTACTCTTTGTTTTACCCACAGAACTTTTTCCAAATGCAATTATACTACAGTAGCCCTTGACATGATAGAGCCAGTCTTAAAGAATTAGCATGGAAATCTGGGTTCTAGCTTCTCCTTGGTTAGCTCTTCTCTCCAGGAATGTGGAGGCCCTAAGGCAGCTCCTCCAAGATTACATTGCTGTATTATAAGGATTCCAGAAAATATGCAATCCTGGAATAATGCACATGTTCACAATGTGGTCCAAACAGCACAGAGTTCAGAGGGATTGCCATGAGTCTAAACACACTTCAAATATAATCTTGCCTAAGATTCAAATAGATTTTTGTGTTTGTTTTGGTTTAGGAGTAGCTGTTGTTCTATTCTTAGCACATAATAATCAACAAATAGATGTTGAACACACACTGTATACCATAGGTTCTTAGGAGAAATAAGAATAAGAAGGAAGAAGAGGAGAAAATAGAGTATGGTTCTATCCCAAAGAACTTTAAGAACTAGTTGGAGAAATATGAAAATGTATTGCACTGGCATTCAAGGTAAGAAAGGATTGCTCAGTTTGGGGGTAAGAATGGTTCAGCAAATAGTGACCTTTGAACTTGATCTTTCTTTCGAATTCAATGAATAGGTCTTGAATATGTGGGAAAGTATAGGAAAGGTATGTCTATAGAATAACTTCATTCATTCATTTTTGAACATATATAAATTATTTCTGTATTCTAAGCGCTGTGTTATGCCCTGAGAAAATAAAGTTGAAAGAACTATTCAAGTATTTTACAAAGGTAGGGAAGTATAGGAAACAGGTATGATTTTTCTTGTGGGCACAAAAATTTAAGTAGCAGGATTTTCAGCAGTGAGTTCATAACAGAATAGTTAGAGAAGAGAATTGAAAAATAGTCTGGGCCCACAAGGGAAAAGATCTTTTAATATTAGGTTAACAATCTAGAGTTTTCCTTTCTCGTACAAATTACTATAGTTGTGTTCTAAATTGCTCCAAAACTTAGTTACTGTAAAATGATTGTTGATTATGTTCCTGGCTTCTGTGGATAGGATTTCAAAGAGAATACAGCAGGAACAGCCTGTCTGTCCTCCCCAGTGTCTGGCCTCTTCTGGAAGTTTTGGAAGCTGAGATCTAGAATAACAGGAATTCTCGGTCACTCTCACCCTGAAGACTGATGCTCATGGTTAAAAACAGGTCTCAGACCCCTTCTACCACTGCCTCTTCCAGTGAGCTAGCTCAGATTCCTCACAGCCAAGTGGCTGTGTTTCAGGGAAAAGCACTGAAAGAGTTAGAGATCTAAAGACAGAAAGAGAGGGGTGAGAAGGAAGAGGGAGATAGAGATGGAGACAGAGGCAGAAGCTGTATCCTTTTTTTGAGCTAACTCTAGAAGTCACATACATTACATTCACCACACAACTTTGGTTGGGGCCGTTGTAAGACCCATCCTGCTTTTGGGGAAAAACCTCCCTTCTTGGTTGGAGGAGTACTGGTCACATTGTAAGAAGAAAATGGATGTAAAGATGGATGGATGGATGGATGGATGGATGGATGGATGGATGGATGGATGGATATAGATCTAAATGATACCATCAACCACACCTTTATATAACTTCAAGTCACCTGAATAGAAAAACAATCTGAGAAGTTGTACTTTAGGAATATTAACCTAATAGGAAGGATAGCATGTAGATGGAGTACAGAAATGGATAAAACCATTACCAAAATAGAACTGAAGGAGAACTTGGCACCTTGGCTCCATGTGTACAAAGTATTACTCTGTGTTTGACTCCTTGTCCACCCCCAGTATCCTCCACTGTAAATCCTTAAGCTGCATGCTCCAGAAGATGTTGTGTGTAGTACCAGTCCTGTAAGATTCTCCAGCAAAAAAGAACCCTATGTTCAAAAGGATACAGACATACTGCATATGTTCTCTAACTCTTGGAAACTCTGAATGCTCTGTACCTAGCTAAAACCTATCAGAAAGCCAGCATTAAGAGATTTGTTTAATACCAGGCATGGTGGCATGCGTGCCTGTAATCCCAGCACTGGGGAGGCTGAGGCAGGAGGATCACTGTGAGTTTGAGGCCAGCCTGGGCTACAAAGTGAGTTCAAGGCCAGCCTGAACTGCCTAGCGAAATGAAACCCTGTCTCAAAAAGACAAAAAATAAATAAATAAATAAATAAATAAATAAACAAACAAACAAAAATGTTTAAAAATTTTAAAAAAAGAGACCTGTTCAACATGGTTTATTCAGTGTGTCTCCACCCTTTTTGATCACTTATTTTTGTTGTTGTTGTTTTCTTATTTAACATCCTATAGACCAGCCTTAAAGGCCACTGCCTCAACTTTCCGTGAGCAGAATAGTAAAAGGCCAAGCAACCAATCAATCAACAATTATTCATCAAATGCCTTATTAGAAATAAGACCTAAAGTAAGTGGAACCGTATGACATACTGACAGAATTTTAGTCCACTAAAGTAAAATATAAAAGTAATAAAAGCAGTAGAAATTTTTAATTGTTTCTAGAGAATCTAAGAAAGATGCCAGTGAAAGACTCAAAAGAGCTCCCTGAAAATTTAGATTTGGTCAAGTGAGAGTGATTGTCCAACGTTTTCATACAAATAAAGCCTCAGGCTCAATTATGGGGAAACTTATTGTGTAATGAAACATGAAAAGGTGTTTATCTTCCAAAGGTTGCTTTGTATTACGAAGTGACCACTGCTTGCACACAGAGTGAAATTTAAAAGAAAGCATGCAACAAGCGAAGAGTTGCATACACAGTGAAGTAAGCTGCCCAAGGAGCTGGAGACCTTCCTATAAATTACGGTTGTTGCTGCCTCCCGATGGAGCTTCAGCTGGTAAAAAGGCAAAGTTCTGGGAGGACAAGGCTGTGTCACTTGCCTCATTGTTAGCATGATTGATCACATACAGAACCAGCAACTTGCTTTTGTGACGGTCTGCTTTCTTCTGCCCATTTCCTTTCATCCTTTCCGTGGCTCTTTCTTCTCTCCAAGACCCTTGCTTCTGAACTTTCTAACAATATCTTTGCAAAACAAAGCAACCACACTCAAACAGAACTTCTTAATATCTCCTGGCCATGCAGGTGTCAAGCTGATGTCTCCATTTGCTATCCAAGCAGGCTCTGAGCTAGTACTCAGGCTGCTGTAGTTAGGTTTAAAAAAAAATGTTATTGACAATTTATTCTAGAGCTATTTCCTACCTCATAGAGAATTCTTGACTTCTTTGTTTTGTCTCAGGCTCTTACCCCCTCCTAGCCTCTTTCCTGTCACAGTTAGAGCTCTATGCTTGACCTTCAAACTACTTACACACCTTCAGCCTCATTTCCTTTGGATCTTATCCTTTTTCCAAATCCTGTCCAAAAAACACCATCCCCAGACCCTGTGCACTCAAATATTGCACAGCTGGGAAGATTAAAGCCCCTACAGACTCTGATCTCAGTTACAAAGAAGCCAAAGAGGCAGCCTTCGATGCTTACCCCCATCTTTGGCCAGCTTGCTCCCATGTTTATATCTGTAACTGCCAAAACTCCATCTCCTCACGCACACCATTATCTTTAGCCATCCGCACAACACCTCCTATGTTGGGAGCCTTTTTCTTACTGCGCCACCAACATGGCGCGGATAGCCTGCTTCCTATCAGCTGATCCGCATTTCTATGTTCCCTTATTAGGGAAGGTTCTGGGCAGCGGGCGGATCCTTGCGGTGGCGCCCAATGGGTGTGCTATTCGTGGCAGAAGGTGATTGGAGATGGATTCCTATATAGGAGAGTGTCCAGGGGAGAAGGAGGAGGAAGCTAAAGAAGCTAAGAGGAAGCTAAAGAAGCTAAGAGGAAGCTAAGCTAGGTAGGCAGAAGCTAAGCTAAGAAGAAGAAGCTGGAAGAAGCTAGCTTAGCTTGAGAACCGGCTTGGGTGCGACTTCGGTCCCTGTACAGCGTTAATAAATTGTTAATAACAAGTTCCACTTTCGTGTGCTCCTTGCTGGCAAGGGCGCGCAACACTCCTACACACCCTGAATTCTAAGGGAGGTTGGATTTTCCTTCAGCATGCAAATCAAGGTCATTTAGTCCAACTTCCTGAGCCTCCAACTCCCTGCAATTCTATACCCAAATCTATCTACTCTAACTCTAAACCACTCTCTTTTTGCCCCTATGGTCCAGCTACACTGGTCTTTTTTATTCTTGAATAAGATGAGCTCAATCTCATCTCACGGACTTTGCTCCAGTTGTTTCCTCTGCTTAGAACGTTCCTCCCTCTGATCTGCACTTGTGGGCTCCTTCTTGGTATTCAGATATTTGCTTAAATGTCTCCTCAGTGAGGTTTTCCTAAAGCAATCTATACAAAGCAGTCAGCCAAGTCCTCTGTGAATTCATGCCAAATCCCCTGTGTAGCTCTTAGTATTACCTGGTATTTGCTTATGTATCATCTTTTTGCTTCTCTTATCCCCAGGGCCTATCACTGTGCCAGACCTAAAGTAAATGCTCACCAAATGGAACTTGATTGAATTACTGAAATACTCTGTGGGAGAGTATGAGCCTGCAAACACTTCTAAGGTACGGTTGCCCATTCAAGATGTGTCCTCGTGAATCTGATGCGTGGTTGTGTCTTGCTCTCCTGCTTGCTCAGTTGCTTGAGTGCAGGTATCAAGTAATATAGATGGTGACCAGCATGACTAGGGTTTTCCAGATGAGTATTACAGTTAAAAGACCAGGAATTCAAGGTCCTTATAAGAGGGAGCTTTTCATTTTGCATCATAGAATCTGTGTTGGAAAAGGAGTTAGGACAACAGGAGGGGGCAAAAGTGAAACAGTGACAGGAACAAAGAAATTAGGCTGAAGAGTTGAAAGGTTTAGAAGGTGCTGCCCACAGAATGGGGGTTTTAAGTACGGTTTTCAGAAGAACTGCAATTATTGGCTAGAGAAAGAGAGAAAAGAGACAAATCATGTTCTAGCCTGACAGTAGAGCATCTGCAAACCAATCAAGCCCTTCATCTGACCACCGCTGACTACCTCTTGGCACATCTCCTGTGCATTTTTATGCCCAAGGAATCTTTGCCCATTGTTCTTGGGTTGTATCACCAAAGGCTCCTTTTGTTTGTCTAACTTTGGAACAGGCCAGCTCCAACTAAAAAGGGAGGGAAAGAAGCCACATCTCATTACGTATCCAAATAACACTTAGGTTATTTGTCATCTCAAGGAAATTGCTCTCCTAAAACTTCCTGCTTTCCCCAGATAAGCATTAGAAAACTCATGTTGTACATCAGAACGTTCAGAACACTTCTCTACCCTGACCTGCTGCTTTGTTTTATAACATGTTCTCATGGGTCTGTTTTCCCTGCTAGACTTAGAGACACCTGAGAGCAGGACAATATTTCACTCCTCTTTGCTGGCAAGCACAAAGATTTCAGCATAGAATAGGCAATCATTAATATTTGTCAACTAATTGAATGAATAAACAAGTGCATGAATTATAGCTCAGAGCAGCTGACTGACACAAGTGCTACAATAACACACCAGACAACCAGGTCACTGGGTCACCTTAGGGACAAGGAGTCGCAATGCTATCCATTCCACCCTGCCTGAGTGCACCCAACCTGCACACCATTCATGGTGTGAGATGGATGTTCAGGACAAGGCCCCCTAACTCAGTTCCCATATCCAAACATGGACACTTTGGGCCCTTTGGCATAAACCATCTATGAACACAGGTTTTATTGATGAACTGAGATTTGCCCAGTTCTTAAAGATCCTGGGGGAAAATAAACTCTGGAAAAGTTCAAAGCACAGCTTAGCTCAATGGGAGTCAGCACTATTTGTTTTCTTGAAATAGGGCTCCTACTCTACTGGAATTTTGACTTATAATTGCCAAATCATTACTTCCAGTTATGAGTATTTGTTGTTAAAACTAATGAGGTGCCTCCAAAAAAATATTTTTCCAACTTACTTTTAAACATTCTCAGAAGTTCTTTTTCATAAGATACAAACAGGGTCTTTGTGAGGGAAGTCCCCTCCTGCCCTGGCCAGATGGGCCAGTCCAGCTCTTGCAAATGGGAATGCCAGTCATGCTGAGAAAGGAGGTTGGAAAGAAGCTGGCTGCCATCCACCAAGAGAGACCATCATCTTCCAGGCCTGAGATGAGTTTTCCAAAAGGCAAAGCAAGCAGACAATCCCCTGGCTCAGAGTCA
Source organism: Erethizon dorsatum (assembly GCA_028451465.1). NCBI lineage: Eukaryota > Metazoa > Chordata > Mammalia > Rodentia > Erethizontidae > Erethizon > Erethizon dorsatum. The sequence continues at coordinate 32,067,856 of CM051824.1, forward strand.
GAGAACCTTTCCTCCCTCTTCTCAGGAAGCTCAGCCACAGGAAGATCTCCTGCAATGAGGACGAGTGGCCTTGCCACCAAGTGGGCTGGCTTCTTCCAGCTTTTGCCAATTGATGGTGTTTTCCAGATCTCTCTTCCACAGCCTTTCCCAGACAGCCACTCTGGTGTAAAGACAGGTCAAAGCCTTCACCAAAAATGAAAACTGTGTCTCCTACCATTTCTCAATCTGGTGACGGGACATACTAGCAAAATCTAGTGAACTTTTTAAAAGTGTCCATGTCTAGACTTCCTAAACACATGCTTCCCCAAAACTCCAATATACCCTCTTCTCATTCTGAAAACCATGGAACTTGTTTTCATTGTATTTGTCCTGTTGATACTAAAAGTAACATAACGGCATTTTAAATTATTTTGAAGTTGACAATAGACATAATAAAGGCAGCCATTACCAGGAAACTGTTCTGATATTTTAGAGATAAGAAGCAGGTCATATCCATGAGCCAGCTGTGGCAGTAGGCAGTGGCTCCCATGAATTGAGAAAGACTCTGGGGGCCACGTTCAAATAGGACAAGAAAAAGTGCCATGACCAGTTATCGGTGCCCTCCACAGGTTAGGAGTGGATAATGATAGTGCATGTGTATTTGCCTCAGCAGCCCATATCCTCTACAAAGCCAGAAACCAAGCTCAGGTCTGCAGCCTCATTGCACGCCACGTAAAATCACTCTCAGGATTTTACGGTTCTGCCATTGGCTGAAACAAGTTCCGGTTCTGCCATTGGTTGAACAGTGTTTATTCAAGAATGCAATGGGTAGGGCTGGGATGAAATTACAAGAGAAAGTTGGAAACAGACCCCAAACTACAAAGCAGAAAACATCCTTCCAGAAGTGAAAAGGGGGATTTCCTAGCAGAAGCACAGCTAGGATGTCTGAAAGAATGTTAGCAAAATGATGTCTGCCAGTTCATGGCATTTTCTCTGCATTGCTCAAGGGTAAAGTGAAAGATAAAAACACTGTTTTGATCATGTTTAGATGTTTTGTTACCGGAGGGAACTATAGAAAGCCTGAATTCTCCAGCTGAAGTGGAAAAGAAAGAACAAAAATGGCACGTTGTGCATTTTGCTTACTGTCAGTGACTTCACACATATTTCCTAATTACCTGAGGCATGACTTGGTGGGAAGAGTTGGTGGATATCATTTTAAATGAAGGAAATTTTCAGATTATTTTTAAATGCCTTCAAATAAAGGTTATTTGGAACATCCAAGGTGCCTCTGAGGTCTTAGCTCATTCTCTGAGTTGGCTGGATCAGAAGGGGCAATGAGTGACCAACTGTTCTCACACTCCCCGAAGCGAAAACTTTTGAGGGCCTGTCCTTCCTAGCAGCCCCTCAGCCCCTCTGTGAGTTTATACCTGCTCCTGTGTCTCTTGTGGGTATGCTGGTGCATTCTTACTGGCAGATCTGATCCATGGTAGGGGATGACATACACCACTTGGACGATGATAATCTGAGTAAAGCCGAGCTCTGTGCAACTATCTCAGCATTTAACTGCCTCCACCTCAGTGTCACAAACTGAAAATGAGCATAACAATGTCCTCCTCACAGAGTTTGCAGGAGGACTGAATGCCATGTTAATACACTTTGTGTATTAAAAAGCAGATCCAAAACATCCACACCAAATTTCTCAGCCTTCTATTGATGGTGACCTCAGCCCAAGGTCGTCTCCTTAGAGAGAGCTTCCCTGGCCACGCTGACAATTATCGATCCTCTCCTTCTCCATCACCTTTCTCTGCTTTTCTTTATGCCACTTATGACTCTTAAATTATAATTTATATACTTAGCTTTAGTACTTAGTTATCTGTTCATTATCTGTTTCTCCAAACCAGAAATCTATGGGCATGACTTCTGTCTGTGTTGTTGGCTATTGTAATTACAGGTCCCAGGATTGCACCTGACCCATAGGAAGGATGCAGTAAGTATTTTTGAACAGATTAATGGATGTTGCCCTACTCTTCCCCCTAGCTCAGGTGCAAATAACTCTTCTTGGTAAACTACCTCCTGAACAACCTCAGGAAAAAGCCTGAAGACAAACAGGGCTGATGTCTCCAATTAACTCCAATTTATCTGAGACATTTTCATGTAACAAAGAAACATGATCAAAAAAATCTACTGAACAATTCCTAAAATGCATGCTATTGCATGCAATTGATTTTACTGTGTCAAGAAGTTCTAAGTTCAACAACTACAAAAAAATTCAAAGGAATTTTTCCCTAGTAAGAAAAGGGAAAAATTTTTTGAAAATATAATCCATTGTTTGTAAACAAGTTTGTTGCATAGGGGAAAATTCACTAAGAACAAATAGGCTTAATTCAGACCCAGCTCAATTTGAATAATAGCTGAACTCCTTTTCATAGTGTTTGACTGGAGCTAGCCTCCACTGGTCCCTGTAGATGTCAGCCTCATAGAAATAGCCCTCCAGAAACCAGAAAACACGACATCAAGGAGCCTGCTAATCACTCACTGATGTCAACTGCTTCCTGTCATGCTCACGAAATAACTCCATTCATAGCATCAAGGCCACAAAAGTTTTCCTAATGCCACATCAGCCATTATAAGAATTTATAATTAAATAAACCCAGCATGGAGAACAAATGGGTTTTATTTGTTTTTGTTTTAGTTTTTGTTTTGTTTTATTTGTGCTACTGGGGATTGAATCCAGGGCCTTCACACTGTGCTACATCCTGAGCTCTTTATTTTATTTTATTTTATTTATTTTATTTCAAGATAGATATTTCTTTTATTTTGATAAGTTGCTAAGTTGCCCAAGATGAGCTTGAATGTGCAATTCCCCTGCCTCAGCCTCCCAGAGTGCTGGGATTATAGGTGCGTGCTACCGCATCTGGCAAACAAATGGATTTTAAGTAGGGGATCTAGATGGGAAAATAGTAAAAATAATAATGAAGGGCAGTTCTCTTCAGAAACCTCTGTGCAGAAAGTTATCTTCTACCTACCCTACCAGATATGAAAGGAAAACAAAGTATTCAGTCAATTTTCTACAAAATTCTTGACCTGTTCCCTCCATTGAGAGGAGAAAGAGCTATCACTTCACATTTCTTTTTTTAAAAGAGTGATTCAGAAGTCAAAAGAATGTTTGAATTGCTGCTGAAATATTTACCAGGCTTAATCACTATTGTTTAAAAAGTGCCCATCATGAAGTATTAATCCCAGCAGACACGCAGACAGAAGAGGATAGGATGAGAACTAGCGTCGTGTTTGTACTGGCTGGGGGCCATGAGGGAGACAAACGTGGCTCTTGGGATGAACCTGCACCCTGTGCTTTGGCCTGTAACTGGGTCTTAATTTCCCCTGACAGCCCCTCAAACCCGCCCCTCCCCAGACCCCTCAGGATCACCATGCAAGACACCCTGACACCACAGTTCTGCTTCTCCATTTCCAGCCCCCTCCCAGCATGCCCACTTAGCATACATTTCCTCTTGACGTCTGTACTTTCTATTTGTATCAGATTATCTTCATCCAGTCATCATTGTCCACCGACCCCCAGCAGTTTCTCCTTTGATGATGTTGATCTTTAGCTTGTGGTCTTCTCACAAAACACCAGAGGCTCTGGGTGATGCTTTCCTTCGTATCCTATCCCCAGCATGCCCCCACTGGCAGGCCCTGGGCCACCTTGCATGGCTTCTTCATCCGAAAAGAGGGTGGATATTACCCACCAATGCAAAGACTTACTGCTCTGGCTTTTACTCTGGTGAATTCATCATAACAATGATTCTCTCGGGACTGATGCCAGCAAATGTGTGGAACTCCAACAACCTCAGCCCTATTCTACTTTAATACCTCCTCAGCCGTATCCAGTGACATCACAGTACTGGGAAATTACCCCAGCTAGAAAGTCCAGAAGCCCTGAACTCCCAGCTCAGAATAATCCTTTCCTCCCCCCATGCTCACTCTTGCTAAACACATCCTGTGCCATTAATGGTGACCATCAGCCGTTCACCCACTCGCTTGGATCCTAATTTCTTTTACACATCTTTTGCAGCTCCCTCATCCTGCTTCCTGGGCCAGTCCCAGGCCAGGCATTTCAGCCTCCTCCTGTGCAAGCACCCTCGGCTCCTCGACCTCCTCCCGAAACTGCCTTGCTACTCTGCCACCCCTGGAAATACCATCTACATTAACAAAAGTGTTTATTAAAAATTTTTGATGGGCTGGTGAGATGGCTCAGCGGCTTAAGCGCCTGCCTTGCAAGCACGAGGGCCCGAGTTCGACTCCCGGATCCCACATACGAAAAAGGGGCCGGTGATATCGCTCAGCGGCACGGGTGCCTGTTGGCGCGTGAGGTCCTGAGGTCGACCCCCCGGTACCCACAAAAAAAAAAAAAAATTTTTGAACCATGCTGGTTGAATTAATTCACTCTCAGTGCAGTTTTTCTTCCTCCAGCTCCTCGCCAACAGTTCATCTGAGCTTCCATTGCAGCTGCACTCTCAGCCACTACCAGCTGGCGCCCGGCAGCACCATTGCCTCCTCCATGATGGAGGCATCCAGGTTAATATGGCAAGGGCCACCACAGCAGCTCTCTAAATGGACCTGCTCACTTAAAAGTCTCTGGTAACTTCTAGCATCCTCACCCACTTCCCAGCACTTGACTGAACTGCTCACCGCTTCCTCCTTGAAGTTCACTTTCTCCTGGTTAACCTTTGCATTACACTAAATTCTCTTGTCTCTCTCTTTATTGGTTCACCTTCCTTCTCCAAGCCCTAAATGTGAAAATTCCCATAATTCTGAAACAAAGCCTTTGAGCTTCTATCTTCTCACTGGAAATTTCATTCATTATATCATCATCTACAAGGAAGTTCCTCCCAAATTCCATGCCTCCATTTCTACCAAACACTTGAGTGTTTCCATCAGAATATTCCATGGCCACCTCAAAATTAACACCTCTAAAATTCATCTTACTCCTTTATCTCACTGTTTCTCCTGTTTCTATTGTACCATTACCAATCTCCCACTCATTTAATCATTCTTGACTTCTTCCCTTCTCTCCTTTCTGCCAATCATGACCAATCACAAGTGTTCAAACTCTTGAATCCATTGCTTCATCCCATTCCAATTTTTACCTCCCTGATTCCGTCCCTCAGAACCCTTACTTGCAATATTAGAAGAGCTTGTAACTGCTGTTCCTTCCTCCTAAGTCCCAGAGTTCCCACTACCAAATTTAACAGCTAACAAATCTAAATCACGGCTTAGCTTGGAATCCCAGAACGTTCCTGATGTGGCCCTAACCTCACCTTCTAGGTCAGTCACTATCTACTTTCCTCAGTGAACACAAGCCAATCTATAGTTATCCAGTTATTCCCTGTTTTTCAAATATGACCTTACATTTCCTGCCCCCACACTGTTTTCACCACTGCTCTCAATCCATTTTGGTCTCTTCATATCAGCTCCCAGAATTAAACCTCATACATTCTTCTAGGCTCACATAAATGCCTTTTGCTAAATTGAGATAGAACTGACTATGTAGCCCAGGCTGGCCTGAAATTCTCTGCAATCCTTCTGATTCAGCCTCCCTAGTGCTGTGATTACAGGCGTGCACCACCACACCCGGCATCAAATGTCATACATACTTGAAACCTTCCCAGATCCACCATCAAACATGGTCTCATCTCCTCTTGAGCAGGCAGAACACTTTGTCTTTCTATTGTTTACAGGATTTAAAACACTCTGTATGCCTCCCAATGCCTTTTGCTTGTAGAGGTGCCCCCTGAGTTGGAGGCTCACCTTCCCTTCCCTGTCAAGCTCCCACACCCTCTGGAACTGTCCCTGCTAATCCACTGCTGCCAATTTGGACATTCCCCTCCTTCCTCTTTTTCTCCTTGCCTTGCTCTCGTGTTTCACTGCGGCCAAAGATACTAACAACCACTGTCACCATTTGCCCCTTCAATCATAAACTTACATCCCTTCTACCCTGTGCAGTCCTAACACCTTAATTTTCTATCCATACTGACCCTGAAATATGTCTGAAAGTCAAAAGTATGCAAGCCAAACCATGAACTTGCACGGAGGTTCTGTTTTCACAGAATTAAAAATAATCTTATAAAATTCCTAACAATGCTTTCTTTCATATCCAGACTCTAATAGTCTATCTCTAACATATCATGTGTCTATCATTGTCTTCTTTTCCTTCACAAGCAAACATATTCACGTGCCTGACTTAATAGGCTGAAAGAGGCCAGAGCCTCCACTTTTACCAAAAATGATTCAGTTTGTCTCATTTATGTTCACTTGATGAAACACACACTTCGAGCCATCGCTTTGACATTTTCATTCTCTTGCGTTTGACTCTTTTTAATAACCAGGGAAAATTAGATAAAATACTTAAACAATTGTATACATAAGCATATTTTATGGCCAAAGTTTGAAACACTGCAGAAATGGTTAGAAGCTGGCAGGCAATGTCAAAATTTTGAAATATCCCTTTGGCTGTTGTAAGAAAACCTAAATGTGATCCACAAAATATAGTGTGGGGGTATCAACTACAATTGCACAAAAGCAAAGGGTGTATAAAAGTTGAGACCCATGGATATTCTTTGCACAACATCTAAGATCATGTCCTGACACTTTGGCAATCCCACTGCTCAGTGGCACAACGCCTGCCTGGTAAGCACCAAGTCATACTTAAAATTCATTCCAATTTTATTATTCCAACCATATAAGTAGTTAAAGAGGATTTTGTTGTCTTGCCTAGGACTACGGTCGTATTTTGTAAAAAATAAAATGTTATGTGATTGCAACATGTTAGAACCCTGTTTACTGAGGATTTTTGCATTGATGTTCATTAGGGAGATTGGCCTGTAGTTGTTTTTTGCTTGGATCCTTCTCTGGTTTTAGTATCAGGGTAACACTTGCTTCCAAGGATGACTGGGGGGGTATTGCTTCCCTTTCAATTTCATTAAAGAGTTTGAGGAGTAGTGGCATTAGATCTTCTCTAAATTTCTTGTGGAATTCAGAAGTGAATTCATCAGGACCTGAGTTTTTCTTTTTTGGTAGGTTTTAAATTACATCTTCAATTTCATTGACTGATACTGGGTTATTTAGAATTTTGATATCTTCTTAATTCAGTTCTGACAATTTATGTGTATCTAGGAATCTGTCCATTTCTTCTGTGTTTTCCATCATATTAGAATAAATGTTCTTGAAGCAGGTATTGATTATCTTCTGGATTTCTGCAGGATCTGTTGTGAGTTCACTCTTATAATTCCTAATTGCATGGATTTGAGTCTCTCCTTTTTTTTTTTTATAAGTTTGGCTAAGGGTTTATCAATTTTATTTAATCTTTCAAGAACAAACTCTTCAATTCATTGATACTTTGTATTGCTCTCTTAGGCTCAATTGCATTAATTTCTGCTCTGATCTTTATAATTTCCTCCATTATATGAGCTCTGAGCTTGATTTGTTCTTTTTCTAGAAGTTTGAGGTTCAGCATTAGGCTGTTTATTTGAGCTTGCTTTGTTTTCCTGATGTGAGAGTTCACCACTTTAAATTTCCCTCATAGAACTGCTTTAATTGCATCCCATAAGTTCTGATGTGATGTATTGGCATTATCATTTAATTGTAGAAACTATCTAATTTCTTTTTTAATTTCATCTGTGACCTACTGGTTGTTCAGGAGGGTGTTATTTAATTTCCATGTGTTTGTGTAGTTTTGCTTGCCTTGCCTTTTGACTTCTTTCTATTGGTGTCCTTGGGATTGTAGTCTTCATTATCTCTTTTTAAAATATCCTTCAGAACATTTGGGAGAGCTGGTTTGGTGGTCATGAATTTCTTCAGTTGTTCTTTGTCATGGAAGCATCTTATTTCTCCAGATTTTTGAAAATAGTTTTGCCGGGCACATCAATCTGGGTTGGAGGTTGTTTTCTTTCAGATCCTGAAATACTTCAAGCTCTCCTTAACTTAAGGGTTTGTCTTGAGAAGTCTGCTGTGATTCTGATGGGCTTTGCTTCATAGGTGATTTGTTTCTTTTCTCTAACAGCTTTTAATATTCTATTCTTGTGCTGAATTTCTTGAATCTTGATTATTATATGACTTGGTGTAGATGTATTTTAGTCATGAGTAGTTGGGAGTTCTATATGCCTCACTTATCTGTATGTCAAATTCTTTTTGCATACTTGGGAAGTTTTCTGCCACTACTTCCATGAACATGTTTTTATATCATTTGCGCTGTCTCCCACTTTTTTTTTTTTGTGGGTACCGGGGGTTGACCTCACAACCTCGTGCACCAGCAGGCGCCCATGCCACTGAGTGATATCACCGGCCCTTTTTTCATATGTGGGTACCGGGAGTCGAACTCAGGACCTCGTGCTTGCCAGGCAGGCGCTTATGCTGCTGAGATATCTCACCAGCCCTGTCTCCCACTTTTTTCATCAACTCTGATCAATCTTATATTGTTCTCCTTTGCATCATCTTGCAGATGTTGAACTGATTTTTCATGGTCCCTTGCTATTTTTAAGAAATCTTTCTTTTGTGATTGCTAACTGCAATCCTGTCTTCTAGATCTGATATTTTGACTTCACCTTGGTTCATTTGGCTGCATATAATCTCAATGGAATTTTTAACCTCCAGAATATCTGTTTGAATCTGTTGCATGGATTCCACTTCTTTCCTATATTGGGTATTCATTTTCATAAGCTCTGCTATTTTTTCTTTCTGTGTCTACGCTAGAGTCACTGAGCAAGTCCTTCATTTTGATCATTTCTTTTTTTACCTGAAAGATTATTTCTGATCTGATTTTCTCTCTAGCCTCATTCATCTGGTTTTTATTACTTCTGCTACCATTTCAGAAAATTCAGATGGGTGGCTTCTGATTTTCTTTATCTTGTGGTCCCCTGGACTTGTCTTGAGTGGACTGGAGGTCTGGATTACATTTTGTTTCTGTGTTCCTCATTTTCTATTTTTTTATTTTAATTTGTTTTCTGTGTTGATGCTTGTAAATTGCTTATGGTAGGTAGCTTCATCACTAGTTTTGAGGCTTCCTAGGAAATGTCTATTCCTCAGAGATGTCTTCTAGGTGTAGCTGCCTCTTGGCCTTTGTGTCTGTCCCAGGATCCTACCTTCCCAATTTATTAGGGATGAGAAGTTGCTATCTATTTGACTCAGCACCCAGGCCTTTGGTATTGGACTATGGTGGTGGTTATGACCCCAGACAATCACAGTGTTGTCATTCACAGGAGAACAACTGATTACAACAGGTATGGCATCCAGGCTAAAGTAGTACAATTAGCAATAACAATAGCATAAAGCACATCCTAGAAACCAGCAAATGCTAATAACTATTAATTTGATACCTGTAACCATGGGAGCAAGATCTACAGTTTTATATCAAAATCCAACATATACCAGGTCCCTAATCTTGCTGTCACTAGAGGTCCCAGTTAGCTGCTATGGCACATGACTAAACAAAAAAAAAAAAAAAAGAAAAGAAAAGAAAAAAACTGGTGGCCCATCAGGGAGGAAGCAGCTTCCTGGTTACTCTCCCCTGTGTATGCTGGCAAAATTTGCTGCCAGGCTGCAATGTCTTCTGTATGGAGGAAGGCAACAGAGGTAAGGGGCCTTACATCCCAAATTTATCCTGTGTGACAAGTTTGTCACACTATTGCAGTCCATCAGTTTTTTGGGAACTTCCCAGAATGGCAGTTCCTGCTCCATGTCCAGGTGGATTTCCCACAAGCAGCACTATGGGCTGCTTTGCCATTTTATAAAGTCCTATGCCTATGTTTTGTTTGATCTACAAGTCTCTTGTTTCAGATGGATTTTGGCATCAGGATGTATGTCCCTCCCTTTCTTCCAATTACCTGGTTTTTTTAGATGATGTTCTCTGAGTAAATCCAATGTGCCTCCTCCACTATTTAGCCATCTTGAATCCCCCTCAAAATCCATTTTAAAATATATTTCATTGTAAGCTCCTAGAAAGGACCCATTTCTTACTTATCTTTGTACCCTATCTCTCACATTTTTAATATAAATGCTCAGATGTTCTTATAACACGACTAAGTGAATTGATATAAAAGAAGGGAAGCCAAATTAACCAACAGGAAAACTCTAAAAATGTAGTCACTCGGCATTGAATAAACCTAAGTTCTTTCAAATGGGACTGTTTAAATCAGACTCTTTCCAAATAAAACACAGAAATCCTACAGATAAGAAAACAATTGTGTACATTTACATCTTCATCAGATTATATTTCCTCTCATGTAAATCAGCAGAATTAACTTACATAGAATTTGACAAGTCTTTCAGAAAAGGCAAAGGAAAATTATTCAGCTTCCTTGGCTCAAAAGCAAACTTGAGCTGGGGCTAGAATGGAGAAGAAATAAAAGGCAACAAAAGCATCCACAGAATGTGGTTCCTTCTCATTTGGGCTTTTTCATTCCTTCCCTGACAGTTGTCAGTAAAAGGGCAGGAAAATGTTTACCTTATGCCTTAGATGGTGTTACCTGTGCCTGCTTTGCAGGAAATCACCTAGTTTGAGGCCGTCTATCCTCACTGCACAGAGATTTTACACATACGCACACTATTTAAACCACCACTTCTTTCTCTGAATCCAGAGCTGGCTCCTCTACTGAGAATCTCCTCTCTGGGACAGACATCAATGGAGCAAAGAAACTGCCTCTACCTCTGGGCCTGTTACCAAGGCTCCCTCTTTTCAAACCTTGCCACAGCCATGCTCTGAGAAACCTTTATCTATGCTCCCCTCATTGTTCCACTGCACCAGAAACAAGGAACAGCAAAAGAACAGCCATTATTTGTATTTGACAAGAAAGGCGGCGGTAAAATTGAAGAGGCAGTGGGTATGTAAATATCAGGGTGAGGATGTGAATGAAGCAGGGGCAGGAAGCACTAAGGAGCAGTCTCAGTGGAGACTCTCAATTAGAGAGACAAGTAATTGATGGAGGGGGAAGGAAAGAAAGAGACTTGGGAAGGAAGAATCCACTGTGCCTGACAGCAACAAACTCATGTTCAAATGCTGTTTCCACTTCCTGAGGTATATAGCATAATAGTTGAGAACCAGACACATCCTGAACTGAATATCCACATTTCAAATCCTAGCTCTGCAACTTGCTTCTTATATGCCTTATATAGGTTAATTTCTCAACCTCTTTTGCCTCGGTTTACTCATCTATAAAGTAGGGAAGATGACAATAATTATCTAACAGAACTGTCATGTGGTTCAAAGGAGCTCTAAGTATAGAAGGGTTAATGAGAGAATAGCATCTAGCACTGGGATGTGGGAGCTACTATTTTTAACATGATCTGGTAAGAGAAACTTTGACACTCATGACTTCCTTTCCTTATTTAGAAAAAGAAAAGCTACTTACTCCGCTACTTCCATCACTATCATTCTACCCATCTGGTATGTATTATTTGCCCCATGCTTTGGGAAAACAACTGCCTGAGCATGGGGGTGAGAAGGCGCTGGATTTCCAGCATGCTGGAAATGGGGCCCTGCTGTTATTTAACACAACATGACTCTTCTGTGGCCAGCACTGCCCTCATGTAGCAGACATCAGTTCTGGGGTCTCCACTGGGCCCGACTTCTACCTAGGAGACACACTCAAGCCTCTGAAGGAGAAAGTTCCAACAGGAACCATCATTTCCCAAACAGCACTCACCTTCAATAAATGAAAATGCTACCACGACAAATAAAATAAGTATTGGGTATGTGATTGTTCCTTCAAATCTGGCTTCAAAGTGGGTTGTTAGTCAAACTGAGTGGGTGAAATCTGTCTTCAGTGAACCTTCCCTGGCGTCCTACCCCAAACCCATGCCAAGCAGAGCTGCATTAAAGAGCAGAATGGGGTCAGTGGGACGATGTGCTAGGACCGATTTGTAAGGGACACTAAAGCATCATTAGGACACAGGATGTTGCCAGAAAGGTCATAAAGTACGTAAGAAGAGTATTATGTGTGATAGGAAGAGTACAGTGATTCACCAATCCTTATCTGTAGTCCTACCATTCTCTAGAGGTGTCTGGAATTGGGAAAAGAGGGGTTTGAGCAGTCACAACTATTTAGAGAGCATTACTGCCATTGTGCATCCAGTGGGTAGGGCGAGGAACAAGAATGCATGAAGTAAAGCATTTCTGCCTAAAATGCCATTGGCTACAGTGTTGGGAAACAGAGTGCTAAGGAATTCTGAAAGCCTGCTTTTCTCAGCAGATGGGCACTGGCGCCCTGCTCCTGCCTGCAGTGCTCAGTAGAGTGCACTTGCCCAACAGAGGCCTGAGCTGAACTTTGGGAACAGCAAGCAATGAGGTTGCCACCAGCAAGCTTCCGCCAGACTCTATCTCCTCATCACTGGCTCCCAGGCTCCATGCCTCCCATGCCTGAACTACAAGGCCCCATCCCACAATAGGACCACCATCCCTGCTGAGCCTGGAAACTATAGGCAGCTTCTAGAAGATCTTGCTTCTCAGCATCACTACCCCTCAAGCTAAAGTCCCATGGGGATATGTCTAGTGAGCAAACCAGGGCCTCACCTCTGTGCCCTAGGCACACAAAGAGTGGAGGATGGTCTCAACTCCTGACAAGACCCATAAGAAACCAAATTCCTCCAATACAAAAGGGAGGCTCGCATGCCCAGTGGTCAAATGAAAAAGAAAATATAAGAATACAGTACTTCCGGGGCCGGTGAGATAGCTCAGCGGCGTAAGCGCCTGCCTTGCAAGTGCGAGGGCCCGAGTTTGACTCCCGGATCCCACATACGAAAAAGGGGCCGGTGATATCGCTCAGCGGCACAGGTGCCTGTTGGCGCACGAGGTCCTGAGGTCGACCCCCCGGTACCCACAAAAAAAAAAAAAAAAAGAATACAGGACTTTCGGACTGGTGAGATAACTCAGCGGCATAAGCACCTGCATGGCAAGCGCGAGGTCCTGAGTTCGACTCCCGGTACCCACATACGAAAAAAAAAGGGCCGGTGATATTGCTTATAGGCACGGGCGCCTCCTGGCACAAGAGGTCCCGAGGTAGACCCCTGGTACCCACAAAAAAAAAAGATTACAAAAAGGGGTCCAGTGAGATAGCTCAGCGGCATAAGCGCCTGCCTGGCAAGCGCGAGGTCCTGAGTTTCACTTCCGGTACCCACATAAAGGGAAAAAAAAGGGCCAGTGATATTGCTCAGCAGCACGGGCACCTGCTGGTGCGTGAGGTCCTGAGTTCAACCCCTGGTACCCACAAAAAAATTTAAAAAAAGAATACAGGACTTTCAAGAGGAGATTCCTATTCAGAGACTTTAATTGGAATCCTCAAATAAGTCTAAAAGAACCACCTGCCTGTTTCCTGGAGTCAGCCTCATTTTTGCCTGTTATCCTGGTTTAATTGTTAATAACATCCTTCTCAAGCTGGGCATGGTGGCGCATGCCTGTAATCCCAGCACTCAGGAGGTTGAGGCAGGAGGATCGCTGTGAGTTCGAGGCCAGCCTGAACTGTATAGTGAGATGCTGTCTCAAAAAAAAAAAAAAAAATCCTTCTCACTCTTGGAAGTGATTTATTTGGGTATATGTGCATGCATGTGCCCATGCATACATGTACATGATGAGCAGATACCCAGGCTGCCTTGAACCACGCTACAGAAACCACATTCCTGATAAAAAGGGCACTGCCTCCACTACCAGTGCTCAGCACAGTTGAGACTCCCATTTAAGACTGCTTCAAATGAACCACTTCCCTAATAACAGAATTGCCTTCACTTGTTAGATGATTTCTTGCTTTGCAGTTGGAAAACCAGGAAGTGGTCATTCCCGGAAAAGATTCTTTCCACTCTGTCCTGTTAAGTGCATCTCTCAGACTCTGTTATTTTATCTCACTTCCCTGAGGACTCTGCCCTTAGTTGACTACCAAGTAGCAATATAATTCACTTCAATTTTTACTTCAGTTTTAAAATGCCAGCATATTTTTAGTATTGTAGCCCTTTAGGGATGAGCGGCTACAGGAGGAATAAGAAAAGAAAAACCGAAACCCAAAAAAGAATGTAAAAGAATAAAGTAGAGAAAGGGTGGGGGATAGGAAGAAGAAAGAAAACAGGAGGAGAAAGGAACTAAAGAGGAAGACGAAAATGAAATGAGAGGAAAAGAAAGAAGAAAAGAGAATCATTTTACCCCATATATTATTCCAATATCTATTTCTAATGGTCTGTCACATGCATTGGTAAAAGCCAGCAAGTCCACAAGTTCGGTGGGCTCCACCTGATTCCAATGGGTGTCTCTGGCTAAACCTGTTCCCAGCGTCTGGGCCAGTAAGAGCTTCTGCCGTGTGTCACAGGACCACGGAGTCCTAAAGACGAGGAAGAACCCAGCCAGCAGACAGTGCGGATAGTGGGAGGAATGGATATCTGAATTTATCCACACTGATGTCCCAAACAAACAGCTCCTCTCCCCAGGGAAAGGGACGTCTCTCCCCAGGGAAAGGGTTCCCATGTGTTATTTAACTATTCCCAGCAATGTTTTAAAACATAGTACCCAGCAGCGGGGTGTGGTGGTACATGCCTGTAATCACAGCACGGTGGAAGGCTGAGGCAGGAGGATCACAAGTTTGAGCCCAGCGTAGGCAACTTAGAGAGACCCAGTCTCAAATTTAGAAAAAAGAGAGAGAGAGACTCAAACCAAATACTCTTAAACTGGTACGGGGAAATCACAATTAAGACAAATGCTACATCTCAAAACCAAAACATACTCTATAACCCTGCTACATTACTGGGTAACAGAATCAGCATTTTTCCCTGTTTACAGGTAATTAGGCTCCTTTAGCATTTTATGATCACTAAATATTGAAAGATTTTTAAAGCCTCTGTTTTAACCTACAACCTCATGCTGATTTGAACATGCCTACAAGGACAGAGATGGGGGGGGAAATCGCTTCTTCCAAATGGTCCAATCTCACGATTAATAATTGAGACTCTCTTTTTCTCTTTCTCCCTTGCCTTTTTTCTCTCCGAACTGGAGTGCACTCTTCAGCTTGTTAAGCTCAGCTCCCTCCCACTGATAATTCACCAGAGATCATAATTTATGGACAATTGAAGCTGCAGAAACATCTCTTAGAAGGAATAGAGCAGATCCATAGCAACAATTCTTCAGGGGAATATTAATCCCCGGCTTTATGTAGTGCTAAGTGTACAATAGTAATCAGAACTTGAGTAGAAGCTGCTAATCATTGAGGGAAAAGGCTGTATAAAGAATTCATAATGGAATTAGCCTGCGGCAAACAAAGAAAGACAAAATTAAATCAGCCATCAAATTGCACCAAGGAATTTTAATTTACAGGTTAATGTAGGATTATGTAACTAATCACAGCTAACATTTTCAATGAACAACCAATAAAATTCTGCTCTTTTTTTCCTTTCTAATCTTACTAATGGTATTCCAATAATATGCTTTTATTACCCTATAATATGCTAGAAATGATTCTCAAAAATTCTAAGTGTTCTTCCAATTGTCAGAACTAGGGTAGAAACAGTTTTGAAATAATTCATCAAAAATGTGGATCTAGGAAGATCCACTCCTCAGTTCAGCCCAATAATAGCTGGGGAAGTTTGCATGAAATAGATTTACATAACCATATAGCTTTAAAGTATATGCATGTTTTTCATGCAGTGCAGGGAGCTAAAACGGGACAAAAGAGACCAAATTAAATATGTGAAACTAATTTAGAGTGCAAAGTGTATCAGTTAATTCTAAATAAAACCACTGCCATAGATTTATATGTCAATATTGCAGACATATCCAATGACATACACACTAAGGACTGCACTAACAGAGTTTTCATGGTTTATAAATGTGAACATCATAAAAAGAAATAAGGTTTCTAGGATAAAAAGTTGATTAGCATTCCCCATGGGAGGGGTTCGGAATTTTGTATCCTCCCCAGTTATATTTTGATATCAACCAATGCATGACAAAGACAGAAAAAAAAACCCTCTATACAATTTGAAATATTATATGAAACCCATGGCTTTATAAATATAAATATATAAAAAGACAGCATAACTCTTTGCACATTGGCAAGGAGAAACTCCAAAATTATACTGTACGCTTAAGAAGACATCAGTTTAATCAAAAAGATCTTTTTCCAACATATGGCAGAAGGAAAATTATTATAAATGGAGTAAAAAGTATGTTCATAAGCTTTACTTCATGAGGGAAGAATGCTGGGAAGAAAGGCGAAAGCATTCTTCCTGCATATGTTTTTCTTGTCGAGAACAATGTGGGAAAGTCTCATTTTCCTTTAATCTAAATGTTCATTTTATGGAAGCAGCAACATTCAGCCCAGTTATTAGCAAAGGAGTTTTGTTGCTTTATAAAGTCTAATTTTAAGATGCTCACTTCCAAAAAAACATTATGGTGTCAATTGCACTACCCTTCAGCAATCCTGTAATAACTTTATTCAACCATTTCTAATTATAATTATATTTTCAATTCCTTTTAGCTATAGAAACTCTTTATCAATCAGAGCACAAGACAGAAAATTACTTTATTACAGCTACAGCTCGTTAGGCTGAGTGCTCTTAATGAAGCAGCCTCATAATCAGATGAAAATCATGCTGGAGAAAACTTGCATCATTAGTCTGGGCCTTAATTACCAAGAAATATAGTCACTAACAATGATATTCCATTTCATGATATGGTGCATGCACCTTCTACACTAGTTGCAATTAATAATTCCACCGACTGCTACAGAATCTTTTCTATTTATTCATAACAATGGAGGGGGGAATTCTAAATTTAATTGAGCGCTTCAGATTGTGCTCTTTCTCCCTCTCTCGCACACGTTCAGATTAAAATGTCACAAGGCTAATATTCTATCTTATAATAATTCATCATTTTAATTACATATTTTATGTATGTGAAATGTCTTTTTCAGCTTTATGGTAGAGGTTGACATTTTTGGGGATGCATCTAGGAAAATGGGTGGCCTCTTGTAAAGGTGGCTCCTACCACCCAGGACCACATCCAAAAAAAATGAAAAGCCTGCCCTGAGTCCATCAGTTTCTTCCACGTTGGCAACAGGGTCATTCATTGAGATCAGTGTCGGCATCTTCTGATAGGCTTGGGATGATGGTAGAATGGTGATGTTCTGGGGACAACAAGGCTGTGTCACTGGCCTCTTTGTTAAGCGTGATTGATCACAGACGGAATCAGCAACTTTCCTTTGTGAAAGCCTGCTTTCTTCTGCCCATTTCCTTTCACCCTTTTTTTTGCCTCCCTCTCACCAAGATCCTTGCTTCTGACCTCCTGAGAAATACCTCAAGCAGGCCACCCAGGAAGGAGATCTGGCCCCTGGTCCTCCAAGGGCTTCACATGCTGCTGGATCCCAGTGTGTCCACCTGACCTCTTAGTACGCTCTGCTGGCAGCCTTAAGGCTGGAACCAAGGTGCTGCTGCCACTGCTGCTCTTTTTCAAATGCAAATTAGGCTCCTGGGTGCAGG
This sequence comes from Erethizon dorsatum, assembly GCA_028451465.1. Lineage (NCBI taxonomy): Eukaryota > Metazoa > Chordata > Mammalia > Rodentia > Erethizontidae > Erethizon > Erethizon dorsatum. The sequence goes on from CM051824.1 coordinate 32,085,337, forward strand.
CAAAGAGCACTGGGGAAGGCAGAGGCCAGTGGGCTTGGCAGAGACAAATGAGATCCCCATCTGACCTCTAAGCCCAAGTATGCCTAACACTAAACCTCCTGCCCGACCCAGCCTTCCATGGAAACAGTTGCCAAACTGCTGATTTGATTAATCTGGGCTGCATCGTCCTCAGTCATCTGCTTTATGAGCACCAAGAAGTTTGATAAGTAGAAACCCGCAAGCCACAGGAGAAAGGCTTGGCTAGGATGTAAAAGAATGCAAATATTATGGGCCGGTGAGATGGCTCAGCAGCATAAGCGCCTGCCTTGCAAGCGCGAGGGCCCGAGTTCAACTCCCAAAACCCACATACGAAAAAAGGGCTGGTGATATCGCTTAGCGGCACGGGCGCCTGCTGGCGCGCGAGGTCGAGGTCGACCCCCAGTACCCACAAAAAAAAAAAAAGAATGCAAATTTTTTAAGACCTAAGCATCCAGTCTCTACACCACAAATGTAAAGATCCCCTATTTAAAAATCATTGGCCTCCCTCATTCTGATTCATCTGGAGCAAGTGATGACATAATTCTCAAGGTGACATAAATAGGAAGACTTTCCTCCCACCCAAGTTTAAACCCCAAATAGGTAAACAAATAACTCAATAAATTACCAAATGAAAACCCTTCACCAAACACTCCAAATAATGATTTGATTGGAGGTAGTAAAAAGCCAACTGTGTCTTTAGTGACTCTTTGTCCCTCCCTGCATAACTAAGATTTGAGGAAATTAGTGGCATGTGTATGACATTTCACATGGACTTCACAGGCAATCTGGTCATGGAGAAGGGATTTGGAATGTGAGAGCCAGTGGGACCCAGTAATTCATGAGGCAGAGTTACCTGGAGAATAGCATTAGGTGGACAATAGGAGGCAGATCTGGACCAAGGAGAAAAGCTGTAAGAACCAGCAAGAAATGAAAAGCAGCCCAGGAAGACAGCAGAAGAGAGGGCATTAATCAGAACCACACAGAGCACATTTCCATAGGAAAAATGCTTGGCATTTTGTACAGCCCGATAGTTTGCAAAGCAACTGGAGATGTGCAGCAATCCCCAAGGACAAGTGGTTTGCAAGGCCCAGCCTGATACCCTTAGAAGCAGCCGCAGGAGAGCTAAGGAACAGTTAAAGGGAACCGGCTGTTGCAATGTCAGGAAAAGCCCCCGACATCCTAGCCTTGCCTTCCTCTATCAGCCCTTAAGGCTTTCTCTGAACATCACTTCATATAAGCACAGAAGTCACTCCAGGTATTTTCATCTGGCAGTGGCTACCCGCACAGATATAGTAGAGGCCCTTGGAAAGCTCTAGACCTTTATCTGGGGCCATGACCTGCATTGTGATATCCCCAGTCCCTGTGCCTGGCAAAGTCCCATGCAGATCCTCAACAGAAAAGAGACGATAGCAGTACAGCCCAACCTGAGGGGACAGGGGCAACTCAACCTCAGAGAATCTTCTAAGTTCTTCCAGCACCCTACCACGTACTAGCTGGGTGACCCTAGAGAAGGATGACTTAGCACCTCTGTGCCACATGTTCCACACGCCTGGAATAAGGCCAATGGTGGCACCAGCTTCAGAAGGTTATGACAAAGGCAATCTGAGATCAGGCATGTAAAAGTGCTCCTAACAAGATCTGGCCCTTCGTATATTTCAATAGACATTCGGTCTGATCATCATCACTGTCATTATTAGCATCACCATACATAAGAGGCAACCACGGCTTGCTCTGAAAGTAAGTTTCAAATTTTGAGCAATAGTTTTCAACCCTGCTGCACATTCAAATCATCTGCCCCAAAATTCCCCATTCTAGACCAATGAGATCAGAATCTCTCAGGTGGTATTTTTCAAAGCTCTTCGCATGATTCCACTGTGCTATTAAGGTGGAGACCCACTGATGTTGATTCTCAAAACCTGTGCGTGATATTTAAAATATAGATATGCCAGCTAAAAGGACTGTGTGCTGGCAAGAGGAAAAGCCTTCATCTGGGTCACCTGGAGGGCGATGGGAAACTGGTAACTCTACTTCAAGACGTGAGAGTGTGGAGCTTTTATGACCTGTGAGTGAACAACCCTGGCCTTGGCAGATGGAATGTGTCTGTTGGCTTTTCCAGCTGGCGAAATGGTCCGTTTCCAATATACAGAGTGCACTGCATGCAGCTAAAGTTCCCTGTGTCTTTCAAAAACTTCTGTCTAGGGCTAGGATATGCACATGCCACAAGCAAACAGGTCACCCATGAGCGCAAGAACCAAGAATGCCTTCCTCTGTGGCTTGGTAAGGGCAGCCCATGCAAATTCTGCCTAGAGAGGTAATAGTAAGGCCACCGAGGGAGGAAAGCCTATCAATCATCTCTGAGAGGAAAGATTAACCTATCAGAATGCACGAAGGCAGACTCAGCCTAACCCTGAATGGATGCAACAAATCTAACAGGGTAAATCCTTAGATATCCTGATGACTTTGACAGATGTTTGACACTTGCATTTGTAGGATCTTGGAGAACTAAAAGTTTCAACTACTTAGATTCCTCAAACCTAAATAAATCTGCCATGTACTCAAAAGACAATCCCCTATTCATTTATTTGATTTTAATATTTAAGACACTTCCGCCACAGAAAGACTTTTGAGACCATATATGAAATGATAGAAAACCACAATTGAAAAAAAAAGAAAAAATTAAGAACCACAAGCAGCATCTAAACTCATCATTCATTCAACTCCTATTTTGCTTCTGGCATGAAGGGATTCACTTAGCCCATTGTGGTTACTGAAAACTCAGTCAGGACACCTTCATTCCACAGAGCCCAGGGTGGCAGAACCTTCTGGGATGTCCCCTCAGAGATCAGGAAAGCCGAAGAGGGATCTACACTCTTGCCCACCAGAGACAGCAGGCCCCCTCCTTTGCTGACCTTCAAATACTTTTTCACTCCACAAAGCCATGAGCGGGAGAGAAGTGTAGCAAACAGAAAATTCTCAACACTGTATGAGAAACACCGGAAGATTCACTTACGCCATGAGGTTTAGAAAGGAACCTTGAAAGCAAACCAGAGCCAACACACCTAAGAACTAAAAATCAAACACAGAAATGCACAAATATTGTGAGTCCACTTCTACGAGGTTCCTAGGATACTTAAGTTCATGGAGACAGAAAGTGGAGCCACATTGTCAGGGACCGGGGATGGGGGAGTGAGCAGTTATTGAACAGGGAAGTCATAGAGTTTCCACCAGGACTTGTGAGAAAGCCCTGGAGGTGGATGGTGGGAATAGTTGCACAACCCTGTGAATGTACTTAATACCACCGAACAAAGATAAACATTGTTAAAATGGCAAATGTTATGTTGGGTATATCTTACCATAATAACAAAAATCACACACAAAACAACACTTACCTTGAGGGTAAAAGGAAATTACTTAATATTTAATAGTGGAAATTGAGAGAGAGGACCTCAAGATGGCGGATGAGTATGAAACAGGCAGCGAAACTCTCTCTAAAAGTTACCATTGGAACACGGGAATATAGCGACCCGGAAAGCGCAGGAGGGGGGGAGATGCCTCCCCAAAACCCAGAAAAGTTCTGAAGCGCAATCTGGGACCCCCGGCACCAGTGACGGGTGACTTCCAACAAAGAAGAAGGAAAGAAGGAGCAGACCGCACGCGTGCACCTTCTACTATCCCGGGAGTTGCAGCGCCGTGGAGGCTCAATTCTACAGACACACGGTGGCAGCTGGCACCCAGGGAGCCCCCACGGAGGATCCTGAGACAGCGGCGGGGCAGGGGAGCAGCGGAGAACGGCGCTGACCGGCGGTGAGTGTCTCTCAGCCACAGCTGCCCCGCGCCAGAGAGCGACCGGCCGGGTGCCATTGTGGGGGGTGTGGCGAAACTCAGAGCGGCTCGGAAACTGCTCTGGGAACTTGTGCTCCGGACAGGACAGCACGGGGCCTCTCAGGCCCACGAAAGTGTGCTGAGGTCAGCAGGCGAATGAGACTGGACTCTCAGCCACACCTGTCCCGCGCCAGAGAGCGACTGGCCCGGCGCCATTGTGGGGGGCGTGGCGAAAAACCAGAGCGGTGGGAACCAGTGCAGAGAACCCGCGCTCCAGACAGCACGCTGAGCCTCTCAGGCCCAGGGATCGTGAAAGGGCGCTGAGAGCGGAGGCGAGCTAGACTGGTCTCTGCCTGAAAGTACGCGCCTCTGCTCACCGCCTGCCAGAGGGCGCTCCTGGCTTACTGGGACGGACCTGCACAGAACAGGACTCTGTCACAAGGTACCTGCCTACAACAGAGTCAACACCTGGAACTGATTCTTTTTATTTTTTTTTATTTTTTTTTTTATTTTTATTTTTATTTTTTTTCTCACTGATTTGTTTTTTGTTCTGGCAAAGGGTTTTTTTGTTTTTGTTTTGTTTTGTTTTGTTTTTTGGTGGGGTTTTATTTTTGATCTGTCTGTTTTATTGTTTTTATCTTCATTTTTGTTTCTGTATGTGTATTTGCTCTTTCCTTCATTATTCTCTCTGGTTTTTTATATGAGTGTAAACAGCGCCTCTAACTTCTTTCTGATTGTGGTTGTGATCTGTTCTTCCTTTTATCCCTTCCTTCTCTTTTTACCACCTGTCCTCTGCACTAGTGTCCCAATTTTAGTGGGATCCCTCTTGGTCCTCTAACCTTACATCTAATTCCTTCCTCTTCTCCCAATACTCTATTTCCTCCTTAACTCATTTTAAATTTAAACTCCTCAAGGAAAAATTGACATACATAGGACTTGTATACTGCATATAATTTTTCTGGTGTGTTTTAGATTTTGTTATATAACCGCAACTCTATACAGCTAAAAGTGGTAAATAACTGGTTAGCTCAGTCTGTCATTTTTTAGGCTGTGTTTGATGCTTTAGTTAACATTATAGCCAAATGTGAAATAATTGTTCTAAACATCTTTCCTTCCTGATATTTCATGATTGAGATTGACTAAGGGACACAGAAAATACAGTGGCACAGTACCAAAGAATCAAGGACTGGGCCAAACAGGTAGCAACTTCGCATACCCAACGAATTGAAGAGGTAGGATCTGGCAGAAAGCTCAAAACCTAAAAGCAAGCTCCACTTGGAAGATACTGCAGAGAAGTAGTCATCTTCTAAAGATCTTAAACACTAGCAATAAAGTAACCTACTATAGGTAATTTGCAAACATCACCCCAGGAATTAAAGAAAGAAAAAATGAGACGACACTTAAACAAGATGCAACCACACACATCCAATTCACCAAAGGCAAACCTAGGGAGCAACGAGGTGGGACAATCCGAAAGCCACCCACCTGGCCTATCTGAAGTGGTAACAACAAAGCAACTGAATGAGGTTCTGGAAAAAATTAAAACAGAAATAATCTCACAGATAACTGCAGAGATAATGTCTACAATGAAGACCATGCTTAAGGACACTATAGCTGATACAGACAAAAAAATAGATGAACTTAAGAAAACTATAGAAACCATGAATGCTCAGCATAGGAAAGAAATGGAATCCATAAGGCAGATTCAAGCAGATACCCAAGAGATAAAAAATTCCATTGAAAGTATTTGTAGCAGAATAAGCCAATGCGAGGACAGGATCTCAGATATAGAAGACAGGCTTGCAATTAGTGATCATGAAATGGAAAAATTCTTAAAAATAGCAAGGGACCATGAAAAATCAATTCAGCAGCTGCTAGATGACTCAAAGATAAACAACTTAAGAATAATTGGAATAAATGAAAAAGCAGGAGATAGCATCAACGACATTAAAACCTTGTTCAAAGACATAATCAGGGAGAACTTTCCTGGAAGAGAAAAGGAATTTGACACCCCTATAAGTGAAGCTTTTAGAACACCAACTAGACATGATCAAAAAAAAACTTCAGCCAGACATATCATAGTCAAGATCCCAGAAATTCAACAGAAGGGCAGAATCTTAAAAGCTGTTAGGGAGAAGAGACAAATCACCTATGAAGGAAAACCCATCAGAATCACAGCTGACTTTTCAGCACAAACCCTCAATTCAAGAAGAGCTTGGAATGATGTATTGCAAGCTCTAAAGGAAAATAATTTTCAGCCCAGATTGATGTACCCTGCAAAACTATCTTTCAAAATTGATGGAGAAATAAAATACTTTCATGACAAAGAACATCTGAGAAAATTTATGACCACCAAACCAGCACTCCAAAACGTTCTGAAGGACATTCTGGAAAGAGATAGGAACCCCAACAGAAGGAATCCACCAGGCAGGGCAAATACTTAAATAGCCGGAAAGCGGAAAAACAAAGAGTGGGAACCAACAACAGGAAAATATCATGACAAGTCAATACATATCAGTTTTAACCATCAATGTTAACGGTCTCAATTCACCAATCAAAAGGCACAGACTGGCGAAATGGATCAAGAAGCAAGATCCAACAATATGCTGTATACAAGAAACACATTTAATTCAGAAAGAAATTCATAGACTGAAAGTCAAAGGATGGAAAACAATACTCCATGCCACAGGAACCCAGAAAAAAGCAGGGGTAGCTATTCTTTTTGCAGACAAAGTGAACTTCAAGCCAAGAAGGATTCAGAGAGATAAAGAAGGTCACTACATCCTTGTAAAGGGAACAATCCAAGAGGAAGAGATAACGATCATAAATATATATGCGTCAAATACCAATGCACCCAGCTATATAAAACAAGTACTAAAGGACATGAAAAATCAAATAAGCACTAATACAATTATATTGGGAGATCTCAATACTCCACTGTCACAAAAAGATAGATCAACTGGACAGAAAATCAATAATGAAATAGTAGAACTGAACCAAACTTTGGAACAAATGGACTTAGTAGATGTCTACAGAGTGTTCCATCCCACAACATCAGAATACACATTTTTCTCAGCTGCACATGGGACGTTCTCCAAAATAGACCACATACTAGCTCATAAAACCTGCTTAAGTAAATGCAAAGGAATTGAAATTATCCCATGCATATTATCAGACCATAGTGCAATGAAATTGGAAATCAATGGCAAAAGATCCCACAAAAACTCCCTAAACACATGGAAATTAAACAGCATCCTCCTGAACAACCAATGGGTCACAGATGAAATTAAAGAAGAAATTAGTCACTTTCTACAACTGAATGATAATGACAGTACAACATACCGGAACTTATGGGATACAATGAAAGCAGTCCTAAGAGGGAAATTTATAGCATTAAATACTTATATCAGGATAATAGAGCAAGCGCAAATAAACAACTTAAGGGTGAACCTCGAGCTTCTAGAAAAAGAAGAGCAGGTTAAGCCAAAAGCCCGTACAAGGGAGGAAATTATAAAGATCAGAGCAGAAATTAATGTATTGGAGAATAAAAAAACAATACAAAGAATCAATGAAGCAAAAAGTTGGTTCTTTGAAAGAATAAATAAGATTGACAAACCCTTATCCAACCTTATTAAAAAAAGAAAAGAAAAGACTCAAATCCATGCAATTGAAAATGAAAAGGGTGATATCACGACGGACCCTGCAGAAATCCAGAAGATCATCTATACCTATTTTGAAAATTTATATTCTACTAAGATGGAAAATGCAGAAGAAATGGACAGATTCCTAGATTCGTATGAATTACCAAAGCTGAATCAAGAAGATTTAAAAATCCTAAATAAACCAATATCAGCCAATGAAATTGAAGATGTAATTAAAAACCTCCCAACAAAGAAAAGCCCAGGCCCTGATGGATTCACTGCCGAATTCTACAAGAAATTTAGAGAAGACCTAACGCCCCTACTTCTCAAACTTTTCAATGAAATTGAAAGGGAAGCAATACTCCCAAATTCATTCCTGGAAGCAAGCATTACCCTGATACCAAAACCAGAGAAGGACCCAACTAAGAAAGAGAACTACAGGCCAATCTCCCTAATGAACATAGATGCAAAAATCCTTAATAAGATACTGGCAAACAGAATCCAACAAATCATCAAGAAGATTATACACCATGACCAAGTTGGATTCATCCCAGGGATGCAGGGATGGTTCAACATACGTAAATCAATAAATGTAATACACCATATTAACAGAACCAAAGACAAAAATCACATGATCATCTCAATAGATGCAGAAAAAGCTTTTGACAAAGTCCAGCACCTTTTCATGATAAAAACCCTACAGAAAATTGGAATAGAGGGTCTTTATCTCAATCTGGTAAAAGCTATCTATGACAAACCAACAGCCAATATTATACTAAATGGCCAAAAGCTGAAAGCCTTCCCTCTAAAATCAGGAACAAGACAAGGATGTCCACTGTCCCCACTCTTATTCAACATAGTTCTGGAAACTTTAGCCAGAGCGATTAGACAAGAGAAAGAAATAAAAGGAATAATGATTGGAAAGGAAGAAGTTAAATTATCATTATTTGCAGATGACATGATACTCTACACAGAAGACCCCAAAAACTCCACTAAAAAACTGCTAGATTTAATAACCAAATTCAGTAGTGTAGCTGGATACAAAGTCAATACTCAAAAGTCAATAGCCTTCCTGTACACAAATAACAAACTTACTGAAAGAGAAATTAGGGAAACAATACCTTTCACAATAACATCCAAAAAAATGAAATACCTAGGAATCAACCTCACGAAGGATGTAAAAGACCTCTATACTGAAAACTACAGTACTCTGAAAAAGGAGATTGAAGAGGATATCAGAAAATGGAAAGATATCCCTTGCTCCTGGATAGGAAGAACCAATATAGTGAAAATGGCCATACTTCCAAAATTGTTATACAGATTTAATGCAATTCCAATCAAAATTCCAACAGCATATCTCACAGAATTAGAGAAAACAATCCTAAAATTCATTTGGAATCAGAAGAGACCTAGAATAGCAAAGGCAATTCTGGTCAACAAAGGCAAGGCAGGGGGCATCACAATCCCCGACTTGAAATTATACTATAAAGCTACTGTGATAAAAACAGTGTGGTACTGGCAAAAAAACAGACCTGAAGATCAATGGAACAGATTAGAAGATGCTGAAACAACCCCAGACATACTAAGCCACCTTATCTTTGACAAAGGTGCCAAACACATTCGCTGGAAGAAAGATAGCCTCTTTAATAAATGGTGCTGGAAAAACTGGCTCTACACATGCCGAAGATTAAAACTAGATCCATATCTTTCACCATGCACTAAACTAAATTCAAAATGGATCAGAGATCTAAATATTAAAACAGAAACATTAAATCTGCTGGAAGGTAGGATAGGTAAAACCCTTGGAGACATTGGTGTAGGCAAAGACTTTATGAATAAAAACTCAACCGCACGGGAACTATCCCAAAGAATCAATAACTGGGATCTCATCTTATTAAAAAGCTTTTGCACAGCAAGAGAAACCACCAACAGAGTGAAGAGACAACCCACAATGTGGGAAAAATGTTTGCCAGCTGTTCCTCAGACAAAGGATTACTATCGAGAACATATAAAGAACTCAAAAAAGTCAGACCTCCCAAATTTAAAGACCCACTCCAAAAATGGGCATCTGAGATGAATACACATTTCTCAGATGAAGAAATACTAATGGCAAACAAATATACAAAAAAATGTGCAACATCACTAGTCATTCGAGAGACGCAAATTAAAACAACACTGAGATACCATCTCACCCCAGAAAGAATGGCTACTATTAAGAAATCAACTAATAACAAATGCTGGAGGGGCTGTGGGGAAAAAGGAACCCTTCTTCACTGTTGGTGGGAGTGTCGACTGGTACAGCCACTGTGGAAGTCAGTGTGGAGATTCCTCAGAAAACTAGGGTTGGAGGTCCCATTTGACCCAGCTATTCCCCTTCTGGGCATCTTCCCAGAAGAATTAAAAACATCGTACCACAGCGATATATGTGCACCCATGTTTATAGCAGCACAATTTGTAATAGCCAGATCTTGGAAACAACCCAAATGCCCATCAACTGAGGAATGGATAAGAAAGATGTGGTATTTTTATACAATGGAGTACTATTCAGCCATAAAGAAGGATAAACTGGAGACTTTTATAGGTAAATGGATGCAACTCGAGAAAATACTCATAAGTGAAATAAACCAGAAGCACATGTGTAAGCATCGTATTATCTCTCTAGTATGAGAAACTGAAAGAGTAAATAAGATCCAAAATGTACAATAGACATGGTGAATCAAAAAGAAACTGGTCAAAAGGAAAGAGAGACTGGAATAGGGAAAAGAAAGAAGGGAAAGGGAAAAAAATTGTATATATATATATATATAAGATGGTTAAGATAGATACACTACCATTTTTACTTAGTTCGTTGAAGAGTAAGGTTTGTGCCAATAATGTTTGGACAATTGAATGCTAATGTCTGGTGTCCTGAATAACTAACTTAAAGATAGTAATATGTAATGTATTAACCATTGTTACCCTCCTATTATGTTGGTTTGAAAATTTGTTCTTCTTTTGATTTGTTTTGTTTTTTCTTCTCTTTAAAATAAAAAAAAATTTGAAAAAAAAAATATTTAATAGTGTTTTGCTTCAGTGATATTTTTTAAAAGCAATACAAAAAACTGAAGTTTTTCCTTGAAATACTAGCAGCAAATCAGAGAAAGAAGATCTGAGGTATGGGAAACAAACATAGTCAGGAGTCCCGGATTTAAATTTCTCTCTGACCCTAATGAGCTAAGTGACCTTGGGCAAGTCACTGTACCTCTCAGTGCTCGGTTTCTTCATCATTAAAACCAGGGAGTTAGAGATGATCACCGGTCCATGCAAACTCTTTCCTTTCATTCCTCTGTGTCATTTTTCAATTCTACCTCACTATTTGTGGAAATATTTCTATAGGAAAATCATACCAGTCACTCACTACAGGCAAACTTTAGTATTATTTTCCTTATTGATTACCAAAAGGAAAGAGCTGGGGACAGTTAGATAAAAATAACTTTTCATTGTCAAACTAGCAGGAAGAGAACCCACAAAACTATGAAAACCCTAACAGTGAATGTTATTTATGTAGTATTTCACTTGTTTACTGGGATATATAATTACCTGATGAGAATGGTCTTTTCTTTACGAGTTAGATATCATTAACTGGTTAGATATCATTAACTGCCCTTGAGTGAGCATTTGAGTTTGTTCTTTAGACCCAGAAATCTGCAGTATTTGGTTCAGGAACACCCAGGTCATTATCATAATTGAAGAGATTGTTCTATGTCTTTCTCCCAGCCCCTACTCCTGCTCAGCCTTTATGCCCACATTCCCTGCACCGCTCACCCATTGCCCATTGTTGGGCCATTTCTAAACTCTTAATTTTCCTTCTACCTAGCAATCTTGCAATCAATGCAGTAGTTTCAAAGGACCAATATCCCAACCGTAATTTGCACTGAGTGTCTTTTCATTTTACTGTCTCCCTTTTTCCATTTGGACTCTAAAATGTCTGGAAAGCATGAACTCTGGTGTTCATATCCTTGCCAAATTCCTGGCTTCCAGAAGAAGGTGAGCAGCATGCAGACCGCATTCCATTGTTCAGGCCACTGGTTCTCAGTGGTCCCTCTTGCTCCCTCAAGACATCTCACAACGTCTGGATACACTTTTAGTTGTCAAAACCTAGGACGGGGGTGCTACTGCTTCTGCTGGGAAGAGGCAGATGTTGCACAGGCTGGACCTTACTACAGAGAGTTATAAATTCATCCCAATATGTCAATAGTGCTGAGAAACTTGCTTTATACCATTGAAAATCTCACAAAAACTGTGAAGTAGGTTTTCTCATCCTCATTTTATAGGTAAAGCTCAGAGGTTAAGTAACGTCTTCAAATTTGCCAGCAGAGAAATGGAAAAGCTACAGGCTTCTGGTTTCAGTGTCCCTCTGCCTCTCTCTGAACAAATGAATGAATGAACATGGGCTGCTCCATGTTGGGAAAGCCATGGAAGGGTGAGGGCACAAGAGAATGCCCTGAGACTCCCCTGGACAGCACTCTTGACACCCCAGGCCAAATGTATAGGCAAGCTGTGCTCACAGTCCTTCCATCACTGCTCTTCAGAACTGCCCAGTCTCCAGAGAATGGAGATAGTGAGGCCAACAAACAGGATCTCTCAACTCCACAATGTCATCCAGCCTCAGGCCACCTGGGGAGGGCACGACTACCAGTGCCCAGAGCGGCCAAGAGAAAGCTGACCCCTGGACCCCAGAGCACACAGAAACCGCAATCCTAGACTGTCTGCCTGTGGAGGAGCCTCCACCAGCTGAGTGCTTCCCTTAGATCATCTTCTTTGGGAAATGAAGATGATGGGAAAGGGGAGGACAGTGACTGAAACAGTCCCTCAGTGTCCCCTCAGAGGAAAGCCACCTCTCTATCAGCTAACTGCCTTCAGTAACTTCGAAAAGTAAGCTATTCACCCAGCCAAACCGAATACAAGACAGTGACTTTAAAAAAATATATAGCAACTCCCTCCCAAAAGGCCCACTTTATACTACTAACTGAAGATCTATAGCAAGTCCCAGCCTATATGACCAAGTCTTGGGGAAGAAGTTTTTGAGGCTGGAGAGGACCCTCTCCTCACAGAGCCTCCTGTCCTTTACATGTCCACCAGCCCCCCTTAGAAACAAGGGCCCACTGTCTGCGGCACAGCAACTAGCAATCTGCATGGGGTAATTAAGGGCTGCATCTGTCAACCATTTCTGCTAAAAAGTCTTAAGGATATTTAACTCCCTCAGGCCCCATGCATTAATTAAATCCTTTTTACCTACACTCCCAAATTGTTCTGGAAGCAAAAGACTGCTGGAGGAAGCAGAGGAGAAATCCCATGGCTTGTCACACTGCAGACATTGAAACCCGTCCACAGGAGCTTGGAAAGCACCTCACCCATCCATGAGAGCCACTCTCCCGGGAATCAGCCCATGGCAACAGAGATGATCAGTGCTGCCGTGCCTGCAGGGACACCACACGTTCACCTGTGCTTCTACGGTCGCTTCCAAGGCACCTGCAGCTGGGAAAACTTTCTTTCCCTACAGTTTAGTACAACAACCAGATTTTTTTTAATGATTAAACTTGTTTTTGTTTATCATTATCATCATCATCATCATCATTATTACAGTATTATTAACTAAACTTTGAACTGCATTTGGCTTTCACCAATTTCACCATTTCTGTTAATGTCCTTTTTCTGTTCCAATATCCAGTCCAAGATAACTCACTGCATTAGTCATTTTTTAGTCATCTCTCATCTAAATTGGTCTCTCGGTCTTCCGTGACTTTTCCATTCATGACACTTTTGAGTATTGCTCCAGCATTTTGTAGAAAGACCTCAATTTAAGTTTGTCTGATGTTCTTCTCATGACTAGGTGAAGTTATAGGCAGGCAAAAATGATCCTCATGGCATCAATAAAGAGGCTCACCTTGGTCACCCGATTAAGGTGGTATCTGCCAGGTTCCTCCACACTCAACTTGCAATTATTCACTTTCTTTTGAAGTGTGATACTAAGTGCAGCCCACACTGGGGCGGGGGGAGGGTGGCATTTTATTACCTTAGAACTGAGTTCTCAGTAAAAAGTAGAAATCCATTTTGAGAAAGCCCAGAGTGGAGGTCAGAGCTTGGGGCTCCAGTCTCAGCTGTGTGACCTAGATTATCACTTGGTTGCTGAGAGCAGTTGTTGCAGTCTCCCCCCTGTAAGACACTCAGGGTAGCCCTGCCTTATCCAGACGGTTGCTGGGCCCAACATTTCAGCTGTCAGGTTCTACCCTATGGCAGCAAAAGTAGAACCCCTGCTGTAATCTTTCCCTGGGTGCAGCTGGAGCTCTCCCACTTCTGGCCCCTGTTGCTGCTCCTCTCTCACGCTCTTCCTTTCTTGCAAAACTTTTCCCCTCACTTTATTTGGGTCTCTGCTGAAACCTCCTGGCCACAAAAAAGTCCTCCTTGGCCCTTGACAATTTAACATAGACCTTCTCTCTTTATCTCTGCGGGGTTTTTTGTGGCTGTCAGCACTACTTAACATTGTGTCCTGGATTTTCACCTCAGCCATTTGTCCCCTATACAAGCTTGTTTGTTCTATGTAAGGCAGAGACTTGGTATGTTTTATTCCCCCACTGAATTGCCAGTGCCTAGGATGGGGTGGGCACATAATAGGCTGAGCCTAAAGAGATATTTTTTGAGTGAAGGAACACATGGGAAGCTCTTTTTTTTTCCTTTTACTATCTGTACAATGCTTGATGCCCTGACAGATTCAGGAATCCTTGCAATAATTCTACATCAACAACCTCCCACCAAGCTTAGAGTAGTCATTCTAATTTATCAGGGACTAAGGTTATAACTCTAGGTGGATTGGAAATACTTTAGATAGGAGAAAGACTCTACTGTCAGGATGGACAGGTGGCTTTATCTTTCATGACACCTGTGATCCATGGGCAATGACTGCCTGGAAACTGCTGGAAAGGATTCTGAGACAAGACTTGAACTCAGGAGAAAGTGCTGTGATTCATTTCTATTGTCTGCCACAGGTAAGAGAACGAAAGGAATCGATATACATGGTGTGTGTGTGTGTGTGTGTGTGTGTGTGTGTGTGTGTGTGTGTGCGCGTGCGTGCATGTGTGATTCCTGATCCTCAAATCATTCTACTATGAGGAGGTCTAGTTTTCTAATTAATTCACAATGATTACCACTTAACCAAGCTCTCGCACAGTTGTTGCTTACAACAGAATTTAGAAAGTTTTACATCTAAAGGGTCAAATGGTAAATATTTTAGGCTTTGTGGATCTATGGGGGCCTCTGTGACAACTGCTTAATTCTGCCTTTACAGTGGAAAAGCAACCATGGACAATTTGCAAACAAATGGTCCAGTGGGAATAGCTGTTCCAAAAAAAACCCTCTATTTACAAAAAGAATCTGCAGGCTGCATTTGGTAGACCTTCGTTTGCCAATCCCTGACCTCCATGAATTCCCCTGCAAAGGATATATTCCACCACCCTACTGTCTTCATTTTCCCCAAAAGAAACAAGATGTTTAGGAAAACCAACAGTTATTCCTCAGCCCTCGCCCAATCAACTGACTTCCTTCTCTACAATCCACAGGGATTATTTACTCATCAACATTTTGTGACACTTTTAAGAGTTATCAAAAACGTCACCAGCACCAAATGTTTCATTAATTATTGCAAACATCTTTTGAAAGAATGCCACAGTGGGTTTCTTTCACTGAGTGATTTATTTCAGATATAATTTCACTTTAATTAATAGGGGATTTTGCTGTGACCCGGAGGGTGTGAGAACCAGCAGAGAGTCTGCGGTTTGGTGAAGAGAGAGCTAGGAACCTGCCTGTGCCTGCAAGAGGAAAATTTTATGAAAAAGAAAGAAGCAAGCTGGCAGTTCTTCCGCTGTGCACATCCAGCCTATGCCACTCTCATTAACATCACCTGTGGAGCATCTTTTCAAAGCAAATTAAAAGGTGTTTGGTCAGGTAGGGAGTAAGTCATATGAATTGTGGGGGAAAGCGATGGGATTTGGCTTATTTGTGCCATGGCTGAAAATAATTCCATCTCTTAGCTGCACTGTGTTCTGTATCGGTGCCATAAGTCCTTACAAAATCCTAAAGCAGCAAAAACAACAAATCAACAGTACAGTTTATTAGGCCCTGCCTGGCACCGTGCAGCAGAAATCAAAAGACACAGTCTCTGCACTTGAGGAGCAAAATCTTCCTTTAAGGTGGCTTCATTTCAACTTCTGGCATTCTGAGAGCATTTAATTACTTATCTAAGCAATAAAGCTTTTTTGAGGGGCACATTTGGAGGGAAGATGGTTGTTGTTTTCAATTACCAATAAGCAAAATGCCTCATCCACATTTCCCAAAACACTAGGTTACATTAGTTTCAGTTTTAATATCCTGCCAAACAGAAAAAAGTCCCCAAATATGAAGCAAATACATCTGTCTAATATTGCTGTTCAAAATGCCACTGCATTAAATAAAATTCCATGCTGTAAAATTTTGCAAGGTGATAAAACAAAAATGATATAATAAATATAAAACATCTGCGTTTTATTAACAAGACATTTGAAAACCAATTTCTTTTATATTTAAACTTGTTTTGAAGTATTTCTAGTTTTGAAAAACATCCTAGTTACAGTATATTAGACTCTTTTCCCTCCAGGCAAAAGATTAAAGAGCTGATGCCCAAGCCGAGGGGGACTAGAGAAGAGAAACCACCAATGTACGTTCCAGAAGGAAACTTGTCTTTGAATCTTCAGCTGCCTTTCGATCATAAAAACAGGGGTGCGTGCCCTCCATCAGTGGTCCTGGGAAATGGATTCTCACACAAGCACAAAAATGCGTTAAAACAACATTAAGTTTCTGGCAACAGCTTAAGCACATAGACCCCAAGAAGTGGGGAGTTTAGCAGTGACTCTAGCTCTGTGTGCCTAGGTGGGGTAGTTCCCAAGCCTTGGGAGGACAGCAAGACCACCCACTGCTCTCTGCTGAGGGAGGCTGTGATGGAAAGGGGCAGGGCTCGAGTATGAGAAGCTGGCTTCCTCCACCAGGCTGGGAAACCCAGCCTCAGAGCATCTGGGCATCCGACCTACAACAGCTCAGAAAGGGCTCAGGTTTCCTTTCGACAAACCAAAGAAACAAAGACAAATGACATTTGATGGGCAGCAACAGGGGACAAAATACATATATCTACTTGCTACAACTTTAAGCATCCTCCATCCTCCATTGCTAGAGAGAAGAAAGCCTGGATGACTAGATTCACAGGTGGTAACTCCACCATCACACACACACACCACCACCACCACCACCATATTATCTAACACCTATCTTTGGACCAAAATTCCAGCTCCAGAGCTGCCTAGCTTACAATGGAATAGGTAAGTTGTGCTTGGAGCAATCAAAAGAAGGGAATCCATGTCGATGTTTAGATGAAGAAAAGGTTTCCCAAACAAATCAACAAACAAGATAGATAAGAAATTTTTATATAAATACTAGCTATCTTTTTTTTTTGTGGGTACTGGGGGCCAGCAGGCACCCATGCCACTGAGCCATCTCACCGGCCCTTGCTATCTTTTATTGAGCGCATTTTTGTGCCAGGCATGTTACGAATAAAGCCACCGTTCAGACCGGTGCATACAGCTATTGTATGTAAGCATTATTATTACCTTCTAAATAAGGAAGACGAGCTTCAGCAAAGTGAAATAAATCACCAGTGTTCACAGCCCTAGCAAGTGGCCAAGCAGAAATCAAACCAGAATGTGGATGACTCCAGAAGCGCTGCTCAGTCGTTCCTCAGTGTCCAGTACTTGAGAATGGGTCATAGCCCAAGTTTTACATGGAAAGTTTACCAATTTCAACCGCTAAGGAGAGGACCTCTGAATGCATGAAAATTCTGCTTAACAAAATATTTGATGAGAACAGCAATCTTTAATATTTTTCTATCAAGAATGTATTTGGACTTAGGTTAATCACATGCTGGGATTAGAGGTAGAAGACGGTGCCTTGATTCAAAGTTAATGCTGGGTCATGTGCAATCCATGTCACTTATACATAAGTCCATCTTTACAGCCCTTTGCAAAGAATTTGCTCTCAATCATTTCTACAGTCTTATTTATTGACTTGCTTGGGAAATATTTTCTTCATAACTAGTCCCAATCCCTATTCAGTTCAGAAAAAAACGCTTAATGAACATTCCTCTCAACACCAGCCATACACAAGTGTCTACCAAAACTTTAACTTTCCCTCCTTATATAACATGTGCCATCATATTCTCCTCAATTACCTAAACAACACTCAGCTTTTTGGGTGTTTTTATTTTGTTGTTTTGGGGACAAATGCACACACAGGTGTACACACGGATATCTATTTGTGTACATATGACTGCGATTGTTGTGAATTTTCCATGATGTTTGAAAGGACAACATGTACAACCAGCTCCAGGAATCTGTCCAGGTTATCATGGTAATCTCATCTTTCTTGACAATCCTTCAACCCAGGTCTAAACCAAGCATCCCAGGTCTCAGAGTTGATCAGCTAGAGCGAAGCTCAAGATGCCTGTATGATGTTCCTGGGAGGCACCATTCCCCTTTCCCAGGTGTGAATTAGGAAGCAGGTAGCTGCAGTCACTGTTTGCTCTCCTGCATGGAGAAGGGAGCCTGCTTGAGAATAAACAGAACAAAGTCCCATCTGTACACAAAGAAGTGAGCATGTGCTAAACCTGGACTTCTCAGGTATGTGCCACAATTCACACCTCCTATTGCTTAGGGCAATTTGCCCAGTGTTTTATTTTGTTTGCAATGTGTAAAAGAGTTCTAACTGGTACACTGGATTTTCTAGAGCACTTTGAGAATGTACTCGCCAACTACCAGCTGTTCACTTACTTCAACAGAGTACTGTTCACTTACTTCAACACTTACTGCAACAGAGTTGCATCTGAAGTATAAATAGTTAAGGATCTAATGTCATAATATGAACAAGATCATATATAGCAAAATGTACTCAGGGAAATCCCAGAAGATGCCATACAGTAGAGAGTCCAGTAATTCTTGTACACATTTATATGTGAAGTTCAACTATAAGAAGAAACATTCAAACGTGTTCTACTTGACACATTTCTACCCGTGAATTAATCCATCTCAGTTTCAGTATTCTGGTGTTGAAAGCTGCTCCTTCAAGAGGCATTCAGGGCTCTCCCCGGTCTTCCCGCTCTGATCCTACTTCCTCCCATGGCCTTACCACATTCCTCACCTCCATCCTTTTGCATGCATCGTTTCTGTTGCTGCTCCCTTTGCAGTTTTTCTTCACCTAGCATACTCCTACTTACACTTCAAGGTCCAACTCAAATACCACAACCTGTTCTAAGTCTTTTGACTCTTCTTTCGAGACTTAACTGTACTCTCCCCCACGTTTTCACAGCACTCTGTTTACATCCCTTTTCTTTTTCTTTTTTTTTTTTTTTTTTTGGTACTGGGAATCGAACTCCTGACCTTGCTTGGCAGACAGGTGCTGTGCCACTCAGCTATATCCCTGGCCCCTTACATCTCTATTAAAACACCTACCTCATGGCACTGAGTTACCTGCCCTCATATCTCTCGGACCTGTAGAGCACGTACAGTCTAGAGTGGAGCTATGTCTTACCCACCACTCTCTTGCCTTACCACGTGGGACTGGCTCAGGCTGTCTTATTCCATTCAGTGAGGAAATCCCCTTCCTTCAGTTCAGGACATATACTAAATGCACCCACTCCTCTGTACCTTCACTACGCATCACCCTCTCCTGCCTGGGTAACCGTAAGTCCTCCTAAGTGATTGGACTTCTGGTGCTATCATTTTTCCAGGGCCAGGAACACCTTCATAAAAATTAGAAGAAGGTATCCCTCTGAGTAAGTTAGAAAAACAAAGATGTTTCTTCTAGGCTGAGGCAACTTACTGGGAAATTAGTGAAAAAGAGGTCTTCTCTTTTCACTCTGCTTCCTAACTTGATTAAATGAAAGCCTGAAGTGACTGGTGGCCATTTTACTCCTGGCTCAGAATGTGGAGAGGCATGAGATTGAAGTCATCCAGGAAAAAGAGAGATTAAAAAGGATAGATTCCTAGTTATATTGTGAATCGCCTGGATAAAGCCATACCTGAAACAATTATCCCTGGACTTTTTAGTTACCTGAGCCAATTAAGTCACCTTTGTGCTCAAGCTAATTCAAGTTATATTATAGATATTTAACACCTCAGCACTTCAAATTATATACCATCACCAAATGCTAAGAACGTGAGATTAAAACTTAATTGGGGAATGTGTTCTGCAAAGACGTCACCTACAGACAACCAGAGACCAGACTTACAGGCACTAGTGTGGGCCTAGCATCTCCAAGGCTTGTAATTCAAGCCCATTTGCAGAAACTATTTAAATCAGGACCCTACACTGTTGCTCTGTGCTGTGCACTTAATATGAATGAGCCCCAAATTACAATACACTAATATACCTTTTATTTTCAGACTGGTTTTGCCATACACATCGGAACTGAGAGGAGCTTCTCATGAGAGGCCATCACAGCCACCCCTCCATTTCTGTGTAGCTCTGCCCTTAAGTCACCCCAAAACGCAGCTGCCTAGTACTTTCTTCCAAAAAGGAAATAGCCTGACCTTCTGAAAAGCATGTGAGTGTTCAGATGGTTTTATACCGTTTTTTTAACAGTGCTCAAAGATACTGATGCAATCTTATGACATACAGAATAGAAAGCCTTGAGGATGAATCAGAAAGTATCCAGCATCATGAGATATCTTGTCCTATTCTAACCAAGGTTATAACAGTAGCTAAATAAAAAGTGAGACACTCTTCCAACTGAATATTTACCTACTGCAATGGGCACATCCACTGCCCTGCCCACCCTGCCCCTCACCTACCTCCCCACCACACCCAGGCTGGTGATTTGATCCAGGAGGACTTGCAGCATGCTGGGTGAGCATTGGATTCTTTTCCTGATTCCACAATTATTTGCCAGGTACCAAGGCCAACTTCCCTCTCTTAGTCTCCTTTCCCTCCCCTGAAATTGGGTGCATAATAATGCACCAGCTCTGTGAGGAGCAAATGAGGTGCCAGCTAATGACACTGAGCACAGCAGATGCTTCAGATTCATTCCTGTGTTTGTTTTTCATTAACTATCCTTGACCAAGCCAGCAGACTATTCTGGTGCTGAATAGGGCAGTTTCACCACTTTTTACCCAAAGTGTTCCCTGGCTGAGTAATTCACACCAACATCCACCCACTTGCTCAGGCTAAAAGAAAAGTAACATCTTGAGTCTTGTTTTCCTCACATCCCACATCCAATCTACCTGTGAGACCTGCTGATTGTTCCTCCTCAATGCTATCAGTGCCGCCATCCTCTCTCAGCTGGACTGTGGCAACAGCCTCTTAGCTGTCCCACCCCCCGCCTCTCCTCTTTTATCCCTACAGCCACCATACTGCAACCTGAGTGACTCTTTCTAAAGTATAAATCAGAACCTATTACTGTCCTGCTAAAACCCTCCATGCTTTCCAATACCGCTAAGAAAATCTGGGCTTTACTGAGCACTTGCTATACATAAGGCACAGGTCTTAGTAATTTATACATACTAAATTACATCATCTAGGGGCCGGTGAGATGGCTCAGTGGCATAAGCACCTGCCTGGCAAGCGCGTGATCCTGAGTTCGACTCCCAGAACCCACATACAAAAAAAGGGCCAGTGATATCGCTCAGGGGCATGGGCGCCTGCTGGCGCATGAGGTCCTGAGTTCGACCCCTGGTACCCACAAAAAATAAAAATAAAAAAAATAAATTATGTCATCTAAAGCAGCTCTCCAAGGTCAGTATTGTTATGACCCCCCCCCAATTTACACATCAAGGTCACACAGTGGCACAGGAGTCAGAACCACAAATTCTTTCCCTCCCGGGAGCCTCCGCAAGACCTTGTCTGCCCTGTCAGTTGTCTCATGTCACCCTGGGAAACTCTCCTCCCCTTGTTTCCTGAACTCTAGCCACTCTGGTCTTTTTCTGTCCTCAAATATACCCCAGATGATTTCTTCCTCTGGTTGCATGACTCTTTGACCACTTTCTTTTGCAAGACTGTGCTCAAAGATCACCATCTTGAAGAAGCCACTCTGACCACACTGCTGGGTGACATGGACATGTGTGCTCCTCCTGCCACCTCCAGCACCATGGCCATCTCAGGAGTCCAGAGTTCCTTGGGGATTTCTTGTTCCATTAGCTTGAAAATCCTATGGACTTAAAAACACAGGCAAGACATTGACTCACAAGGATATAATTTATCATTTATATCAGGTAGTTCATAAATCCCCTTGCTTCTGAGTGTGATGCTGAACAGAAAAAGCCCTAGAAAGAGAGTGGGAAGTCTGGAGTGTTTGTGGAAACTGCTTCTTATACTCTAGAAATTATTTTTGCCCCCTTAGTGAATGAACCAGTCTGAAAAATTCTAAAGGCTTAAAACTGATTGTTCTGAAAAACACTCCCCTCACAAAACGGGCTTAATTTAGCTTTTCAAAAAATGTTTGTTTTTCTTCTAATAGTCTATGATTTTTTAAAGGTGACTGAACTTAGAGAGAATCCAATGACAATATGCTACTTCATGCCAAAGAAAGCTTTTTATTGGCTTCTTTTGTGTTTCTAGTTTTCTTTATCCAGCTGTTATATCAGATTTAGTCATCTAAAACTGCAATTTATCATCTCTATTGGGTTTATAATTTTCAATGTTGCAGTTGACATGAAAACACTCATAGGTTAAAACTCAGAATAAAATGAAGATTTCACAAATTTGGAAGGAAGTTAATCGTTCTCTGAAAGTTGGATTGCAAGAAGACATGAGAAACACTGGAGTTTACCCCAGATATTAGATACACAATACAGACCATTCAAAGGAAACACAGAACAGCAAAACAAAGGCTGTCCCCAATGCCAACCCAGCAGGAGGACATGGTCCCCTCCTCCATCAAGCAAATGGACAATCTGAGAGAGAGCAGTAGATAAAAATAAATTCTTGCAGTTGGGTGTGGTGGCACACCTGTAATCCCAGCACTCTGGGAGGCTGAGGCATGAAGATCAAAAGTGTGAAATCAGCCTGACCAATTTAGCAACTTACTGAGACCCTATCTCAAAACAAAAAATAAAAATGGGCTAGGGATGTAGCTCAGTGCAAAGTGCCTAGGTTTAATCCCCAGTAGTGAATAATAATAATAATGATGATGGTAAAAGTTCTTGCATCACATGAGTTGTCAACCCAAATAGAAGTATCCCATTTAAGTCCTTAATTAAAATTGATTGATTATTCCATGCTGTGCAACTTATTATCACTGTCCACAGAAGGTACATATTGATCAAAATAGCTACCATTTATTGTGTGATTATTATATATGCCTCCGAAAATGTGGGAGGCAATTTGCATGCCTATTTTCTTAAACAAATACTGGTAGAATACATGAAACTTCTCTATATGTGGATGAATTACAAAAACCTGACATTTTTATAGTTAAAAATGGCCCCATAGCACCAACCCCTTGCAGTTGAATCTGCTGCTTGTTCTATGTCTCTCCTCACCCAGCCCATGCTTACCATAAACACACACACACAGGAGAGCTCAGTAAACTCTTATTTCATTTATTAATTGTTTGTTTGTTTGTTTTTGTGGAAACAGCTTCTGAAAGAAAAGAAAAGATACAAAGATTTCAAATAAGGGTCAAGCCAAGCCAGATGTGGAGGCACACACTTACAATTCTAGCACTCTGGGAGGCTGAATCAGGAAGATTACAAATTCGAACCCAGCCTGGGAAACCCCATGACTTAGGGAAACTGTCTTAAAACAAAAAATAACCAAAGGACCGGGGAAGTAGCTCAAAATGAGAGCCTTGGGTTCAACACCAAGTACTAAAAAAAAATGTGTCAAACCAGCGAACTCTGTGGCCTTCACCTCAGCCATGCAGGTTTCCTGTGAAATGTTGCAGGCCAGCCACTTGCCTCCACCTTCCCAAGGCTTATGTAGTAAAACAAGTAAGGCTGCCCTGTGCCTCAGCCCAGCCTGGTGGCAAGGGCGACTGGACCTCAATCACTGCTGTTCACTCTACTTCCAGGCAATCCACTTTGTCTGCTTTTAAAAGTTACCCTAAAACATATTTGGTCTGAGGTTAGCCATAAAAATTGAATTTTAGGGGGACCTCAAGATGGCGGATGAGTAAGAAGCAGGCAGCGAAACTCTCTCTAAAAGTTACCATTGGAACACGGGAATATAGCGACCCGGAAAGCGCAGGAGGGGGGGAGATGCCTCCCCGAAACCCAGAAAAGTTCTGAAGCGCAATCTGGGACCCCCGGCACCAGTGACGGGTGACTTCCAACAAAGAAGAAGGAAAGAAGGAGCAGACCACGCGCGCGCACCTTCTACTATCCCGGGAGTTGCAGCGCCGTGGAGGCTCAATTCTACGGACACATGGTGGCAGCTGGCGCCCAGGGAGCCCCCACTGAGGATCCTGAGACAGCGGCGGGGCAGGGGAGCGGCGGAGAACGGCGCTGACCGGCGGTGAGTGTCTCTCAGCCACAGCTGCCCCGCGCCAGAGAGCGACCGGCCGGGCACCATTGTGGGGGGTGTGGTGAAACTCAGAGCGGCTAGAAAACTGCTCTGGGAACTTGTGCTCCAGACAGGGCAGCACGGGGCCTCTCAGGCCCACGAAAGTGTGCTGAGGTCAGCAGGCGAACGAGACTGGACTCTCAGCCACACCTGTCCCGCGCCAGAGAGCGACTGGCCCGGCGCCATTGTGGGGGGCGTGGCGAAAAACCAGAGCGGCGGGAACCAGTGCAGGGAACCCGCGCTCCGGACAGCGCGCTGAGCCTCTCAGGCCCAGGGATCATGAAAGGGCACTGAGAACGGAGGCGAGCTAGACTGGTCTCTGCCTGAAAGTACGCGCCTCTGCTCACCGCCCGCCAGAGGGCGCTCCTGGCTTACTGGGACGGACCTGCACAGAACAGGACTCTGTCACCACAAGGTACCTGCCTACAGCAGAGTCAACACCTGGAACTGATTCTTTTTATTTTTTTATTTTTATTTTATTTTTATTTTTTTTTTTTCTTTTTCTCACTGATTTGTTTTTTGTTCTGGCGAAGGGTTTTTTTGTTTTTGTTTTGTTTTGTTTTGTTTTTTGGTGGGGTTTTATTTTTGATCTGTCTGTTTTATTGTTTTTATCTTCGTTTTTATTTCTGTATGTGTATTTGCTCTTCCCTTCATTATTCTCTCTGGTTTTTTATATGAGTGTAAACAGCGCCTCTAACTACTTTGTGATTGTGGTTGTGATCTGTTCTTCCTTTTATCCCTTCCTTCTCTTTTTACCACCTGTCCTCTGCACTAGTGTCCCAATTTTAGTGGGATCCCTCTTGGTCCTCTAACCTTACATCTAATTCCTTCCTCTTCTCCCAATACTCTATTTCCTCCTTAACTCATTTTAAATTTAAACTCCTCAGGGAAAAATTGACATACATAGGACTTGTATACTGCATATAATTTTTCTGGTGTGTTTTAGATTTTGTTATATAACCGCAACTCTATACAGCTAAAAGTGGTAAATAACTGGTTAGCTCAGTCTGTCATTTTCTAGGCTGTGTTTGATGCTTTAGTTAACATTATAGCCAAATGTGAAATAATTGTTCTAAACATCTTTCCTTCCTGATATTTCATGATTGAGATTGACTAAGGGACACAGAAAATACAGTGGCACAGTACCAAAGAATCAAGGACTGGGCCAAACAGGTAGCAACTTCGCATACCCAACGAATTGAAGAGGTAGGATCTGACAGAAAGCTCAAAACCTAAAAGCAAGCTCCACTTGGAAGATACTGCAGAGAAGTGGTCATCTTCTAAAGATCTTAAACACTAGCAATAAAGTAACCTACTATAGGTAATTTGCAAACATCACCCCAGGAATTAAAGAAAGAAAAAATGAGACGACACTTAAACAAGATGCAACCACACACATCCAATTCACCAAAGGCAAACCTAGGGAGCAACGAGGTGGGACAATCCGAAAGCCACCCACCTGGCCTATCTGAAGTGGTAACAACAAAGCAACTGAATGAGGTTCTGGAAAAAATTAAAACAGAAATAATCTCACAGATAACTGCAGAGATAATGTCTACAATGAAGACCATGCTTAAGGACACTATAGCTGATACAGACAAAAAAATAGATGAACTTAAGAAAACTATAGAAACCATGAATGCTCAGCATAGGAAAGAAATGGAATCCATAAGGCAGATTCAAGCAGATATCCAAGAGATAAAAAATTCCATTGAAAGTATTTGTAGCAGAATAAGCCAATGCGAGGACAGGATCTCAGATATAGAAGACACGCTTGCAATTAGTGATCATGAAATGGAAAAATTCTTAAAAATAGCAAGGGACCATGAAAAATCAATTCAGCAGCTGCTAGATGACTCAAAGATAAACAACTTAAGAATAATTGGAATAAATGAAAAAGCAGGAGATAGCATCAACGACATTAAAACCTTGTTCAAAGACATAATCAGGGAGAACTTTCCTGGAAGAGAAAAGGAATTTGACACCCCTATAAGTGAAGCTTTTAGAACACCAACTAGACATGATCAAAAAAAAACTTCAGCCAGACATATTAGGGAGAAGAGACAAATCACCTATGAAGGAAAACCCATCAGAATCACAGCTGACTTTTCAGCACAAACCCTCAATTCAAGAAGAGCTTGGAATGATGTATTGCAAGCTCTAAAGGAAAATAATTTTCAGCCCAGATTGATGTACCCTGCAAAATTATCTTTCAAAATTGATGGAGAAATAAAATACTTTCATGACAAAGAACATCTGAGAAAATTTATGACCACCAAGCCAGCACTCCAAAACGTTCTGAAGGACATTCTAGAAAGAGATAGGAACCCCAACAGAAGGAATCCACCAGGCAGGGCAAATAATTAAATAGCCGGAAAGCGGAAAAACAAAGAGTGGGAACCAACAACAGGAAAATATCATGACAAGTCAATACATATCAGTTTTAACCATCAATCTTAACGGTCTCAATTCACCAATCAAAAGGCACAGACTGGCGAAATGGATCAAGAAGCAAGATCCAACAATATGCTGTATACAAGAAACACATTTAATTCAGAAAGAAATTCATAGACTGAAAGTCAAAGGATGGAAAACAATACTCCATGCCACAGGAACCCAGAAAAAAGCAGGGGTAGCTATTCTTTTTGCAGACAAAGTGAACTTCAAGCCAAGAAGGATTCAGAGAGATAAAGACGGTCATTACATCCTCGTAAAGGGAACAATCCAAGAGGAAGATATAACGATCATAAATATATATGCGTCAAATACCAATGCTCCCAGCTATATAAAACAAGTACTAAAGGACATGAAAAATCAAATAAGCACTAATACAATTATTTTGGGAGATCTCAATACTCCACTGTCACAAAAAGATAGATCAACTGGACAGAAAATCAATAATGAAATAGTAGAACTGAACCAAACTTTTGAACAAATGGACTTAGTAGATGTCTACAGAGTGTTCCATCCCACAACATCAGAATACACATTTTTCTCAGCTGCACATGGGACGTTCTCCAAAATAGACCACATACTAGCTCATAAAACCTGCTTAAGTAAATGCAAAGGAATTGAAATTATCCCATGCATATTATCAGACCATAGTGCAATGAAATTGGAAATCAATGGCAAAAGATCCCACAAAAACTCCCTAAACACATGGAAATTAAACAGCATCCTCCTGAACAACCAATGGGTCACAGACGAAATTAAAGAAGAAATTAGTCACTTTCTACAACTGAATGATAATGACAGTACAACATACCGGAACTTATGGGATACAATGAAAGCAGTCCTAAGAGGGAAATTTATAGCATTAAATACTTATATCAGGAAAAAAGAGCAAGCGCAAATAAACAACTTAAGGGTGAACCTCGAGCTTCTAGAAAAAGAAGAGCAGGTTAAGCCAAAAGCCCGTACAAGGGAGGAAATTATAAAGATCAGAGCAGAAATTAACGTATTGGAGAATAAAAAAACAATACAAAGAATCAATGAAGCAAAAAGTTGGTTCTTTGAAAGAATAAATAAGATTGACAAACCCTTATCCAACCTTATTAAAAAAAGAAAAGAAAAGACTCAAATCCATGCAATTGAAAATGAAAAGGGTGATATCACAACGGACCCTGCAGAAATCCAGAAGATCATCTATACCTATTTTGAAAATTTATATTCTACTAAGATGGAAAATGCAGAAGAAATGGACAGATTCCTAGATTCGTATGAATTACCAAAGCTGAATCAAGAAGATTTAAAAATCCTAAATAAACCAATATCAACCAATGAAATTGAAGATGTAATTAAAAACCTCCCAACAAAGAAAAGTCCAGGCCCTGATGGATTCACTGCCGAATTCTACAAGAAATTTAGAGAAGACCTAACGCCCCTACTTCTCAAACTTTTCAATGAAATTGAAAGAGAAGCAATACTCCCAAATTCATTCCTGGAAGCAAGCATTACCCTGATACCAAAACCAGAGAAGGACCCAACTAAGAAAGAGAACTACAGGCCAATCTCCCTAATGAACATAGATGCAAAAATCCTTAATAAGATACTGGCAAACAGAATCCAACAAATCATCAAGAAGATTATACACCATGACCAAGTTGGATTCATCCCAGGGATGCAGGGATGGTTCAACATACATAAATCAATAAATGTAATACAGCATATTAACAGAACCAAAGACAAAAATCACATGATCATCTCAATAAATGCAGAAAAAGCATTTGACAAAGTCCAGCACCTTTTCATGATAAAAACCCTACAGAAAATTGGAATAGAGGGTCTTTATCTCAATCTGGTAAAAGCTATCTATGACAAACCAACAGCCAATATTATACTAAATGGCCAAAAACTGAAAGCCTTCCCTCTAAAATCAGGAACAAGACAAGGATGTCCACTGTCCCCACTCTTATTCAACATAGTTCTGGAAACTTTAGCCAGAGCGATTAGACAAGAGAAAGAAATAAAAAGAATAATGATTGGAAAGGAAGAAGTTAAATTATCATTATTTGCAGATGACATGATACTCTACACAGAAGACCCCAAAAACTCCGCTAAAAACCTGCTAGATTTAATAACCAAATTCAGTAGTGTAGCTGGATACAAAGTCAATACTCAAAAGTCAATAGCCTTCCTGTACACAAATAACAAACTTACTGAAAGAGAAATTAGGGAAACAATACCTTTCACAATAACATCCAAAAAAATGAAATACCTAGGAATCAACCTCACGAAGGATGTAAAAGACCTCTATACTGAAAACTACAGTACTCTGAAAAAGGAGATTGAAGAGGATATCAGAAAATGGAAAGATATCCCTTGCTCCTGGATAGGAAGAACCAATATAGTGAAAATGGCCATACTTCCAAAATTGTTATACAGATTTAATGCAATTCCAATCAAAATTCCAACAGCATATCTCACAGAATTAGAGAAAACAATCCTAAAATTCATTTGGAATCAGAAGAGACCTAGAATAGCAAAGGCAATTCTGGGCAACAAAGGCAAGGCAGGGGGCATCACAATCCCCGACTTGAAATTATACTATAAAGCTACTGTGATAAAAACAGTGTGGTACTGGCAAAAAAACAGACCTGAAGATCAATGGAACAGATTAGAAGATGCTGAAACAACCCCAGACATACTAAGCCACCTTATCTTTGACAAAGGTGCCAAACACATTCGCTGGAAGAAAGATAGCCTCTTTAATAAATGGTGCTGGAAAAACTGGCTCTACACATGCCGAAGATTAAAACTAGATCCATATCTTTCACCATGCACTAAACTAAATTCAAAATGGATCAGAGATCTAAATATTAAAACAGAAACATTAAATCTGCTGGAAGGTAGGATAGGTAAAACCCTTGGAGACATTGGTGTAGGCAAAGACTTTATGAATAAAAACTCAACCGCACGGGAACTATCCCAAAGAATCAATAACTGGGATCTCATCTTATTAAAAAGCTTTTGCACAGCAAGAGAAACCACCAACAGAGTGAAGAGACAACCCACAATGTGGGAAAAATGTTTGCCAGCTGTTCCTCAGACAAAGGATTACTATCGAGAACATATAAAGAACTCAAAAAAGTCAGACCTCCCAAATTTAAAGACCCACTCCAAAAATGGGCATCTGAGATGAATACACATTTCTCAGATGAAGAAATACTAATGGCAAACAAATATACAAAAAAATGTGCAACATCACTAGTCATTCGAGAGACGCAAATTAAAACAACACTGAGATACCATCTCACCCCAGAAAGAATGGCTACTATTAAGAAATCAACTAATAACAAATGCTGGAGGGGCTGTGGGGAAAAAGGAACCCTTCTTCACTGTTGGTGGGAGTGTCGACTGGTACAGCCACTGTGGAAGTCAGTGTGGAGATTCCTCAGAAAACTAGGGTTGGAGGTCCCATTTGACCCAGCTATTCCCCTTCTGGGCATCTTCCCAGAAGAATTAAAAACATCGTACCACAGCGATATATGTGCACCCATGTTTATAGCAGCACAATTTGTAATAGCCAGATCTTGGAAACAACCCAAATGCCCATCAGCTGAGGAATGGATAAGAAAGATGTGGTATTTTTATACAATGGAGTACTATTCAGCCATAAAGAAGGATAAACTGGAGACTTTTATAGGTAAATGGATGCAACTCGAGAAAATACTCATAAGTGAAATAAACCAGAAGCACATGTGTAAGCATCGTATTATCTCTCTAGTATGAGAAACTGAAAGAGTAAATAAGATCCAAAATGTACAATAGACATGGTGAATCAAAAAGAAACTGGTCAAAAGGAAAGAGAGACTGGAATAGGGAAAAGAAAGAAGGGAAAGGGAAAAAAATTGTGTATATATATATATATATATAAGATGGTTAAGATAGATACACTACCATTTTTACTTAGTTCATTGAAGAGTAAGTTTTGTGCCAATAATGTTTGGACAATTGAATGCTAATGTCTGGTGTCCTGAATAACTAACTTAAAGATAGTAATACGTAATGTATTAACCATTGTTACCCTCCTATTAT
Organism: Erethizon dorsatum; assembly: GCA_028451465.1. Taxonomy (NCBI): domain Eukaryota; kingdom Metazoa; phylum Chordata; class Mammalia; order Rodentia; family Erethizontidae; genus Erethizon; species Erethizon dorsatum. Next base: position 32,115,966 of record CM051824.1, read on the forward strand.
GTTGTTTTGAAAATTTGTTCTTCTTTTGATTTGTTTTGTTTTTTCTTCTCTTTAAAATAAAAAAAAATTGAATTTTAGATTCAATATGGATCTCAGTAATATTTACATCATTTTTAAGGAATGAAATGAGATAACTAAAAATGAATGGCTTAAGAAAAAGAGTCCATTCTTAAAGGCATGGGGACGATCTTGAAGAGCCCCACCGGAACCAGGAAATACGGGCTATTTTAGATGTGCATAAAAAGCAAAGAAATCTACTCAGACAAGAAGGTGGGAAGTGGGTCCAATGAAAACATTGCTTGAGGGTGAGGGAGGGTATCTGCCCAGGCCTTACTCACCAAGGTCTCCACACCCTCAGCCAGCAAACCAGAAACAAAACTAAAAGAAAACCCAAGCATGCCAGAATCAAGAGGTTCCATTTCTCCTAGAAGCTAAAATTAAACCCAAGACGTCTTGGTCACCATCTCATCACTGAGACCCAATACTGGACACCTGTAAATTAAAGGAGAAGAGTTTTAATTTGGCTCACATTTTATAGAGATTTCACTCCATAGTCCTCTGCTTCCAGCCAGGGCAGCTTGGCAGAGGGGCCTGGGCAAGGAGAAGTTGCTCACCTCATGGCAGACAGGAAGCAGAGAGAGCAAAAGGAGGAGCCAAGGAGGGAGATTCCCCCCTCCAGGCCATATCCCCAGTGACCCACCTCTTCCAACCAGGCTCCACCTCCTAACAGCACATTTTGCTGTAAACTCAAGTGGACAAATCCACCTGTGAGTATAGGGCCCCATAATCCAATCACCCAAAAGACCCATGTATGCCACCATGAAGCTTTCGGGGAACATCTGGTCATGAACCACAACACAAGACCAATGGCTGAACAACAGAGCATGTGGCAAACATCCCACTGCCAACTTTAATGACTGAAATTTAGAGTAAGAGAAGATGAAAATAATGGTCTAGGTCAGGTGTGTTTTGGATGAGAAATAGTATGGCCTTTGAGGAAAAGGGGAGTTGAGAATGTCCCTAAACCTCTTTCTATCCTGCTTATTGTGGAATTAACAGACAGAGAAACATTCACTTGCCAGCTGTGAATGTGAACCAGACAGATTTATGTGTAGACATCAGAGCCCCCACTGCCCCAACTACTGGAGTTGAGAGAAGAGGGGAGAGGTAAGGAGAGGAGGGAAGAATAAAGGAAGGGAGAAAGGATGACAGGAGAGAAAAAAGGAGAGGAGAGGGGAGGAGAGGGGAGGAGAGGGAGGAGAGAAGGAATAAAAAGGGGAGAGAATCTAGGGGTAAAGAAGGAAGAATAGCCTGGGAAAGAAAAGTAGAGATGAGCTGAGTAAGAAGAGAGATGAAAAGGAGAGAGAAGGGGAGAGGAAGGAAAAGGAAAGAAAGGAAGAGGAGGGGAAAGGAGAGGAGGGAAGAAGAGAGAAAGGGAAATGAGGGACAAAAGGGCAAAGAAGAGAAGAGCAGAGAGGCAGAGAAGAGGAAGGTAGAGGAGATGGGGAAGGGAGAAGAAGGAAGAGGCAGGAAGAGGAAAGAAAGGGAGGGATGAAGAAGAAGGAGGAGGGGAGGGAAGAGGAAAAGAAGAGAACAGGAAGGACAAGAAGGAGAGCACTTTTCTAGAACCACAAACAGTCCCAGGACTCCTTGTGAGCCATAGATATTTCTTTCTCCCTCTTTTCTCCTTTTCCTAGTCTCACTCATCATCCTCATACTTGAACCAAGTGACACTCTTCAGCCCCAGGAGACCTAATGGGAGGTGTGTGCTCAGCCCAATGACAGCATAACCAGATGGCACTACCTTACTTTTTCAAAGAAAGAAAATGCACTAGACTTATTTCGATTTGCATTTCCCTAATGGCTAAAGATATGAACATTTTCAATGTACTTATTGGCCATTTGTACATCTTCTTTTGAGAAATCTCTATTCAGTTCATTTGTCAATTTTTTGATTGGGTCATTGTTTGGGGGCATTAATTTTTTAATTCCTTCTGCTAAGAGTGGGGGGCTGCTTCTACGTTGTTGGTGGGAATATAAATGAATATAACTACTATGGAAATCAGTATGGAGATTCCTCAAAAATTCAGAATAGAAATTCCATTCGACCCGGCTATACCTCTCCTGACTATATTCCTGAAAGAGTTAAGGACATTATACTGTAGTGATAACATGAACATCCATGTTTATAGCAGCACAACTAATAATAGCTAAGCTCTAGAAATAGCCTAGATGCCCATCGACAGATGAACAGATAAAGAAAATGTTGTATATATACATAATAGACTGCTACTCAGGCATAAAAAATAATGAAATCATAATATGTAGGAAAATGGATGGAACTTGAGACCATAATATTACAAGAAATAAATCAGACACAGAAAATTAAAGATCACGTGGTTTCTCTTGTATGAGAAACCTAAAACATAAGTAAGCAAAAGAGTAAAATAAAGGAGAAATGATAGAAAACAAAAAGGCAGACTTGGAGAAGGAAGAAAGGTAGGGAGGAGGTGTAAAGGAATTGAAAACGACCAAGATTATATATGTATTCCCCAAAACAAACATTACATGCTGGATTGCAAACATACACTAATAAAAAAAGAAAAAGAAAAAGAAAATGCAGCAGGGAACTGAAACCTTCCGTGGAGGTGGCCATGGGTGGAAAGCCACCTCCTGCACACTGAGCACAGCCAAGGCTTCCCTTTCTCCTGCAGAACGGTGGCCGTTCCTAGGGCAGAGTGGCACAGGGGAGAGTGTGAACATTCTCCTCCAGCCTGGGCACCACCAAGCTGATGCCAAATGGGTAGTAGCCAGGCTGGGGAGGGTATGACCTCTTCCCTGGCAAAGCATTTTGCTTTGTGGAAGTCCCACAGCATCCTGGAGATGCGACATTCCTACCAGGGGCCATACTGGGGGAGCTGTCTGCAGTGGAAATCTGCTCATACCTCCCCCTTCTCACTTCCACAGTTCTCAGTCTGCACGGACTACCAGATATCATATAAAAAATCCTCAAGTCTCATTTTCTTCCACAGGCCCAGCTTTATCCTGCAACCAACTTACTCTGCAAATCCACACAAAGTGCAGTCTCGGTCTTAGTCTTCTTCATATTCAAGCAAGAAATCCAAGGCCTATTTCAATAATCAGTGCAACTCATGCTGCTGAGAGAAGATGGGCTTCACAGTCTGCTGGCCTGGTTTTCAATGCTGGTCTGCCTCTTACCAGACATCAGTTGCTTAACTTCTCTGTGTCTGGTTTCCTTGTATGTAAGACAGGGATAATAACTGAATCTAACACCCAGGGTCGTTGTAGGGATTAAATGGTTCATCAACCTGGCATAAAGATAAGGTTAACACCAAAAATAACAGGAACATGAAACCAACCCGAGTCAGGGCCTAGTTTTTTGACCAGGACTCTACATGTCAGGAAGAGCTGGGGAAGGTTCCTGCAGGAGGTCTCCTTGGGCCTGCCCCATGGCGATATCTTGACAGATGGAAAGAAAGACGAGGGAGATCACAGAGTTCCTTTCAAAGATTATTGACGGTAGGGGAGTCCCCTTGTTATACATAAGGAATCCAGATGCTTTGAGAAGCTCTTCTCTCAATTACCTGTCTGGAAATTTTTTTACTGTGGTAAAACTGCACTTTTATGCAGGCCCTACTGTAAACAACCAGGGTAAATTTCCACAAAAGCAGTGTTACACACATACACACACACACTGCTGCCCTGGGCTCCTGCCACGTCTAGTCAACGCTATAAATAGAACTGCATGTTATGATTGAGAAGTGGGGCAGCTCCCATGCAAACTACATATTTGATTAAGATCTGAACTCTTTGCTGAACCATGAATTTGAAATAATTTAGGTGATACATATAAATTTAATTTCTTTGTTCAAAAACTCCACATCTGAAATGATGCCCTGCAAATGCAGAGCTCTCACAGAGGTCTACAAAATGAGACTCCTTCTAACCCGTCTGTACTGTGTGGAAATAATCTTCAAGGAAAGGAATAAACCTATTTTAAAAACAGCTGAGTCCTTTAGATCATATACCCTAACCAATTTATGGAGATAAATGGAATTCAGTATTAAAGAAATATATTTTTTCCACTCCTCCAGAAAATGTAAATGCCAGCTACAAAACAGAAAAAAATAAAAAAGATGAATACAAAGAAATCTAGAATGGAACAACATAGAAAGTGGGGAAAAAACAATTTAAGGACAACTGGGGAACCCTTCCCTTATTATCCCTCCCTGCTTTGTCCCCATTTCCTCCTTTAGAAATTCCCCCAAAGGAACATCAGAGAGGAGAGGAAACCCAGGATAAACAACTTCTGAAGAAAACAGAATTCTTTTCCACCATTCTGAACCAGAGAAGGCATAGTTAGTTCCCTGTGGAAACAAATCCTTTTCTCTCTGTAATGGGGAGATACCCACAGTGCTTTCTTTCTGGCATAGCATACTAGTTCAGTAACTCTTCTATTAACCCCAAGCTAATTACCAGGACTTATGAGAAAATGACAAAGAAGAAAGGAAGAAAGGAAAAACAAAGCTTGTGTCCTGTTAATATAAATGAATACAAAACACTTTTTAAAAAAATGCATTAGGCAGATATTGGCTTATGATGGGGTCAATATCACGATTTATTTAACTCTGGGGACAATAAATCTTGATATTGACTAAAAACATAAGTCAATATGTGTACTGTTGTGTGCATTCTATTACAAAAATGAGGTTTTTAACTTTAATGGCCACTTTCACAAAGAAGTAAAATAAAAGAACTCCCTGAAAGGCCTTCAAATCGTAGGCTCCAAGAGCTGTTGGGAATAGGCTTACATTCACAGCACCTTGCTAGTCAACTGGCCAGTCGGCTGGTGCAACAGACTGAATTCTTGATCCAGATGTTTGGCCCTCTTGTATCCACAGCCTTTGCTGTTCCTCATACATACGGCTACTTCTTGACTTCAAGATTGGCTCATGACCAATGGAACGTGGGCTGGGAGTTTGCCAGTTCTCAGCCTAATCTTGAAAAGTGTCCTATGTTCTGATTGATTTTTTATGACTCTGCTATCACAATCAAAAGAACTTCCCTTCAAGTACATGCTGTGATTCCAACTGAAACCCGGAAGTCCACATGGAGTAGACCAGAGTCAATGCCACAGTGAGGTGCTACACCCAGCTGGACTTTCAACTGGAAACAAAGCGACCCATACAAGCTCAGCTTAGATTAGTGCTTCCTTCTCAAGGCACTGTACAGATGTGTGAGAAATAAAGGCTTCCTGTGGATGGCACTGATAACTGATGCTTTCTTATCAGCAGTCACTGACTGACACAGTTAGCGTTCAATTAAGTAATCATTATTCCCAGACTGCCGTATATTACTCCCCTGCAGAGGTCTTTAAAGAAAGTTGGAGATACATGCCCTGACTCTAAGGAATTCATGGTATAATAATGGAGAGCAAAACACCACATAATGAGCTGTGTCCATTTAAGATATGGTCCGTGTAACCCTGGCAACTGTCAATCTCTCCATCCCCTTACTGAAGATGCTGTCTTAGCTTTATATACATCGAGAGCCAGGATTCAGCTCCCTTACCAATCCAAGAAAAATATAATAACTTCAAGATTTTTGTAGGATTTTCCCCTGATCATGGAGATGCTACAAGGGGTTGCACACAGCATTTATTGAACTCTATATTGGTCATTTTATTTTCCCCATATCTCTCCTCAGTTATATCAAAGAGGGACTCTTTCTTCTCTTCTCTGACCCAGTAGCCAGCTCCCCAATTTGTCCTTCCTCCTTCCAGATTACTTTCAAAAGCTTCAAATTTCTATCTATCCAGCAAATTTCAGTTACACCTCAGCTTATATCCCTGAACCTGCATTGCCTGACTCATCTTATTTGCAGCAAACAGTGAACTCTTCAGCAAACAGATCTAACCTCTTCAGAAGACAGCTCAACTATTTAAGAAGGTTTTTTGGTGTCTCAAGCCCCACTCCAGTGACTGAGCAAAGTCTTTTTTTGAAACATATGAAACCCTCCAGAGTAATTTAAAGGGGTAAAATTGTCCATATTTCATTATAAGCTTCCGTTCATTTTTTTGCAGTAGGTCTTGGTGGAGTAGTCACTGTCCTAAAGACTGGGGATATAGCAGTGGACAAAAGAGGGAAAGTCTTTGGTCTTATCTTGTGTAGTCATTGGAGGGGGAGACAGATACTAAGGGGAAACCCATAGATGAGGCAACAGTGAGCAGCAAAGGAACTATGAAGAAAATTAACACAGGTTGAGGGGGTCCACATGCTATTCCATACAGGGTGGTCAGCAAAGGCTTCTCTGAAGAGGTGATATTTCAAAGTAATCTGAATCACACCTAAATCTCAGAGTTTGTTTCATTCATCCATCCAGTAAATATTCACTGAGTTCCTGCTGTACTGTAGGGATAGTGTTTGCCTGATGATGGGTACAGAGAAGACTAAGTGAAGACTCTCCTCAAGGAGATATAGCCAAATAAAAGAAATAAGACACATTTAAAGAAAGAGCACTACAATTTGACATAGAAAATTACATACGTTGAGTACAAAGAATACCAGGGAGATTTGGACATATGAGAAACCCCCGGGTTCTTTCAAAATAATAAATTTTAAATAAGGAAATATTTTTCTGAAGAATCTAATCTTATAAAAAGCGAGATTTTTATATTAAATTTTCAGATTTTTTAGCCCCTTTACATCCCAGTCTATGCTGTATGCAACAACTTTATGTATAAAGCAATGATCTACAGTTTAAGCTCCAAACATTATGATATATAAAGGATATAAATAATTTCCATCCCACTGTTCTTATTCTTGTTGGAATGGCAGATAACTTCATGACAAAGGATTTTTCTACTTTATCTTCAAAATTATTTCTACACTGCAAATTCTATACTTGGAAGCACACAATGAAACAGTGAGGAGGAATTCCAGCAGAGGTGGGTGATAATCTCTCTGAGAAGTCACAGAAGATGCTCATATATTTGCTGGTGGTAGCCCTGGGTGCTCACTCAAGTCTGCAGCTGGTAAACTAATACACAAAGGAGGTAAAAATATCAAACCATACTTTGCATTGTCTTTCTGTTGATTGCTGTAGATTTCTACTGACCAGTCGTATCTCCTACCCAGTTCTCTTTACCTAAGAAAGGGTTTGCAATTCCCTACCAACTAGATGTGGAGTGTATATGTTGGGCGGAAGGGATAAGTTAGAGGACTATGACAGACTTTGCTACTGACCCATCAAAATCCACTCTTTGGTTTTTATTTAACAATAAAGCTCTGGAGTTTTATCTTGGTTCATGATTATCCAGCCAAAGAGTACACTTCCCAAATAGTATTGCAGCTAAATATGGCCATGTTACTATGTTCTCCTTCCCCCGTCCCCTCCGTACCTCCTATGACCTAAACTCAGCACAAGTTGGAGCATTCACAATGAATTCAGACATAGAAACCATATTTTGAGGATGCCAGTGGCAGCCTCTCAAGTCCTGGACCTCTAACTGTGGTGTGTAAGGGGAAAGTAGAATGAAGGCACAAGACACTGCTGATGATCTCAGTTTTATTGCAAGGAACATTTAAATCAGCTCAATTAAAGTTATAGGGCTTGGGGGAAAGGGGATAGACACTAGAAAAATGAGATCTCCTGAAATGTTAGGGTGGAAAATAGAGTAGAGATAGGAGGTAGACCCAGTGGGAGCAGGACTCACCGAGTGCTTCCTGATTCAGGGCAGTCCTGGGGATCTTATCCACAGTGTCTTGCTCCTTCATTCTGCTCTCCACTATTAACCTGACTCAGCTACCACCACTGAAGGGCTGTTCTGTTCACTGCTGCTATCAGTCAACTTGAGCTTTCAATATCCCAACTCCTAGTTCCTTTCAACAAAGAGAACACAGGCAGTTCCCAGAGAAAGCAGATGACAGGTAGACCAGGAATCCCAAAACAAGTCCACTGGCCTAGTGTTTGGGAGACAACAGAGATGCCTGGAATTTTCAGGATAATTTGGAAGAAAAGGCTGGATTCTTTACCTCTTTTCTAGCTCTGTGACAAATACTTCTGGCCAAGGTCATCTAAGCTAAGAGATCTTAATTCATCTACTTATTTATTCATTCAAACATTCATTCAATAAACATTTATGAGCACTTATTCTGTGCTGTGGACTAGGAAAGCAATGTTGAATTTAAAAAAAAAAAGATTCTTGCAGAATCTCACAGGTAAACACATAAACAGTTACTTCCCAGATAGCTTCAATATTTGAGAAAATTGAAGGAGGAAGGTCACAGAGAACTCAAAAGATGAATTGCAAAATAACAATTGAAATATAGTTTAGAGTAGTTTTAATGAAACTGGTGTTTGAAGTAAATGTAAACTCATTCACACAAGTAAACTTATTTGCACAAAATCCATCCACATCTCTGAAAGAGGTTAGCCAAGAGTTGGTCAGGCCACACCATTCTGATCTTTTGTGGCCAGCCTCTCCTTATTAGGGGGGTATCTGCCATGATGCCCACTCTGCCACTGTCCCTAAGGATCTCAAATACCAGTTTTTTAAACCTCTGGCCCTGTTTGATATTGTTTAACCATTAAAATGTAGATCAAAGACAACATCTGTTCCAAGAGCATCAAGGAAACATTTTCCTTATTCATTACAGATCAACACAGGCACATTTTTTGCCCATTGCAGTGAAACTGAACCAACACTGCCTTGTCTTTTTTTTTTCATTGTTTTACCATTTTATTCAGTCAGCTTCATCAGTTCACTGAGGTTGCAAAAGAAATCAATTCATCTTTTTCTCTTTAGTCTTAAGCCACTCACATTTCCTTGATATGTGTAATTTAATTTGTTTGATTTTGATTTTCTGTTCTACACTTTTATACACTGGTCCAGTTTTTAAAGTTATTTTTGTTGTTGATATATTTTAAGTGTTGTGTAGGATTCTTTTCCCTTCTATTCCAATGTTTTAGTTATTGAGTATCTTCTTTGAATTTAATTTCACTAACGCTGGCCTGTTAAAATTTGTGTATGTGACTCCCAGTGGTGTGTGCTGCATGTTTAACTGGAGAAATGGGGTGGAGAGGGGTAATTTCTGTGTTACAGTGGGCAGCTTAGCACCTGATAGTTCCAAACATGAAATCTACAAATTCTTGATCATTATACTTGTATAATTAATAGTTATACTTGTATATAAATATACAGGTATACTTTTAAAAATCTACAAATTGATCAATGCAAACCTAGATAACAAAAAACAGACAACATGTACTGTATAGAATAAAACACATACTAAATACATTTCCAGAACAAAAGAGGGAATGACCACAGTTGTGAAGAAGGTGGAATTAAGTTGGATATTGTGGCTGGAGGTAGGCATAGAAGAAAAACCTCACAGCAAAAGAAACTCTCATGATAGAACTATTTGTGGAAATGAAAAAGAAACTATACTTTCGTAAAGCTGAGGTTGGGAGGATGTGGGGTCGCCTCATTGTCCTAAAAGCTGAGGCTCTCTTTCAAAGCAGAGATGTCACCATGCAACCAGTGTGAGGAAAGGCCATCTCGTACATGCAGTAGGCTGTTAAGGAGTATTCAACAGAAAATAATCCCTCCCATAAACTCCTCCTCCAACCTGTTATCTCTCAAAAATACCTAAAAGTATGAGATAACCAGTGAGCCTTCAAGAAAATAAATCCAAAGATCCATTCAGCTAACTAGCTTTTCACCTTCCAAAATAACAGGAGAGTGTGTAACCTAGGAAGCAGTGTCTTTCAGCCTCCAATTCAATGTAGCCATACAATCATTCAAGAAAAAGTTACAACTCAAAATGTTATAGAACTTTTTCTCATTTTTAGGCCACCATCAATTCTTCTTAAGTCATCACTACTTTAAATTGCTTTGTTCTAAGATAAAGATTTTTCCAAGCAGAACATTTCGCTTTCTTTGTTCACCTGTGAACAGATGCATCCAGAAAGAAACACGGCAACATAACAGCTTACTTATCCCCTTTCTCTTTCCCAAGGTACTGTAGTGACCTGGATGTAAGAGGTAGTGAAGAAAAGCCTCTTTTTAGCTTCTCTCTCTCTCTCTCTCTCTCTCTCTCTCTCTCTCTCTCTCTCTCTCTCTCCTGCTCTGATACCTTTGAAGACTTCCCTTAGAACAAATATGAGACTCATCATTTGATGATGAATTTGCATGTCGATCGGCAGCCAGTGTAGCAGCCCTCAGATTAGGGACATTCCGCTGAACACTAAAAGGCACAAAGGACAAGAAGTGCATTTCCATCTGCCCTTCCTTTCCAGTCAGTGCATTCCCAGCCGGGTCTATTGATGAGCACTTGGAACAATACCAAAAAGTAGTGTAAGATCAATCCTGCTGTTTACTTCGCTGAGCTAAAGGAACAAAGAACAGAAGAAAGGCCTTAACCCAGCCATCGTAAAGGAGTGGGATGAAGGATGAAAAATGGATCTGATGGGCAGTTGCACAGAGTAAACGCATTTGGAGAAGCAGCAGCTCCAGCTGAGATAAAACCAATGATGATTTGTATTTTGCACTGTATCTTCAGGGGATAAAAGCACTTCTATCAGACAGCATTGGAGGCAAACTTGAAACACTCTGGTAAAGGGCTGCATTCCTTGCCAGAGAAAGAATAAAAACTCCCGTGGTTGCTGAAGAGTGTTAAATATCTGATTGTGCATGCCTCTCTCCTCCCATGGTGAGGCAATGCAACCAGGCCCTCCTTTTAACTCTACCAGCCCCTGCTAGCCCAACAGTTGGCTGGGCCCTGCCATCAACAAAGCAATAGAATACTGAGGCTTACATGAATAAATACCAGTAACTGTAATTTGTGGAATTATTTGTCATTAAGCTTTTAAAACTTATTTCAAGTGAGAGGCCCAGTAATTTCATTACTGCCAAAATAAGAGTAGGAATGGGAGAACAGAGGCAGAGTTAATATTCAAATGCAAATATATGGAGAATGAAAAGGCAGAGGAACAAGGCTATTACAGCAAGACAGGAACTTTCTTTTTCTGAATGAAGCAGATGCAACACATGGCTTCACCATTTGGTGAAATCATATGGCATTGGCCAACTGCAATGAAGGGTAACCCAGGTAAAGGGGATGTTCCTCCCCAGTTCCTCTCCTCCTCCCTGCCCCCTAGAGCCAGACACAACTAATCCTGTAGCCTCAGAACTCAAGTGTGGCCAGAAGAGCTGAGAGGTTGTTAGAAATGCAGAATATTTGGTCTCTCCTCTGAATTCTGTATCCCTTATTTATATGCCAATCACAAGACATTAACATACCCCTAAAAACAGTGGCAATGGAACAAATAATGCTGATTTGTTGTGCCTTAGTTGCCACTTTCATGTGAATTTAGCTGCTCTGACTCCTCAACTAGGTGTCAAGTTCTTTGAGGACAGGTGACCTCACACAGTCTTCTTTGAAATCTTCCAAATACCTGGCCGATATTGGTGCTCATTAATTGTTGAAGGATTGATCTGGGCATTGGGCATCTTGTTTCTGTTGAGGGATATTAGAATAGATGGTATTGAGTAGATTCCTCGCTGTCAAAGGAAAAAAAATCAGCACTTTTCCACTTTTGTTGTTTTGACAAAAGAACAAGAGAGCCTAAACTGAGCAGTAGTTAAATAGGTAAGTATTTAAGTGACTCTGTTTCCCCCATTTTCAAAGTAAGCATGGAAAATCATAAACCTGAATAAATATTTTTTAGAGATGTTAATAGGTAACATCTCTAAAAAATAGTTATCCTTTGAGGGGATTACCGAAAGAATGTAGTCTAGCAAAGCTACAGTATGTGTAATGGTTAATCTTAATTGTTAACTTGATTGGCTTAAGAGATGCCTAGGAGATTAGTAAAACACACTTCTGTGTATGTGTCTGGGTGGGTGATAGGTCATGACCTTGGGGATTATCTGGTCCCTGGTCCCTTCCTCTCTGGCTCTTCTCTTGCTATCTGCTTTCCTGTAGCCATAAGGTCATCAGCTTTCTTCTGCCAGCCCTTCTGCCATGTTTGTCTTGGAGCCTACCAATCATGGACTGAAACCTCTGAAACCATAAGCCAAAATAAACCATTTCCTCCTTTATGTTGTATATGTCAGGTATTTTGTCCTAGAAACGAAAAGCTGACTGTAAATTTGCAAAACCTCAAATGCATCCTTTTAATTTAGCTTGCTGGACCTGTGAGATGGCTCAGCGGCGTAAGCGTCTGCCTGGCAAGTGCGAGGGCCCGAGTTCAACTCCCAGAACCCACATACGAAAAAAAGGGCCAGTGACATCGCTCAGCGGCACGGGCGCCTGCTGGCGCGCGAGGTCCTGAGGTCAACCCCCGGTACCCAAAAAATAATAATAATAATAATAATTTAGTTTTCTATGAAAAAGCCTATTAGTAATTTCCAGACATTGTATGGAGGTGACCTAATATAATCCTCCAACTGCTAAGTGAACCGGATGTAATTTACCCTAAAGCAAATAAAGGAAACTGACACACAAAGGGATGAAATAAATTGCTGAAGTCCACCAATTTACACAACAGAACACAGATTCTAATTCTCCTTGACTCCAGAGCCCACGCTTATTCTCTCACACTGCACTGAAGAAGACAAAGGAGGAAAATAATGCATTTAAATGCAACCTGCACTCACAGGGAATGGAAATGTGCACAACAGTGGGGACCTGATTTTCTTTCCACCAGACCACAAATGAGCTCAATACAACAACTTTGTAATTATATATAGGTAGCCAAAAGGAATATCAGAGCATAAGACCATGTCTATATAATGTCAAATAGCTGGTTTTTTAAAAATAAGAACATTCAACCAATCATCCAAATATTTGTAAATAGTGAGTCACTTGATGTTTTTGCTTTTTCTCAAGTGCTTGAACAACACATAATCACAACCTAAAAGTCCCAAACTTCTGAATACTTCCTCCAAAGAAGAACTTTCGACATTAACAAAAAACACATCAAGAATCTAAGATGTTTCTTCTTCATATTATCTGAGCATACAAGACACACTAGACACCATACAGAACAATAAAGAAGACTCAATTTCAGTTGAAGGGCTCATAATATAAATTAGAAAGGCACACGCTAAATTAAATAGACACAATCTAAATTAGATCAAAAACATCATCAGAGTTCTGATTCCTTCCCAGCAAGGACTATAGGAGAGGATATTTCTCAGAGGCATTAATACACAGAAAGGTTTGCTTTTCTCAGGTCAATAGATCATTTGTCACATTTTATTCTGCATTTACTGTGTCCAAGGACTTGGATGCATTTCTGAATGAATCTAGAGTGGATGAAAATAATACTGCTTCACAAGGAGGGTAGAGGCATTGAGGGTGAGAATCCATCTATTTTGTGTACACTGTAATTTCATGGGATATTTCAGCTTGATTACAAAGGCCTGGTTATTATCATTTAGTCCCCCCAAACAGTATTTCCTACCTTTCTTGTTGAATTCTATGTCCTTCCCACAACAAGTAAGCCCAGTACAATGAAAAGTATACTGGCCTCAGTATACATTTCCCAAAATCAAAAGGGGGTTGCTGCCTGAACTCTAGACATCCTCTGACATGGTTTTAGGAATGCAAATAAGACAATCTGAACATGCAATAGTGGAGTGTTCTAACAAAATGCCTCTTTTTTAGGTATCAAAGCCTCTGAACAGACTTCCATAAAGGTCTAAGGTATAGAGTGGTTGGACAGCTTGTTCAAGGTCACATATTAAATTAGTGCAAAAGCAGGGTTGGGACCAAATAGGATCCCTGGCCCACCACTCTTTCCTCTGTCTTGGTCTAAGCATCTGTCCCCTTCTAGCACCAACTAAGAGAGATATAACAGGAGCACAATTATAAGCCACGTGTGTCATTTTAAGTTTTCTAATGGCCATATTTTAAAAAGGAAAGAGAAAAATGTAAAACTAGTTGTAATAATAGTTATGACATCAGCCAACATATCCAAAACATCATTTCAACATGTAATCAACATTAAAAATTTTTAATGAGATACTTTATATTACTTTTTCATATAGTCTTTAAAATCCCATGTTTCTTTCATACTTTCAGCCCATCTCAATTCACACTCACCCCATTTCAAGTGCGCTGTGACCACATGTGACTACCTTCCTGGATAGCGCAGCCTGGTAGCATGTGCCTGAAATACTTCAACTGCAAAGCCCTGCCAAGTCCAGCCCAGGGTCAGGCAGCTCTTTTGCAGTCAGGATTATGGAAGAGACATCCACACAACAGCCCTACTGCGAAGTGGAAGAAAGGTTTCCAGGCAGCCTCCAACTCTAATATAAAGCCCTAGAAGCCTTTCAACTCCTCCCTCCCAACAGTGCAAAGAAGAAGCACTTTAGCCAAACTCCCAGCGAGCTTCTGAGGGGCATTGTGTAGAGGAAGCTGCACCAGATTATTGTTTTATGAAGAAAAATAAAGAAAACACATTTAATGTTTCAGCAAATATCTCAAGTGATGCCTACGAGTTGAACATTGATCTCTGTGCTGGAGAAACAGAAGCCAACAAACTGACAAGCCCCTCGTGGAGCTTGCCTTGTAGCAGGGATGACCCGAGAGACAAATAAGCACACATACAGAAATAATTACAAACTGTGATAATACCTACAAGGAAATAAGCAGGATATGGCGAAAGCAGCATTTAATCAGTGTCTACTACATTCCAAGTATATGTTAGCCTCCTTTATCTGAAATAGTACTTATCACAACCACCATTTATTAATGTTTAAAACATGTCAGGAAATGTTAGGGTTCTTTCTTTGTACCATCTCTTACTCTCACAATAACTTTCAAATTAAAATCTTACATATCAAAGCCCAATACTCAGAGAGATAACTGTCAAAGTTCATATCATTAGTAGGTAGGGTAAGCAGAATCCAAGTTTGTGTCACATAACACCATTCTCCACTCCTTTACCTGATGATGTACATTTTTATATCATGTGGTTTTTATTGAATAGCAATGAGGTACAGAAATTGTGCCAACTCTGTGTGGACCACTCAGAACTTTTACTTTAAAAAGCCATTAAGAATAAGTTTTCTGGGCCGGTGAGATGGCTCAGCGGTTTAAGCGCCTGCCTTGCAAGCGCGAGAGCCCTAGTTCGACTCCCGGAACCCACATACAAAAAAGGGGCTGGTGATATCGCTCAGCGGCACGGGCGCCTGCTGGCGCGCGAGGTCCTGAGGTCGACCCCCCGGTACCCACAAAAAAAAAAAAAAGAATAAGTTTTCTAAACCATGAAATGAGAACATCAATTCCAACATCAGGACATGGTAGGTCACAGAAACCAATGGGCTGCACCTCCCACACCAACTTTTGCAGCTGCCTGGGAATGGAGATGCTACATCTAGGCTCAGTGGCAAGTACGTATTAATCAGCTATGTCTCCCATGCTGGGAGCAGGTAGAAGTGACAAACTTGCCATATTTTTATCACCCCTGGATTTGATTCAAGACCACTATGAACTCAGGAGCAAATCCGTGGATCCTGGACTGCCTAATAAATGGATTCATTCTGAGATCACACTTGGTTAAATGTGGGTCAAAGTCAATGACCCCCATCACAGGGTGGCTGAGTGTGCACTGAGCATCCCTGGGCCTGATCATCAGACCCTGCACTCTACAAGCCCCAAGAGTTAACTAGTAGACACTGGCTGCCTATAAGTCCCAGCCCCAAACCACCCCTGGCTAACTCTTACCAAAACCCCAATAAGGTAGGTTTAGTAATTGACAACCAGACTATATTATAGCAATGACTTTTCTTGTAATTTGCCTGTGCTTTATTTATTATTAAGTCATTTGTGTATAAATCTGCATCTGTGTTTAATCTGCATCAAAGAATATATTTCATCATTTTCCCCTTATCATTTTGTTCTATTTTAAAAGCCTCAAGTTAAAAGAACTTCTTTCAGGTTACATTAGCATAAAGACCTAAACAAATAGACCAGTAGGTATTTTCCATCCTAACTCTGATGTACTTAATGGATAAGCCTGAAAAACATCACGTTAGATCAGCAGAATGTCCAAATAGGACACTGAACTTGGAATGAACAGGGTGACCAATGCCATTTTTCTCCCCAGGACCTGGCCTGCGTGGAACACAAACCCAACTTAGGTAGTAGAGCATTCCCAAAGACCAGAACGCAACAGCACCCTCTGGTCGCAGGGTATTCCTCCTCCATCCTCTCTAATCCCGGAAAACGCTTGTATTACTTTTTAGTGGCAAAGAGGCCACCTCAAAATCTTCTGAAACTCCTACCTCGCCAACCTAAACCCTGATATTACTGGGTTTTCCACAACAGCGGTCCCAGGGGTGTGAAAAATCTCTCTCTCTTCCGATCATGGCACAGTCACAGAAGGACATAATCTTTGGATGAGAAAACTTCCTCTTCAAACAAAGGAATGTTTCTCCCTGTGTGGCAGGAGACATTTAGCCCTTCTAATATCCCCTGTTGTGGAAGGTGAGCCTCCCAGGCTTTAGTGATGGGGATAATTACAAAGGGATTTGTAGCCAAGGCCTGCAGGTGGGAGGAAGGGGAGCAAAAATGCAAGACACCAGCAGCTTTTCCATGTCTGTGAAGTACCCTTGTACTCAAAATGAGCATCACTTCCTTATCACTAACCTCACTCTCAAATAGTCATGAAAAGATGCTTGCAAAAATGGTTCCCACAGCCTGAAATGTTGAAATTTTCAAGAGCTTTTAGAACTTCTTGGCCTCAGCACACAAAAATACAGTTGCCAGGCGGATATTCTCACAGCTATTCCCATCTTTATTTCACATTGTGGTGCAAACAGTGAGGGAAAAACCTGACAGTCATTTTATAGCTAAAGCTGGTTAAACACACATGCACAAAATAAAAGCAGAAGGCCTACTGTTTAGAGAGTCCAGGCAAACACCAGTCCATCTGCCTCAACAACCAGGCCACTCAGAAGCCTCATTTCAAGAGCAAAACATCAGAAAGGAGGAGCAATGCAAAAGGCAAAAAAGGCTGACACTGAGAGTCCAAGGTGGGTGTCTCTGTGGACAGGCATGTTTCCAGTTCAGTGATCTGAGCTGAAACAAGGCATGGGCATCCTGAAGAGCTTGTACAAAGCCATCTGCTCCAGTGAGCAAAGGGACACCCTGCCCTTGTCTAAGTGCATGGGGAAATCTCATCAACCTCTCCACCACCTGGAACTTCTGCACTGCCTGGGTAGATGGTAGGCAGCCTTCGCAGTGATGAAAAGAGTGAGGAAATGTCTGCAGAACACTTCACATCTCACCTCTCACTAGCTGCATTTCAAAGTGCAGCTGAAATCTCCATGTTCCATTATTCGGGTTGGTCAGTTGGTTGGTTGGTTAATTTAACCCATCCTCCTTGTAAACAGATGTCAAGACCTTCCATGGGAAAAGTTAGAAAGATATGTGATTCCTCCAACAATGATACTTTGAAGTTTATTACTCAAAAAGCAAGTAGAAGGGAAAAAATGGAAACAAAGCTTTTGTAAATAAGGAGGGGAAGAAGGGTAGAAGGGAAGGGAGGGGATTAAAAAAAAAAGAAGAATCAAGATATATCATGCACAGGTACAAATTCCCTATGATGAATATGATCACTGTGTATATCTAAAATATACCAGTAGTATATTAAAATCATAGCAGAAATGTGATAGAAACTTAAAAAAAAATACAGCAATGAAGGTGGTCATGGTTGTGCACACCTGCAATCCCAGCACTCTGAAAGGCTATAGGCAGGAAGAACACAATTTCAATCCCAGCCTGGGCAACTTAATGATGTAATGAGATTTTATCTCAAAATTTTTAAAATTTTAAAAGGCCTTGGGATGTAGCTCAGTGTGAAGGCCCAGGTTCAATCCCCAGCACTGAAAAAAAAGTAAAGCAATGTTAAGTAATAACATGTAGGGCCGGTGAGACGGCTCAGCGGCTTAAGCGCCTGCCTTGCAAGCGCGAAGGCCCGAGTTCGACTCCCGGATCCCACATACGAAAAAGGGGCCGGTGATATCGCTCAGTGGCACGGGTGCCTGTTGGCGCGCGAGGTCCTGAGGTCGTCCCCCCGGTACCCACAAAAAAAAAAAAAAAGTAATAACATGTAATATTTTGGCTTATGTTACTGAGAATAACTATATATGGCCTCTTTCCTCAGGGGAAAAATTAAACAGACACACACACACAGAGACACACACACACAGACACACACACACACACACACACCCCTGGGCCTTTCAACTACATGTCTACATTGCTCTACTTCTAAGACATTAGCTGGGCAAACCACACAAAGGGACCAGAAAGGAAGGACTTATTTATTTATTTTATTTATTTATTTTACTTGCTATTTTATAGCACATTTTAAAATATATTTTATTTCTTGTTTTTTTGTTGTTGTTGTTTTTTTTATGTGGGTACCGGGAGTCGACCTCAGGACCTCACACTTGCCAGGCAGGCACTTATGCCGCTGAGCCATCTCACCGGCCCTATATTTCATTTCTTGTAGTTCCATTTCGCAGTATTACACACAAGCACACATTGCTTAACCACACAAATAATTTGTGCCCTACGTTACATCTGACTGGTGTGCACACTTTGAAGGACAGAATCTCTCAGGTGCATGGGAGAATCTCAGAACGAACAGCACTACACATCTTGGCCAAGGATAAACAGGGAGTTCCAGCAGTCAGCCTAAACCTTGCCAGTGTTTGAACTTGCAAGTAAAGCAAGGAAGAGAAGACAAAGAAAGCAAAAGGAGAAAGAGAAGAAGACGAAGAAAGGGGAAAGTGGTTCTCAGTGCCTTAGAAACCTCTTTCCATTCTTGTCACTCTTTTTTCCTACCTAGCCACTAGAAACATAGACGGGAGCAAGGGCTGGGGACAGCCTACAGGCACAGCAGTCCATACCAATCTTCTTTCCCTTTGGCCTTGCTAATGGTATTCCTGCTATCGCTCTCATACATTCTTTCCCTCTCCTCTCCCTCTCAAAAATTCCCTCTGATGCCTGCTATCTGCTTTCTTCTCACAACATTTATACTCTTATTTGGTTTCCTTTCACATCCAATTTCCAAAATAAGCTGCTTTTTTTTTCCAAATGAAGCACTGAACCAGGACCTAGAATAAGCTTATGAATCATCCATTCCTCCATAGACTTTCTCCTCCTTTACACCCAAATTTTCCCTACCTGTTCTCCCACCTCCCTGAGACAAGGGATCCTAAAACTTTGGGGTGAAAGTCACCTACTTCCCTCCCCAAATTCCCCATGTATTCAAGCTGGGCCCCACTTTCAATCAGCACAGATGCCCCCCCCACAAGTATAGTAAACACACACAGGGATCAAAGCTGCTACTACTAACAGTAATAATTCCATTAAACAGGCCCTAGCAGGCTGGAGTTAATCTGGAAACATACATGCTCCTCACTTTTGAAGCCCATAATACACAGATGAGGGATGAGGGAGAACCTTCCTTCTACAACTCACTAGCGATTGTTTATATTCCAAAGTCTCTGCCTCTCTCCTGACAGAATCATTCAACACAATAGGATTTTCTCTGCTCAAACCCACCTTCACTTTAAAAGAACAGAAAAGATCGGCTTAGCTCCTATCACTGGCATCAAGACTTCCTCCCTTTGACAAGTGGCCCAGGATCTGCAGTTTCATCTCGTCATCTTTTTTTTTTCCTGTATTCACATGTACAAAGCCACAGCAGCTTCACTGTAAGCTGCACGAAATTCTATTGGATTCACACTAACTATGCATAGGTTGGTCTTGCAAGCTAGAATGATGGGATGTCAATGGTCCACTAGTCTGGATTAAAATGAGCTGGCAACCTGCAAGAAGTAACCCAGAACCTGCCTGTGTCACTAGTTTGGCATTAAGTAGAAGCTGCTTCCACGTGGAAATAGGCAGTGACAAGAGCTTGACTCAGCAGCTGCCACCCTGGGAAGTGACCACTCTCAGTGCTCCTTCCAGCCAGGAACAGCAAAGAAGGGGTTTCTGAGGTCTGTGTGTGACATCAGACGATGCCGGCCTACCCAGCAGCTGAACACATTGAGGCTGCTCTGTACCACGTGGAACCTACCCAGCCCAATCCAGCCGTTCCTTCAC
This sequence comes from Erethizon dorsatum, assembly GCA_028451465.1. NCBI lineage: Eukaryota > Metazoa > Chordata > Mammalia > Rodentia > Erethizontidae > Erethizon > Erethizon dorsatum. The sequence goes on from CM051824.1 coordinate 32,136,119, forward strand.
AGATGTGACCTCAGGCGGTGAGGACTTGTGCAGTTACCTTCTGTATTCCTGCCCCACACAAGCCTCACAAGAACACAACTGAGAAACAGATTCACTCCCCAAACTACCTATGAGAAACAGTGGGCATTTTGGGAAAGAGAAAAGAGTTTCAGCTGCTGCGTTCCTAGGGACACCAAATTTTCATTTATTCATTCATTCAGCGGGCAGGTATGGAGCCCCCGGTGCTACATGACTGGGATACAGGATGAACACCTGTCTCTCCCAATATTAAATGAAATGCAAGTGAGAACAATAACTGCACATAAAAACAAATGACATCAAAAGACAGTCAATTCCCAAGGCTAAAATCTGGGGCATTGCCTTCTACTTATATCCAAAGAGAAGTAAGATAAACTACAAAAGCCCTGACCTTGGAAAGCACTTGGAGGGTTCAGAGATTCACAGAACTTTGATTCTCCTGCTGCACAGTCTCCGAGGGGTAGAGTGGCACAGGAAGAGACAAAGTCCTTTGCCCTACTGTGGGTGACCCAGTGCCTTGCCTCTCCCTATTATGAGGGGATGAGTCAGAACACAAGTAAAGAAGAGGGAAGACACAGACATAGCCTTGAGCCTGTTCCAATTTATGGAAAGAAGCAAACTCTGAGACTTCAGCTAACACAGGTATTAAGTTCTTTGTGATATCCTTCAATCCTAAACATAACACACCATCATCTTAAGACAGTAGGCTCAAAAAGGTTAAAAGCTGTTAGGGACAAGAGACAAATCACCCATAAAGGAAAGCCCATCAGAATCACAGCTGACTTTTCAGCGCAAACCCTCAAGTCAGGAAGAGCTTGGAATGACGTATTTCAAGCTCTAAAGGAAAATAACTTTCAACCCAGATTGATGTACCTCGCAAAACTATCTTTCAAAATTGATGGAGAAATAAAATACTTTCATGACAAAGAACATCTGAAAAAAATCTATGACCACCAAACCACCACTCCAAAATGTTTAGAAGGACATTCTAGAAAGAGATAACAAGGACTAAAACTCTATGAAATCCAACAGAAGGAATCCACCAGGCAATGCAAACAGTTAAACAGAGGGAGGGGGAAAAAAGAGGGGGAGCCAACAACAGGAAAATAACATGACAAGGATAAGTCAATACCTATCAGTTATAACCATCAATGTCAATGGTCTCAATTCACCAATCAAAAGGCACAGACTGGCAAAATGAATCAAGAAGCAAGATCCAACAATATGCTGTATACAAGAAACACATTTAATTCAGAAAGAAATTCATAGACTGAAAGTCAAAGGATGGAAAACAATACTCCATGCGACAGGAACTCAGAAAAAAGCAGGGGTAGCTATTCTTTTTGCAGACAAAGTGAATTTCAAGCCCAGGATGATTCAGAGAGATAAAGACGGTCATTACATCCTTGTAAAGAGAACAGTCCAAGAGGAAGAGATAACGATCATAAATATATATGCATCAAATACCAGTGCACCCAGCTATATAAAACAAGTATTAAAGGACATTTTTCATTTGAGGAAAAAATCAAATAAGCACTAATACAATTACATTGGGGGATCTCAATACTCCACTGTCACAAAAAGACAGATCAACTAGATGAAATATCAATGATGAAATATTAGAACAGAACGAAACTTTTGAACAAATGGACTTAGTAGATGTCTACAGAGTGTTCCACCCCACAACATCAGAATACACATTCTTCTCAGCTACACACGGGACATTCTCCAAAATAGACCACATACTAGCTCATAGAACCTGCTTAAGTAAATGCAAAGGAATTGAAATTATCCCATGCATATTATCAGACCATAGTGCAATGAAATTGGAAATCAATGGCAAAAGAAATCACAGAAACTCCCTAAACACATGGAAATTAAACAGCACCCTCCTGAACAACTAATGGGTCACAGATGAAATTAAAGAAGAAATTAGACACTTTCTACAACTGAATGATAATGACAGTACAACATACCGGAACTTATGGGACACAATGAAAGCAGTCCTAAGAGGGAAATTTATAGCATTAAACACTTATATCAGGAAAATAGAGCAAGCGCAAATAAACAACTTAATGGTGAACCTTGAACTTCTAGAAAAAGAAGAGCAGGCTAAGCCAAAAGCTCATACAAGGGAGGAAATTATAAAGATCAGAGCAGAAATTAACGTATGGAAGACTAAAAAAAAATACAAAGAATCAATGAAGCAAAGAGTTGGTTCTTTGAAAGAATAAATAAGATTGACAAACCCTTATCCAACCTTATTAAAAAAAGAAAAGAAAAGACTCAAATCCATGCAATTAAAAATGAAAAGGGTAATATCACGATGGACCCTGCAGAAATCCAGAAGATCATCTATACCTATTTTGAAAATTTATATTCTACTAAGTTGGAAAATGCAGAAGAAATGGACAGATTCCTAGATACATATTAATTACCAAAGCTGAATCAAGAAGATTTAAAAATCCTAAATAAATCAATATCAACCAATGAAATCAAAGATGTAATTAAAAACCTCCCAACAAAGAAAAGCCCAGGCCCTAATGGATTCACTGCCGAATTCTACAATAAATTTAGAGAAAACCTAACACCACTAATTCTCAAACTTTTTAATGAAATTGAAAGGGAAGCAATACTCCCAAATTCATTCCTGGAAGCAAGCATTACCCTGATACCAAAACCAGAGAAGGATCCAACTAAGAAAGAGAACTACAGGCCAATCTCCCTAATGAACATAGATGCAAAAATCCTCAATAAGATACTGGCAAACAGAATCCAGCAAATCATCAAGAAGATTATACACCATGACCAAGTTAGATTCACCCCAGGGGTGCAGAGATAGTTCAACATATGTAAATCAATAAATGCAATACACCATATTAACAGAACCAAAGACAAAAATCATATGATCATCTCAATAGATGCAGAAAAAGCTTTTGACAAAGTCCAGCACCTTTTCATGATAAAAACCCTACAGAAAATTGGAATAGATGGTCTTTATCTCAATCTGATAAAAGGTATCTATGACAAACCACCAGCCAATATTATACTAAGTGGACAAAACCTGAAAGCCTTCCCTCTAAAATCAGGAACAAGACAAGAATATCCACTGTCCCCACTCTTATTCAACGTAGTCCTAGAAACTTTAGTCAGAGTGATTAGACAAGAGAAAGAAATAAAAGGAAAAATGATTGGAAAGGAAGAAGTTAAATTATCATTATTTGCAGATGACATGATACTCTACACAGAAGACCCCAAAAACTCCACTAAAAATTGCTAGATTTGATAAGCAAATTCAGTAGTGTAGCTGGATACAAAGTCAATACTCAAAAATCAATAGCCTTTCTGTACACAAATAACAAACTTACTGAAAGAGAAATTAGGGAAAAAATACCTTTCACAATAACATCCAAAAAAATGAAATGCCTAGGAATCAATCTCACAAAGGATGTAAAAGACCTCTACACTGAAAACTACAGTACTCTGAAAAAGGAGATTGAAGAGGATATAAGAAAATGGAAAGATATCCCTTGCTCCTGGATAGGAAGAACCAATATAGTGAAAATGGCCATACTTCCAAAATTGTTATACAGATTTAATGCAATTCCAATCAAAATTCCAACAGCATATCTCACAGAATTAGAGAAAACAATCCTAAAATTCAAATAACAAAGGCAATTCTGGGCACCAAAGGCAAGGCAGGGGACATCACAATCTCTTACTTGACATTATACTATAAAGCTATTATGATTAAAACATCATGGTATTGGCAAAAACACAGACCTGAAGATCAATGGAACAGATTAGAAGATGCTGAAACAACCCCAGACATACTAAGCCACCTTATCTTTGACAAAGGTGCCAAACACATTCGCTGGAAGAAAGATAGCCTCTTTAATACATGGTGCTGGAAAAACTGGCTCTGCACATGCCAAAGATTAAAACTAGACCCATATCTTTCACCATGCACTAAACTAAATTCAAAATGGATCAGAGATCTAAATATTAAGACAGAAACATTAAATCTGCTGGAAGGTAGGTTAGATAAAACCCTTGAAGACATTGGCATAGGCAAAGACTTTATGAATAAAACCTCAACCACACAGGAACTATCACAAAGAATCAACAACTGGGATCTCATCTTATTAAAAAGCTTTTGCACAGCAAGAGAAACTACCAACAGAGTGAAGAGACAACCCACAATGTGGGAAAAAATGTTTGCCAGCTGTTCCTCAGACAAAGGATTACTATCGAGAACATACAAAGAACTCAAAAAAACCAGACCTCCCAAATTTAAAGACCCACTCCAAAAATGGGCATCTGAGATGAATACACATTTCTCAGATGAAGAAATACAAATGGCAAATAAATATACAAAAAAATGTGCAACATCACTAGTCATTCGAGAGATGCATATTAAAACAACACTGAGATACCATCTCACCCCAGAAAGAATGGCTATTATCAAGAAATCAACTAATAACAAATGCTGGAAGGGCTGTGGGGAAAAAGGAACCTTTTTCCACTGTTGGTGGGAGTGTCGACTGCTACAGCCACTGTGGAAATCAGTGTGGAGATTCCTCAAAAAACTAGGGTTGGAGATCCCATTTGACCCAGATAATCCCCTTCTGGGTATCTTCCCAGAAGAATTAAAAACATCGTACCACAGCGATATATGCGCACCCATGTTTACAGCAGCACAATTTGTAATAGCTAGATCTTGGAAACAACCCAAATGCCCATCAACTGAGGAATGGATAAAAAAGATGTGGTATTTTTATACAACGGAATATTATTCAGCCATAAAGAAGGATAAACTGGAGACTTTTATAGGTAAATGGATGCAACTCGAGAAAATACTCATAAGTGAAATAAACAGGACGCACATGTGTAAACATCATATTTTCTCCCTAGTGTGAGAAACTGAAAGAGTAAATAAGATCCAAAATGTACAATAGATATGGTGAATCAAAAAGAAACTGGTCAAAAGGAAAGAGAGAATGGGATGGGGGAATGGGGAAAAGAAAGAAGGGAAAAGAAAAAAATTGTAATTATATATAAGATGGTTAAGATAGATACACTACTAATTTACTTAGTTCATTGAAGAGTAAGGTTTGTGCCAGTAATGTTTGGACAATTGAATGCTGATATTTTGTACCCTGAATAACTAACTTAAAGATAACAATACATAATGTATTAACCATTGTTACCCTCCTATCACGTTGTTTTGAAATTTTGTTCTTTTTTGATATGTTTTCTTTTGTTTTTTCTTCTCTTTAAAATTTAAAAAAAAAAAAAAAGACCGTAGGCTCAAAAATCAAAAGTTTAGGGCACTGGAGTCCTACAATCCTGGTTCTTAATCCTCTTCCATGTCCCCAAAGCTCTCTTAGAATCAGCCTTCTGCTGACATAACGTGAAATCTGCTGGGGACAAGTTTTTTAACACATGAGCCTTTGAGGAACATTTAAGATGCAGACACCCCAAACACAACTCTTCATAGTCATCTTTTGGATATTACAGTCATATAACTAATTAATACATTATCAAATAAATAATTTTTTGCAGTGCTGGAGATTGTACCCAAGGCCTCCTGCTTGCTGAGCAAGGACCCTGCCCCTGAACTACATCCCTACCACTTAAATAAGTTCTCAATTCGATCTCAGGTAATAAATAATTTCTTATTCCAACACACGTGCTGACAAACACAAAAACGAATGTTCTGTGACAGTGCTATCTAATAGAAATACAACACGAACTACAAATGTGAGCTGCCTATGTAATTTTAAAATTTCTAATATAGAAAAGGTTATTTTAAAATAGAGAAATTAATTTTAATACTATATTTAACCCAATATACCCAAAATATTTTCATTTCAACATGTAATCAATATTTTAATCAGAATATTTTAATATTCTAAAAATTATTAATGATATATTTTGCTTTCCCTTCTTTGTAATACTTTTTTTTGTGTGGGTACTGGGGGTCGACTTCAGGACCTCACGTGCCAGCAGGCACCCGTGCCACTGAGCGATATCACCTGTCCTTTTTTCGTATGTGGGTACTGGGAGTCGAACTCAGGACCTCGCACTTGACAGGCAGGCACTTATGCCACTGAGCTATCTCACCGGTCCCTGTAATATTTTTAAAATTGAGTGTGTGTCCCATACTTATAGCACATCTCTATTCAAACTAGACACATTTCAAGTGCTTAATAGCCACGTGTGGCTAGGCTACTAGCTACTACATTGGAGAACACAGGTCTGTCAGGTTTTTTTATATATTTGGACTCCATGATATATCTTTAATGTAATTACAAAACTGATGAAAGTTGGGAAAAAAATAAGACAACAAAGATAAAAGCAATCCCTTGCTTCAGATATCGATTCTGGCTTCTGAGTGTAGGTGAAACTCAACTCTCCTGCCTTCCTGAACTACCAGTGGAGCATTCATTAATCAACTTCTCACTCATTCATTCAACAAACATCCACTGAGCACCTCCTTTTTTCCAGGTACCCAAGTACTAGGGATGGAGACAAGAACAAACACCATTCCTGCCCTCAAGATTCTTGATATCTGGGTGGGAGTCTTTCATTCTCCTAAGCAGTCAGCAGATTCTCAGAATGTCTCCCTCCCCAGCTAATATTGGAGAGAAGCAGGTCTGGTTTTGGCCCCTCTGCTGAAGCTAAGTATCTCAAAGAAAGAATTTCCTCATCAAGCCTTTGCTTCCTTGTCTGTAAAATATGTGAGCTGATCTGCATAACTATGGAGTGGCCTTTCCATCAGAGCCGGCAGCTGCAGCCTAAGCCCCATTACCCTGTGGTTCTTGACAATGTGTGAGAAGTGGGGAGAGCAAGTTGAAGAGAGCCCCCCCACCCTGGGAGGAGGTGCAACTTTGTTCACTTCTGTTTCTTTCCCCTCCTGGGCCTCTGTGGTTGCAAGAATGTGGTTGCCTTGCTTTGTTTTTAATTACATTCAAAATTAGCAAAACAATCCCCACGATCCACCTAGAAGAATAATTGGCCCATTCGATGCATCTGACTGTGTGGGGAGACCCCCTCATCATCACACCAGAGCTGTGCACACATTCTGCTCCCAGGTAGATGATGTCTAAGAAACCCAGAGAGCTCATCCCACCCATCATTAACCTCATTTTGAGACAGCCCAGAGGCGGTCCTTTAGCTATCGGCGCAGCCGGCTGTCAATTGTGTCAAGCTGGTAAGATATTCGTTAGCAGGGGAGCAATCCAAAGAGGTAGCCATAGATCCAAATGCTTAAAAGATATTCTGGAATGTGGTAATTATGGCCTGCAGCTGCCAAGGGTGTCCTCTGTGGGCTCACAGATAGCACTTGTACCTTGGAAAGAAGAAAGGGTGGATAACAGCATCCAAGCTATTAATGACAAGCAAAAGATCTAGGTTCTAACTCACCAAGACAATCCTCAAAATTCACATCATGATTCATCTCCTCATCTGCACAATTATTCCCCTAATATGGGTGCTGTGGATTCGTGTACCTGAACAGAAGTGACAAGGGAAAGGGGAAAGAGGGAAAAGTGAAGATTAGTGTTCAGTGGGTCGAAAAGAGAAAACTCTTATTTCTGGTTTTACAAAGCATTCTATACCTCTATTTTTACAAATGATCCTCATTCCATGTTTTTAAAAATGGGCAATTTTTATACTGTGCCTCAAAATAGCTTGTACTAGTTTGCTTTTTTATTGATAGTAAAATGGAATAATAGGGGCATCAAATGACTCAGAATTGTAAGTCAGTGGGATTACTAGACATTATTAGAGCCAGGGTCTCTAGATACCAGAATATCTGGGTAAAGCAAACAACTTTCCCAATCAAGAAACACCTGCTGTAATGTTCACTGAAACCCCCATGCCTTGGCAATCAACATTTGAATCCAACCCAGTATGGGCTCATCTTTCAGAACTATGGGACAACCCCTCAATAGGTTCCATTCCCACTCATCCCAAAAAGATTTAGGTCTGAGGCACAGAGGTGCATCCTGAACCAAATCTGTCATTGCTGATTGACTGTAGCGATGGTTTTCACTGGCAAAAAAACTCAACCTCAGAATCATTTTGACCCAAAACTATAGACACCACCTACTAACCAGAGTTGACATGCATCTTGGATTAGACTCTCCCCTGAATTAGAAGTCCACCACATGTATTATTTTCCACTATAATCCCCCATAACCTTCTCATCTCAAGATCCTGAATTGAATCATAGTGGCAGCCCTCTTTGCCCTGTGAGGTAATATATTCACAGCTTCCAGAGATTAACGTGTTGACATCTCTCAGGAGATGAAATTCAGCCTGCCATATCATGTCTTATAGAAAATTTCTTGTAGAACTACAAAAGAGGTCTGTGGCAAGCATTATCTGTAAGATCTCGATGCGCAGCAACCTTAATTGAGAGATTGATTCACTATTGTTATTAATATACAATAGGTATCTTTTGGGGGCTGGTGAGATGGCTCAGCAGCATAAGCGCCTGCCTGGCAAGTGCAAGGTTCTGAGTTCGACTCCCAGTACCCACATACAAAGGAAAAAAGGGCCAGTGATATTGCACAAGGTCCTGAGTTCGACTCCTGGAACCCACATAAAAAAAAATAGTTATCTTTTGACCAAAACAACAGAATCAAAGTATGTCTCTGGACAAATTCACCATTAAAAAGCATATATAATTTCAGAGTGTTTGTTTGATGCCATTTTCCCTTTTTCTGTTCCCCTGGTCTTATGACTTATATTGGTATAATTATTCCATTAATGTACAACATTTGAAAACTAAATTGTAACTGAGCCACAACTGAATGTCTTGTCTTTGGGGGCTTCAGTGACTACATGACAATTTGCCAGGACCTAAGGCAAGAAGAATGCAGCCCTTACTGTGCCCTTCTCTTGTTTAGGTTTTTATTAAGAGTCCTATTTTTATTGCATGTAATGGAGGTCGGCTTCATTACTGCCAATCTACAAGCTGCTACAGTCACTTTGGGAGACATTAGCCTGTCACACTGAACCAGCTGGGTCACCAGATTCTACAACAGGTCTCTCACATTTAGCTTTAAGAACAAAGGAAAATTAACCACAGAAAGAACAGCATTACTTGACTTTGGACATCACTACAGGACAATGACAGTGATAAATTGGTGTCATCCAATGCCTGCTGAGGTGCGATATCATGAGCAGGGGCTGCATCCATTTGGCAGATCCCAAGAAACTTTCCAAAGAAACACCCACTGCTCAACGTGGAAATCAGCTAAAGTGCCCCCTATAAAGGCCCTTGTGGGACAAGAGTAACATGTCCCACATTCCACTGTGATAAAATAATGGCACTTTTGCTTAAAATGTGTATTAATAGTTAGAAAGATACATGCCAAAATATCAATGATGGTTAGCTCAGGATGCTGTATTACAGCTATTTTTTAATCATTTATATTTGCTTGTCTGTGTTTCCTAAATTTTCTGCAGTGAGAACACGATTTTTTTCAAATTTTAAGTTTTTGGATGAGATCATCAAGGGTAACCCATCTTCGCAACAAACCTCACCAAGTCATGCACAACTCGAATAAATCAGAGGCGATACTGTATTTGAACTTGAATGAGTTTAAGTGAACTTGTTCATTCTTCTAGCCACATACAAGGTAGGCATGTACCTATGAGTGATGGAAATACAGCATTTAGCAAGGCATCCAAAGTCCCCTGTAGGGAAATAAAATACCGTAGGGAAAATGTCAAGTAGTTCAAAGTGTGGTGACAACAATAAAACAGTGCTGTGATACGCAGTGAACGTGGACCTTCTTTATGTAGGATGACCAGGAAAGGCCCTCTGAGGAGGTAACATTTAAAATGAGACTTGAACAAGAAGAAGCTAGCCATGGGGAAAGCAGGGAAGGGCATTTCAGGCAGAGGGAATGGCCAAAGCAAAAGTCTATGTTGGAAACAAACAATATGTTCATGGGTAGACAGGAAGATAGCCAGAGCTTTATGAGAAGGAAGCAAGGGTAAGAGCATGAAATCAGAGAGGGAAGCAGCAGCCAGGTCACAGAGCCCTGTAGGACAGCAGTAGCAGTGGGATTCTATTCCAAAGTCATGAGAAGTCGCTGGAGGCCTTTAATCACAAGGATGACATGATCTGGTTTATATGTTCAAAAGACCCAACCAGATGCTATGAAAAGATTGGACTTCAGAGTGAAAATGTATCACAGAGTCTAGGCAGAGGCTACAGCAACAATGCCTGTAACAGCAGAAGTTTGAATTGAGATTGCTGTAGCAGAGACGGAGAGAAGTAGATGGATATTGTAGAATACAGTTTATAGGGCTTATTAATGGATTAGATGGCACAAAGAGAAAGAAATCGAGGATAGGATACAATTATTCAATAAGTATTTATGAGCACTGCCTTAGTTACTTTTCTTGTTGCTAAGACAAAATACCTGACGCCCAAAATTAAGGAAGGAAAGGTTTATTTAGTTCACAGTTTGTGGAGGTTTCAGTCCGTAATCCGCTGACTCTGAGGCAAGGCAGCACATGGCAGAGGAGCAACGGTTCATGGCGGCAGAAGACAGGAAAAGCAGCAAGAGCGAAAAGGGGAGGAGCAAGCCTCTTTTCCTCCCTTATACTGTATACAGGCTACCCACCTTAGGGCAGGTGTAGCACTCATACCCCCAATCCCAGCACTAGATAATGAACCAATCACAAACTCTAGATTCAGCCACCCGGGAAAAGCCCGCACTCCTCCCCATGACAGCATGAGGCTTTGGGGGGACATCAAGACACAAACCACAGCAAGCACCTAATATATGCTGGGCACCCTTCCACTGCTGAGTAGCTTGTGGGTGGTGGAAGCATTGCCAAGATGAACAAGACTGGATCAGGAGCAAATCTGGGATAAAAGATCCCAAAACCTCTGCTAGGAAACTTCTGCAGGGGCAGATTAAGGTTAAAATGGCATATTCATTACAAATACAAACATAGAAATCCAACGGTTTAATGCAATAAGATTTTATTTCTAGCTTAGATGGAATCCAAATTAGTTAGTCCTCATCATTGGGTAACTTTCTTCCAAATGGTGTTTCAAGGACCCATGTTCCTTCCATATTGGGCCCCTCTGTCTTCAACATTTGGCTTTAAAAGTCACTGTACTCATGCAATGAAAGGCAAGGCACATGGAAAATCACATACGGGAGGTTTGCATGGGGAAACCTAGAAGTACCAGACCTAGAAGTACATCACTTCTGTTCGCACGGCATGCTAGAAAACCTATCATACGGCCACAACTATTGATGTGGGGCGCTAGAATGTAGAGCCTAGATGTATGTTCAGAAACAGAATTTGAGGTTAGGAGGCTTCCCAACAGTGTCCCCAGAGATGCCTATAGTTATGCCATAGAGAAGTCAAGTAGCTATCAAATACAGAAGCTCAGGGACTGGTGTGAACCAAAAATGAAAAGCTCAACACTATGGTGATAAAATTCTTGCTATAGTAGATGTGATGAGAAGTAAAAGGCCAGAGTTATGTAGAGGAAACGGAGCCAGTAAAGGAGGCTAAAACCAAGCTGCCGGTGAAATAAGAGCAAAACTAGAAAGTGGCTGCCATGGAAAAGATGAAAACAATTATTTCAAGGAATAGGTCAGTCAGCTATATGGAAAGCTGCTGATAAGGTGGGTAAAATAAACACAAAATACCAGCCTTTGAGTTCAGAAACCTAAAGCTTATCTCCATTTCAGTGAGAAAGAACTGGGAGTAGGTCATAAGAGGATGAGAAGTGAGGAGGTAGAAAGAGCAGTGACAGATGGTATCAAGACACTTTGCTGTAAAGAGAAGCAGAGAAATGAGGCAGAAACACAAATATGATGCAGAACAAGTAAATATGTGTGTTTTTTAAGATGGTGAATACTAGAATGCATTTGGATGCTCATGGGAATGACCCAATTTTAGGGGAATAGTGAGTTAGAAAAGAAAAGAGAAGATCGCAGCATGCAGTCCTTGGGAAAGGATGCAGCTAGGCTCTAGAATGGGGTGGCAAACCTTCAGCACATGTGCTGCAGTGGGCTATCTGTATCATTGAAAGCTCTTAAAGGTTCACCGTCACTGATCTAGAACACACATGGATAGCTGGAATTCTCTTGACTGTAACAAGAGAAAAGATGGAAGGTATAAGCAGCAATACAAACAGGTTGGTAGATTTGGATGTGGGAAATAAGAGTAGTTCTTACCTAGCTGATCTTGTTTTCTTAGGAAAACACAAAGAAAGCTCCTCAACTTTAATCAAGAGGAGAGAGCACAGGAGATTTGAGGAGAAAGGTGTTAAACTGTAGCTTGGAGGGACAGAAAGCATATCCCTACTCGGCAAATAAGTAAGAATTATTTATAAGTAAGGCGCAAAGGAGTAAGGATGTAAGTATGGGAGTGAGCCTGATGTTGAATGGGGAAATCCTGCCTGAGGAAGGTGGGAAGTGAAGACACGAGGACAGAAACAGAAAATGAATAAAGGTGGCAGCCATGCCTTGAGTTCTCAGTGAGTGTAGTAGGGATAGTTGTGATGACAAGGTTGAATGTGACCACACAGTGGGCGAAGGAGTAGGGAGGGGTAAATATTTTGGAAGTGAAGTGCTAAGACACCTGAGAGGCCACAAAGTTCATGGATCAAATTTGTGAATATTCAAGTCGTCATCACCAAGAACAGAGGCAAGTGAGCTGAACACTGAACCCATCAATTAGCTTGGCTGTTGTACTGGATACTTCGCATTTTCTCCCTCCCTCCTCTCCTCCCCCATTACCTTTCTCTATCTTACACAGTGTCAAACACATGAACAAGCTTTCTTGCTCTCTGGATTCCTATTGGTTGATCAGAGGGAGGAAGAAGAGTGATCTTGGTATATTTATCCCCCGTGCTCCATCACTGCAGGATTGCCGGGGACCAGCCTCTTCCCTTTACAGGAGATGCAACTCCTGTTGACAGCATCTTAAACAGCTTTCTCTGCTCCCTCCCATCCATTTTCTCCCCTCCTTCCATTCTTGGCTTATAACAAAGGAGCTCTAATGTTACTAGCCCCGGGCACACTATGCTTGGGATTTCCCTCACCCTATCATACTTTTGTAAATAGTTCCTTTATTAAACTCATCACAAATTATCCTCATTTGAGTGGGCCATCTGCTTCCTGCTGGGAGCCTACTGGTACAGTAGATGACAGCAATATGAATAACCTACCTTGCAGCGTCCATTGTAAAGATTAGAGAAAATATATGCAAGGAATCTAGCACAGTTCTGGCACATTATACACACTCAACAGTGGGATGGGGGGGGAGAATGGCAGGTACTTTTTTAGTTGTTGTTAATACGTAACTATACATTGAATTCAAGTACAAACAGGTCTTCAAGCTCATAATTAGTTGTTGACTCAATTAACAGTTGAGCAACACCTGGTTAATTGATACTACCCGCCCCCTACCACCCCACAATTCTCAGATCTAGTAGCAGCCAACTAAGTCAATCAAAGCATTTATGTGAACAAATATATCCAAAGAAAGAAAGGGAAATATTTTTAAGGAAAAAAAAATTCAACCAAGTAGTGGTCTCCTAGGATGACCTGTATAGTCAGGCTGCTGGCTGGGCATCATGGTAACTAGAATTCCATCTTGGGCAAGTTGGGAGAAGTCTCTGGAAAAGCAGAGAAAGGAGATGTCCATGCCCTGCATCCCTCAAATACCTCCTGGCTTTCACTGTCTACAGCTGAGGTCTTCTTCCAGGGCCCAACAGTAGAACTACCACTGAGAAAGTGGGACCCAGGCCCTGGGACAGGACTGCATATTTCAGAACTCAGGACCTGGGACTGATGTTGTCCAAAGACTACTTGGCTTCTCCCCCATCATTCCCCATCTAGGGAACAGGGAATGTGGAAACCACTAGCTCAAGACTGCCAAATGCAAAGCCCAGATTACAGCTTCCATAGATGGGCGACAAATTAGGATGAATTTGAAGAAAAACTAAGAAGGTGAGAACAAACTCAACAGCTTCAACTAATTTGGCTAATTTGCAATACAAAGGGGATCATGTACATGTTGCCACCAATGTTTAATGTAAACCAAAGCATGTAAGATTGGTTTACATGGAACATTGCAAACATAAAAGAATGCTCCGCTTTTGTAGGCCACCTGATCTGAACATACTCCCCTGCAGAAAGTGGCTTCCCGATGCCTTCACGGCAGAAAGCAATATCCCTCACGGTGCCTCAGCTTGAGCTATTCTTCATTACCTACCACACTGACTTCAATGAGCTTTCCAGTTCTTGCTTTCATGTGTTCTCTCTGGCACCAGAACACAGCACTCTGTACATGCTGCCCCCACCCCATTCCACTTACTTCTAGGTAACTCTTACTATATTCAGGACTCAGTATATTTTATTTCTTCTAGAAAGCTTCATGGGCTGAGAGTGTGGCTTATTGATACAGCACTCATCTGGCATGCACAAGGCTCTAGATTCAATTCCCAGCATGGCAAAAATTAAAATCAAAAAGCCTCTAGAAATCCCTCCATGACTGCTCATAATAGTTACACTAGTCTGTAATACCCTCCTTTAGCACTCTGGGCTTATATAAACATTCAGCGTTTCTGTAATTGCCATTTGATGTCTGTCTTCCCCTGCTGGACTACTCCATGAGATTAAAGCATGTGTCCATCTTGCTCTAAGTATCTTGTATGTAGGAGGCCCTCAGTAAACACTGATTGAATGAATGTCTAAATGTATAATGCATATACAGAATCTAATACAGAACTGCTAATATCATGTACATCGTACAGTTATTTTTCTCTCTCTCCCTCTGTCCCTCTCTTTCCCCTTCTCTCTTTCTCTCTCCCTCTTCATTCACTCAGTGCTGGGAATCACACCCAGGGTCTTGCACATGCCAGACAAGTGCTCTACCACTGAGCCCCAGCTCCAGCTCCTGTCATGTTCTTTAGATACAAAGTACGCTGTCCTATAGAATATAAAGCATTGGAAATTGCTTTTTTCATTTCTAATTTAGGTAAATCTGTTGATTTATAAATAGGTAATTTGATTTAATTTACAATTTTTTATGATTTTAAAAATAAAATATTTTACTGAAAACAATGGTAAAACAGTTCCCTTTAAGTTATTGTTATTTTTGATTAACTTGTATTAATGGTACATGTTAACGGGGTTCAGTGTAATAAAACATGTGCATCAGCGTTCACTGATCGAAACCAGCTGCCCTTTGCTCCCACTTCCCAACCTCTAGTAATCACTACTCTACAGTAAAGTCAGTTGTTTTAACTTCCCCATGTGAAGTACTTGTCTTTCTGTGTCTCATTTCACCTAACATGATATGCTCCAGTTCCATCTAATTTTGCTGCAAATGACAGGATTTCCTTCTTCTTTATGGTTAAATAATATTCCATTATGCATATATAACACATTTGCCTATCCATTTATGGGCACCTAGGTTAATTCTGTATCTTAGCTAATGTGAATAATACACAGCACGTGTGACCATGCAGGTATCTTTTAGGTATGCTGATTTCATTTCCTGGGATATATACCTAGAAGTGGGATAGCTGAATCCTATGGTGTTATGGTTTATATCTGAATATCCCCCCAAAGCCTCCTGTGCTCACAGTAGATTAGTCCACTGATGAGTTTATAGCTAAATGTGACGTTGGGAGGTGTAGCCTGGTCAGAGGAGGTGGGTCACTGGGGGCATGGCCTGGAGGGGTTGCTCTCTCTCCTTCCTCCCTTGATTTCTCTCTGCTTCCGACTGCCATGCCATGAACTGCTTCTCTGCCATGCCCCTCTGCCATGCCAATGTTGTTCTCCATAATGCCTGTATTAATTTACATTCTCTAAAACAGTACATGAGACTTCCTTTTTCTCCACACCCTCCACCACATTTGTTGTTTTATTTTTTGATATTATCCATTCTAACAGTAGTGAGATATCTCATTGTAGTTTTGATTTTCATTTCTCCAATGGCTAAAAATATTGAATATTTTTATCTCTTCTTGTGAGAAGTGCCTATTCCGATCATTTTCCATCAACTTACTTGTTTTGTTTTTGTTGTCAATTCTTTTGAGTTCCTTATAATAATCTGGATATTAACCCTTTGTCAGATGAATAGATGGCACACATTTTCTCCAATTCTATAAGTGGTCCCTTCACTCTATTGATTGTTTTCTTTTTTTGTGTAAAAGCTTTTTATTTGATGTAATCCTATTTGTCTACCTTTGCTTTTGTTTCCTGTGCTTTTGTGATTGTATATAAAAAAAAAAGCATTGCCTATACCACTGCCTTGAAGTGTTTCCCTTGTGTTTTCTTCTAGTAATTTCATAGTTTCAAGTTTTATACATTAGTCTTTGATCCATTTTGAGTTGATTCTTGTACAGGCGAGAGATAGGGGTCAAGTTTCAATCTTCTGTATATGGATATCCATTTTTTTCCATCACCATTTATTGAAGAAGCTGTCCTCTCTCCAGTGTATGTTTTGGCATTTTTATTGAGGTTTAGTTAGCTGTAGATGCCTGAGTTTATTTCTGGGATCTCAATTCCGCTCCATTGGTCTGTGTGTCTGTTTTTATTCCAGTATTGTGCTCTTTTTGGTTACTATGGCCCTGTATTGTGTCTTGAAATCAGACATTTTTCATGTCTCCAGATTTGTTCCTTTTGTTCCAGATTGCTTTTGCTATGTGGGATCTTTTGTGCTCAGTGTGAATTTTAGGATTGTTTCTTCTAGTTCTGTGAGAATGTGATTGGCATTTTGAGTAGATTCAACATAATCCCCACCAAAATACCAAAGAGAACTCTTAAGAAAGAAAGTGATTAACACTTGCAGTCTAAAAGATTCACCAACAAAAAACAATTCCACACTAATCCATTTTTTAATGGAGCTACTGAATAAAATGTCAGAAAAATGTGACAGAATTTAGAAGACATTTTATTCATTCAGCCATATTTGGTGAGACTTCGCTGTGCGCTAGAAGCTGGAAAGATGGAGGCAGGTAGATCCCTAGCTTTATATAGCCTACAAATGCTCCCCTTGGAGCACCAGACAGAAAAATGAGAGCAGGAAGATGCTACATTGAGTTCAAATTGTAATGGTTGCTTAAACAACCAATAACTAGTTATCTTTGCCATCATCAATGAGGAAGGGGACCTAGAAAGTTTGTCACACTTCTGATAGAAATGGCATTGAGTTTTAGAAAACAATTGGCATCACATTTCAGTAACCATAAAAATGCTATTTATACTTGGCCATAGTGGTACATACCTGCAGTTCCGTCAGCCTGGGAGACTGAGGCCAGAATATCACAAGTTCCAACCCAACTTGAGCAAGTTAGTGATTTAGCAAGACTGTCTCAAAATTCAAAAATGGCTGTAGGTGTAGCTCAGTACAAAGGCCCTGGGTTCAAACCCCAGCACAGGGAGGGTGAGAGAGAGAGAGAGCGAGAGAGTGAGAAGAAACTAGTAATTTGACCCCCATAATTTATACTAGAAATTTACCCTGGAAAAATAACACAAAAGAAGAAATGGAAAATATGACAAAAAAATCATTATTGCTGCATTTTTATAATGGCTGGCAGAGAAAACAACTCAATTATCCAAAGCTAGAATAATGTACAGTATATTACGGCATAACCATGTTATAGAACATTATGGGACTGTATTTCATTTTCAAGATGGTTGCAGTCCAAAAAAATATTTAAAATGTGTTACTTTAAAACCAGAGCACAAAATTTTATCTATTTTGTTATAAAGCTATACAATTTCTTTCTGCATATGAACTAGGAGAAAAATGACAAAAACATTAGACAATTTGGAAAGTTGTGTTTTTAGTTTTTCAAATTTACTTCTGATCTTTTTAAAATAAGAATACTTTAAAATACATAGTGGCCTATCATGGTTGTAGGGGACACAGGATTCAAAAAGACAAAAAAAATGATAAAGACACAAAGGATTAAGTTCTTTTTAGGGCTTAACATGTCAGTTACACAGAAAGACATAGGAATGGCTTTTTGCCACTGACATGAAAAAGACATGAAAATTTTAATTCCTACAGATTTAAGTTAGGAAATTGTACAGTGTGGCTGTTAACATGAGATTAACCCAGAATGTGCGAAAAAGCAACATGGTCCCAATCTATCCCGGCACACACTGACAAAACCGTAATTTAGGAATACACTGGCTTTCTTTGTCCCCCTTGAACGAAACTCTGATGAACTGTGTTAGTGCCAGAGTGGATAAATAAAGGCAAAGGGAGGTCAGATGCTCCACCCCCATTTCAACAATAACTTTTGAGGAAAGAGGGCTTACTAACACCACATCTCTACAACTCTCACCGTGTGGATGGTAGATTTATTAAAAGGCACTTTTCATCTTATTAAAAAAGATGAGGGATGAATTCGCCAAAGTAATGTTGTTCTCCCTTCCAAACTCTCATTTCCATCTCTCTCAAATTCAGAGTGGCCCTAACTGAACTCACCCCCTTCCTCTCTGCAGCCTCCACCTACTTCTCCACAGCCAACACCACCACCATTAATAATGTACATCCACAACCCAGTGCATCCAGCCACTCACAGATGCTCAGGCTCACAGGGCTCCTCCAAGCCTCCAAGCCAAAATGTCGTTCCCGTTTTCCAGAATTTCCCTGCTCCTCAGCGATGCTTCTTTACCTCTTACACCCCCTGCCCAGCCCACAGAACTCAGCCCTTCCTTCTCTGTGCTCCTTCTGTGCTGCTGTGGGCTGCTACTGGAAATATCCTCTTACAGAGGAAGGTCTGGTTACTTCAGCACCTTCACCCTGCCTCTAAGTTTCCTGAAGGCCAGAGCCTCCTATCCCATTGTCTCATCCTAGTTCTTGGTACATCATCTTACACAGAGTAGATGCTCTGTTGCTAGCAGGCAATTAATTCATCTCTGCTTTTGCAAAACTCACATTAACCTTTGCCCCAGTCCACAGATGTTTCTAGTTGCAGAATACCTGGGACAAGCATTAGAAAGCACTGCCTTCCAACAGCTACGAGACACCCTCTTCCTCGTTCCTTGTAGTCCTTGAGCACTGACCCTTCAAGGTACAACCCCTGAAACTACTACAAATGTGAGCAAATCCCATCCGCTGAAAATACAAACACAGGCAGAGCACTTTAACTCATGCTGTGAACTCTGCCATTGTTGGGTTGTTGGCTTAAAAAAAAATTCCATCTGCCATAAATCTACATTCCCCCCAAATGAAATATAATACCCCTGCTTTCCTCTAGCAGTCAGATAATCATCTCCTTGTTTTACGGGAAATGATTTAGAAGAGAAAAGAATTGGTCTGACAGTCTCATAAGTTTCGGAAAGTGCTTACCCTGACAGTCCCTTTCCTGCTTGCCCTATTTCTCCTCAGGCGTAGACCTGTACTTGCACACACACGTATCCCCACACACGCACATTCTTGCACACATGCACGTAAGTGCTTGCACGTGCTTACATAAGCATTGAAATCTGGTTCTCTGTTGCATTAAGCCAAGATTGGAATCATGCTGTTAATAGTCTTAGACCTAAGCATATTCTATTTCTAAATAGCTTCCTGGCGATTCTTTGTCTGCTGACTCTTTTTCCAGCTCTCCATTGATGACTCAAGCCCCGGAAAATAAAGAGGGCCCTCAATATTATGCATCCCTTCAAACTTGGCAAAGGACAACAGCCACCTGGTACTCTTAGTCCGGTTGGGGCTGAGGGAGACCCACTGTCTTACTCTGTTTTGACCCTGCCTGCAGTACGTCTCTCCCTGAGGCCACAGACACAGTTGTCCATCTGCCTCCCAGCCAGCACAACACATCTTTTTCTAACAAGAAGCAATCATTTCCTTAAACACTCCCACAAAATCCTCCTTCGGCTGATGCTCGGCGGTGTTCACCTTGAGACGGCAGGGGATGACACCGTGTAGGTGAAGGGAACATGACAGAGGCCACCACCACTCATCACTTCCCCAGATGGAAAAGCCCTCCGGGTACTCAAGAGAATGAGAAACTTTTTTTCTTTACCACTGATGTTTATTGATTTGTCCAGTTCATAGGGAGCATCCCTTAGTGTTCTGCTTTCATGTTTCTGCTTTGTTGCATGGGTGCAGAAAAGAATATTGCAAATTGATCTGTCTCCCCAGCCTTTGTTGAGAATGGACTCCTATTACTTTAGTTTCTCAGGCCTGTCATCGCATGCTCACATTCCAGGGCATATATAATCAGCCTGGCTAAACACCAGAGCTGAGCTGATTAATTTCTAACATTCTCGCCTGAGTCCATCGATGGCGTGCTTGTTCGATGATCTCTGCAGTAGATAGCCACTTCTGATTGTTTGACCTTTGCCCTTCACCCTGGAGCTGTCTATTCTAGCACCTGTTTAAACTGACAGCACATACACTGCGTGTTTGAAGAAAACTGTAATATCTTGGCACTATGAAAGCTTAGAAAAAGGGCTTTTAAGGAAAATCCATTTTCAGTATCAGTTGAACAGCATTTGAGAACCAATCATATATCCATTAAACAAAAACAAAAGACATTATCCATAACCTATGATGTTAGGCTTGTACTTTAGAATCTACCCATTCATTCTGATTTAGCTTATGTGTTAATTATGATCAATGGATTTTCACAAGAATGTAAAACTATATCACAGCTTTTAATTTCCCATTCTACCATTTCCCAGAATTCTGTAATTTTAATTACTTTATATGCCATTTACTTCTAAGAGCTCAGAAGAAAAGGGTCATCATCACCATCATCAATATATATAATTTTAGACATGTTGGCCCACTTTTAACGTAACCCTCAAATTAGTTTAGATGGGTTTTATTTTTAGTTTTTATTATAGGGAGGAGTCTCTTTAACAATTTCAGAGATGTATTTCATTTATCCTAAAATACCTTTGGTTGTAAGATAGGTTTAGATCTATTTATAGAACTAAGTTCTCAAAAATGCACATAATTTACATCCTAGCTCACTAAGAACCAAGTAGTTAGAGCTAATGCAGGTGCACTTGGCAGCCATTTTTTTAAGGTCACATGAACTCATATCCAGTGCACAGGAAAATGGAAGGTTATGAGCAAGCCAAGGTCACTCAAGGACCAATCACATATGCATCTAGTTTAATGAATCACATATGTGTCTGGTCACTGAATAGCAGACCAAAGTGAGAAAAATCTTAAGTATAAAGATAAATACACTGAACATTTAACATGCCCCAAAATGTGCGTATAATTGTACCAAGTGTGTCTCCTTTTGAAAAGGGCACAGAAAAGAGGACACAGTGCATTGGAATCATAGAAACAGAGCTTCAAGGGACTGTTAAGACCACAATGCCTAATGTCCCAACTGTGAAAGTGAAATGGGGACATGTGAGAAAGAACTGAGATAAGACAGGGACTGGTGGCCCAAGGTACAAACACAGTGCTCTTTTTACTCCACCAGGCCATTGCCCTCTCTCAGAGAACCCGAGCCTCTTCTCTCTAACTCTGGCTCATTTCATCACCCTTTCCCCATTTTTCAACATGGAAATATTAAATCTTGAAAGCGTATAACCCTTTGTTCTATTTGATCTCCTCAAGAGACAGCATAATGGACTTGCTGCTCAGTTCCTGATGTCTGGGCACCACTGAAAAGTAGGTTCATTTTCTTTTAGTTTATGATCAGTCTGATCAGTGAGATTGGCAGTAAATTTTGAAAGAATAATAACCTAACATGTAAAAATGGTTAAGCAGTTTAGTTGTTAGCTTTGTTCTGGGTCATGTGAAAATCCATATAATCTTGAAATAATGTTGGGATAAAGATATCAACTCTACCATATTCATTCATGTCACTTAGACTTTAGTTAGTATGCTACAAAATTTTAAAAAGAATATATAGGGCTGGTGAGATGGCTCAGTGGCATAAGCGCCTGCCTGGCAAGCGCGAGGTCCTGAGTTCGACTCCCGGTACCTACGTACGATAAAAAGGCCGGTGATATCGCTCAGCGGCAGGGGCACCTGCTGGCACACGAGGTCCTGAGTTTGACCCCCAGTACCCACAAAAAAAAAAGAATATTTAACAATAAATACATATGTATACATATATATTTGTGTGATTTAAAATTATATCTTTCTTCTGATCCCTTTATGAAATGTTTCCAATACACAGGATACATAGAACAATGGCCCAGTTCTTACTTCCCTCAGCTTGAACAAATGTTTTTATATTTTGCCATATTTCTTTCAGATTTTTCATTTTATTTCAAAGAAATAAAATGTACTTTAGATTGCCTGTGTACTCATACACAAACACATTACATTCTTGCCCTCCTCGAGAAAAACTAATGTCTTCAATTTGGTGTTTATCAGTCTTACAAATGTTTCTTACTTTTGCTACTTTTTCATCCATGAGTAGTATACAATATTGTTCCGTGTATTTTAAAATTTTATGTATAAACGGTATCTAACCTATGCAATTCTTAACCTGTTTTTTAAACACTTATGTTTTGATATATAACCATGAGATAAATGTAGCACTACTTAATTTTAATGAAGAATTTGTGTTTTATAATATGAATATACAAAGTATCTGCTCCCCCTCTTGATGGATGTTTAGGTTGTTTCCAGTTCTACACTATTATACATGACACTTCAATAAGCATTTTTTTTTGTGTGTGTGGGTACCGGGGCTCAAACTCAGGATCTCGCGCGCCAGCAGGCGCCCATGCCGCTGAGCTATATCACTGGCCTTTTTTTCATGTGTGGGTTCTGGGAGTCGAACTCGGGCCCTCGTGCTTGCCAGGCAGGCGTTTATGCCACTGAGCTATCTCACCGGCCCTCGATAAGCATTCTTAAACACACATCCTTATGCATATTTGTAAGAAACTCTCCACAAAATATTCTTTGTAATAGAAGCTCTGAGATATAAGGTTGTATATTTTCAAACTTATTAGATATCACCAAATTAGTCTCTCAGTTAGTGATACCAAGTTTGAAAATTTATACTCACACCAGAGAATTTGAAAGTTCATGTGATTCCACACCCTCACAATCTTAGACTTTTCGGTTTTTGTTGCATGATGGTTGTAAACTTAGATTTTACTATTATTTTGCATTTTTGTAATTACTAGACCTTGGACATCTTTCTGTATGTTAATTAGTCATACAGAATTCTTCTATTACGAATTCACACCCATTGCTTTTTTACCACTGGACTGTTGTTAGTCTTACTGATTTAAAGTAACTTTTTTTTATGTATTCTGGATGATATTAGTAACAATGACTAATATTTTGGGGATGCTTATTGTAGTACATTAACTAATGGTCAGCTTGTAACACCCAGCTGAACTGAATCAGCGTGGTCCTGTGTGTGGAAGGCACACCTGAGGATTGTCGCCAACAGAATGAAAGCAGAACTGGAGGGGAAGATGGTGTGCTGTTGATACTCCTGGAGAAGTTTGTGGTGCTGGTTTTCCTGATATGAACTCAGCTGTTCTCATCATCATCAGAGGAGCTCAGGTCCTTGTCACTGAGGATGGCTGTGGTTCTCTTCAGGGGAGCTCTGGTCCTCACCTTGAGCATCGCTCCCTGGCTCCAGTGCAGATCCCTCAGCCTGCTGGCACAGATCCTTCATCCCATTGGTACAGACTTTTTCGCTTCCACCGCTGACCTTTGGGCCTTCCCTGTGCAGATTCTTGATACAGCCTTGCATGAGACATTGTTGTGGGCTCTAGGTCTTCAGCTTGATTCTTCGGGTCTCCAGTGCATGGACAGACCTCCTGCATTCTTCTGCATTTGACTTTTTGGGTGAATATTATAAAATAATTCTATAAATTATGTGGCCTGTATTAAATCTATTACTTTGTATACCCTAACTACAACACTTACCAAATGCAAAACATTATTCTTTGGACTTCACAGGTGTTAATTGGTTTAATTCTCACAACAGTTCCACAACTCTGTGAAGATCATTATCTCTTTTTTAAAATGAAAATGTTGAGTTCACAAGAGGTTAAATAACTTGCCTAAGGTGAGACACAGCTAATAAGTGAGGGAGTCAAGATTCACACCCAGGAATCTGGATCCAGAATGTCAGTCTTCTACCTCTCTGCTTAAAAGGATGCAAATTCCTTATCAGCTTTATGCACTGTATATAGCTTCTTCCATTCTACAGCTCGTCTTTTTTTTTTTTGTGTGGGTACCAGGGGTCGACCTCAGGACCTCGCCCGCCAGCAGGCACCCGTGCCACTGAGCGATATCACCGGCCCTTTTTTCGTATGTGGGATCCGGGAGTCAAACTGAGGCCCTCGCGCTTGTCAGGCAGGCGCTTGCACCGCTGAGCCATCTCACCGGCCCCAGTAGCTCATCTTTTTAATGCAGTCCTCTTGTGTGTCAATGTTTGGAAGTACATGCACATATATGTATGTATACATGTATAATATATATATACCTTGCCAAATTACCAAGTAATTATTTATGATTTGTGCTTTGTGTACAGTGTAAGCAAGCAACACTGCCAAAGTTCCAAAGCTAAAAAGATATTATCAAATGTTTCCTTTTAAATTTTTTTGAGATTTGCTTTTCACGTTTTTGTTTGAATACAGGACAAGGTAGAGGTTTGATTCTACTTTTTATAATATAAGTAACCACTTGCCTTCACATCGATATTTAAATACCTTCCCCTGGTGGTTTGAAATACCACCTCTGTCAAATGTCATGTAAATATATGTGTGTCTGTTCCAAGTTCTCCATTTTGTTCCACTGATCTATTTGTCTCTATGCCAATGCAACACTGTCTTAATTATCATAGCTTAATAATTCTTGATCCCTATAGACTATGTCTCCACACCTTTATTTAATTATCTCCCAGCTATAGGGTTTCGCTCTTTCTTATATATATTTAGGAACTGATTTTCCAGTTCATAAAAAAATCCTGATGCAATTTTTATTGTAATAGCACTGAATTTGTTGATTAATTTGCAGTAAATTAAGGTCTTCATGATATGAAACCTTCTCACCCAGGAACATGGTATAAGACTATACTTATTCAAGTTTTCTATGTCCTCAAATAATTCTAGATAAAATGTTCCCAAAAAGTCATTTTTATTATATTTATAGCTCATTGATGTTATTGCTTTTGTAACTGGAAGCTTTGTGTGATAATGTTTTGGAAATGGTGCTACTATTAGTGATTTCTGCTTCGATGGCGTCATCTCGAAGTCCAACTGTTTCCCCTCACTCCAGAACTATCCCTTTTGATGCCTACTTAAGTTCAAAGCACTTGCATTGCCTCTAGATATTGCCTTTAAAGTAAATCATAAATTTTAACTCTTTAAAATTTCAGGAAAGGATGGAATTTTGAACACTATTTTTGTATTGACATGCAATTCAACAACTTTGCTTAATTCTCTTATCAACTCTAAAATTTGTCCACATATGTCCTGAATTTTGATGTAGGCAATTATGTTGCCTGGGAATAAGAGTTTTATTTCTTCCTTTACAGTTCTTATATCTTTTTTCCTTTCTCCCATTTTACTGAATTGGCTATGATTCTAGAACATATTAACAGAAGCCAGAGCATGGGCATCATTGCCATGCTTCTAACTTCAATGGAGATATTTCTAAATTTTACTGTCAAATATTAGGTTTGCTATGAATGTTTTACAGATATTCTCTATGACATTAAGAAGGATTTCTTCTTTTTCTAATTTTCTTAGAATTCTTATAAATGAATACTTAACTGATTTTTCTGTACAATGTCTATGGACCCCATTAATTTTTTCCATTTATCTAATAATAGAATATATTACACTAACAGATTTTCAGGTGACTAATTTATTTTCATATTAAGGATAAACATTTCCTTGTCATCATATATTACTCTTTTTTTACAGATTTTGTTAAGTTTAAATTGGAAAAAATGCTTCTATATTTCTATTTAAAATGTCTGCAATTTCTTGTTGTGTCCATGTTCATTTCTGCTAACAGTAAGTGTGTGTGTGTGTGTGTGTGTGTGTGTGTGTGTGTGTGGTACTGGGGATGGAACCCAGGGCCTTCACACTTACATCTCCAGCCCTTTTATAATTTTTTTACATTTTGAGACAGGTTCTTGCTATGATGCTAATTTGCTCAGGCTGGGTTCAAACTCGCAATCCTCCTACCTCAGCCTCCCAGAGTGCTGGGGTTACAGACATGCGTCACCATGCCTGGCTTCTAACAGTAAGTTCTAAATGCATAAAGTTGCATTCACTCTTTTACTATACTCTGAAATATTTGTATAAGGTAAAGATCACACAGGGCCGGTGAGATGGCTCAGCGGTGTAAGGGCCTGCCCGGCAAGCGCGAGGGCCCGAGTTCCACTCCCGGAACCCACATACCGAAAAAGGGGCCGGTGATATCGCTCAGCGGCACGGGCGCCTGCTGGCGCGCGAGGTCCTGAGGTCAACCCCCGGTACCCACAAAAAAAAAAAAAAAAGATCACACAGTCCTTAAATATAGCCTGAAATTCCCGCTTGAAACTGTCTGAGCCTTGTACTTATTAAGAAAAGGCATTTGAAAGGCTATTAGTTTATCTGGTCTTTCTATTTCTTATTAAATAAATTTCCATTTACACTGTTCCAGAAAATTATTCGTTTTCTAAGTCTGTAATTCATTACCACAAAATTATTCACAGGATTCTCTTATCATAGTAAATATTTATCTATAATAATAATTCTATTTTATGTATAACTTTTATCTTTCTTTTTTCTAAAGGAGTGTTGAGAGAGGTTTGTAAGTATCATTGAACTTCAGTGCTCTCTGAAGTAAATCATTTGATTTTATTGATAATCTCCTTTCCAGTTTCATCAATTCATGTTATTTTTATTGTATCAATCACTCTAATTTCCTTTGGTTTATTCCTTTATTTATTGAGCTTCTAGAATTTATCACTTACCTCACTTATTTTCAGTACTTTTAGGTGGGTAATAAATATTTTTAAAACTTTAAATTTACCTCTGTATGCAAATATTTCTATGCCCCTAAATGTCACATGTAATATTTTCTTTATCCATATTGTATGTTATTACTGTCATTATAATAGGCTCTTTGAAACATGAATTAAGAATGAATTATACTGTTGCAGTTTTTACTATATTTATATAGTTTCTAATTAAATTTTGAGATCAAAGAACATGATTTCTATTATATCAATCCTTCAAATTATTGAGAGTTATTAGAAATCTAGAACACAATTTTTGTAAAAAGTTTCATGTGTACTTGAGTATATATATCCTCTATTTGTTGGGCATAAATTTGTTGCTGAAATTCTTTATTCATATTAATATGGTGTGCTCAATAGATAAATGCATGATAAAATGTGTAGAAATCTCCCACAATAACTGCAGATTTATCAAATATCTAGTATAATTCTTTTAGCTATTGCTGCATGTATTTTGAGACTATATTGTTAGATAATACAAATTCATGATTGGTTTGACTTCTTGGTGTATTGTTCTTTTTATTATTATGCAGTACCCGTGACTATACTTATTAGTACTTTCTTCTTAAATTCTACTTTGTCTGGTATCAATATGAATATACAAGATTATTTTTGATTAGTATTTTCCTGGTACATATTTTTTCCATCTCCCTATTTTCAACATTTCTGCATAGCTTTAATTTAGGTTTTGAATATCTGGGTATTAATTTTGTTTTATTTGGCTTTTATTCCAAGCTCATATATACAGTTTTTTAAACAAATTTCTATCCTTTTTCCACACACTGATCTTACCTTGCTGACCTACCCATTAAAACATCCTCATATTTAATGGTCATCTAATATTCTACATTGCCCTATTTTGAACATACACAAAAGATACCAAGTAGCCACAGAAAACCTGAACAAAAAGCACAAAGCAAGAGTCATTGCACTACTTGATTTCAAAATATTTTGTAAAGGTATAGTAATCAAAACAATATGAATGTGGCATAAAAAAGGCACATATTGACAAGTGGAATACGATTGGATCCTAGAAATAAAATCAAGCATTTATAGCCTATTAATTTTTTACAAAAATGACAAAAACACACATTGTGAAAAGAATAGTCTTTAATTAATGGTGTTAGGAGAACTGGATATTTACATCCTGAAGAATGAAATTGGACATTCCTTAACTCCTATACAAGAATCAAATTAAAATAGATTAAAGGCATAAATTAAAGACCTGAAACTATAAAACATATAGAAGAAAACAAAGAACTTCCAGAACAGTGGTCTGGACAATAATTTTTTTTTTGGATATGACCTTAAAGTTACAGGTAACAGAAGCAAAAACAGACTAATGGGATCCCATCAAACTGAAACTTTTCCTCACAGCAAAAGAAAGAGACAACCCATAGAATGAGAGAATATATTTGCAAATCATACATTGTTTAAGAGGCTAATATCCCAAATATATAAGAAACTTAAATTACTCGATAAAAGAAAGCAGAAAACTCTACTTTTCAAGTGGACAAACTGAATGGACATTTCTCAAAAGGACACCTACAATACACACACGAAAAAATACTCTGTGTCACTCCTCATCAAGGAAATGCAAATTAAACCACAATGAGATACAACCTCACACCTGTTAGAATAGCTATTTGCCAAAAAAATGAAAGAGAAGCATTGGTGAAGATGTGACCAATGTGTAATCCTCGTGCACTACTTGTGGGAAGGTAAATTAGTACAGCCATTTAGCAAAACAGTTTGGAGGTGCCTCAATAAACTAAAAACAGAATTAACATAGGATCCACCAGTCCCATCAAGGGATATATATATTATGAAATTTAAATCAGTATGCTTGAGAGATTTGGGCACTCCCATGTTCACTGCAGCAGTGTTCATAATAGCCAAGGCATCAAAACAAAGTGCCCAGCAATGAAATGGAAGACCATTCAGCACTTAAAGAGAAGAAAATTCTATCATTTGCAAGAACATGGATGAATCTAGAGGACATTATGATAAGTGAAATAAGCCAAGCAGAGAAAGACGAATACCTCATGACCTCACTTATACATGGAATCTAAAAAGTCAAACTCATAGAAAGAAAGAGTAGAATGGTGCTAATCAGAGGCTACAGTGGGGAAGGAGAATGGGAAATTGTTTTTAAAAGTAGATTTTAAAGGTTCTCATCAAAAAGAAATAAGTGTATGAATTGAAGAATAGTTTAAATAAGCTAACTTGACATTCCATAATGCATACTTGCATTGAAACATCACATTTCACCCCATAAGCATATACAATTATTATGTCAGTTAAAAATATAATTACATCAAATATGGGAGCACCCAACTATATAAGACAGATATTAACAGACATGAAAAATCACATAAGCAATAACACAGTTGTAATGAGGGATCTTAATACCCCATTGTCACAAAGAGATAGATCAACTAGACAAAAAATCAGCAAAGAAATAACAAAACTGAACCAAACCTGTGAACAAATGGACTTAGTAGACATTTACAGAGTGTTCCACCTAACAACATCAGAATACACATTCTTCTCAGCTGCACAGGGGATGGTCTCTAAAATAGACCATATACTAGCCCATACAACATGCTTAAGTAAATGCAGAGCAATTGAAACTATCCCATGCATATTATCTGACCATAGTGCATTTATTTCTAATAAAATTGGAAATTAATGACAAAAGAAATCCAAAAACTCCATAAACACATGGAAATTAAATAACACACTCCTGAACAACCAATGGGTCACAGATGAAATTAAAGAAGAAATTAAATAATATCTACAATCAAATATAAATGCATATACAACTTACCAGAACTTGTGGGATGAAATGAAAGCAGTCCTAAGAGGGAAATTTATAGTGGTGAATTCTCATATCAGGAAAATAGAATGAGTACAAATAAACAACCTAATGCTTCACCTCAAGCTTCTAGAAAAAGAAGAGCAAGTCAAACCCAAAGCCCACACAAGGGAGGAAATTATAAAGATCAGAGCAGAAATTAATGCAATGGAGACGAAGAAAACAATACGAAGAATTAATGAATCAAAGAGTTAGTTCTTTGAAAGAATAAATAAAATTGATAAACCCCTAGCCAATCTTATCAAAAAAAGGAAAGAAAAAACTCAAATTCATGCAATATGGAATGAAAAGGGTGAAATCACTACAGATCCTGTAGAAATTCAGAAGATCGTCAATACCTACTTCGAAAAACTTTCCTCACATAGAATGGAAAACACAGAAGAAATGGACAGATTCCTAGAAATGTATGAATTACCAAAGCTGAACCAAGAAGATATAAAAATTCTGAATAACCCAATATCAATTAATGAAATTGAAAATGTAATTAAAAACTTATTCATGGCTGAATTCTACAAGAAATTTAGAGAAGATTTAATGCCAATACTTCTCAAACTCTTCAATGAAATTGAAAGGGAAGCAGTTCTCCCTAACTCATTCCTGGAGGCAAGTATTACCCTGATTCCAAAACCAGAGAAAGACCCAACAAAAAAGAGAACTACAGGCCAATCTCCCTAATGAACATAGATGCAAAAATCCTTAATAAAATACTAGCAAACAGAATGCAGCAAATCTCAAGAAGGTTATACACCATGACCAAGTGGGATTCATCCCAGGAAGGCAGGGATGGTTCAACATGCAAAAATCAATAAACATAATACACCATATCAACAGAGCATGTGTACACATTGTATTATCTCCCTAGTGTAAGAAGCTGAAAAAGTAGATAACATCCAAAATTTACAATAGATGTTTTGGTGGGTTTTTTTGGGGTTTTTTGTGTTTGTGGGTACCGGGGGTCGAACACAGGACCTCGCATGCCAGCAGGCACCCGTGCCTCTGAGGGATATCACTGGCCCCTTTTCCGTATGTGGGTACCAGGAGTCGAACTCAGGACCTCACACTTGCCAGGCAGGCTCTTACGCCGCTGAGCCATCTCACTGGCCCTACAATAGATATTTTGAAAGGGAAAGAAACTGCTCAAAAGGAAAGAAATGGGATGGGGGAAAGGAGAAAAGAAGGAAAGGAAAAGAAAAAACATATATATATATATATATATATATATATATATATATTATATATATATAATATATATATATATACACATATACACAAGATAGCTAAAATAATTATACTACTAACTTCTTTTAGTTCATTGAAAAGAATAGTTTGTGCTTATGTTGGTTGATCAATTTTGCATGCTTATATCTTATAATCTGAGAAACTACTTTGAAGATAGCAATATGCAATATATTAACCATTGTTAATTTCCTATCTTGTTTTGAAATTCTGTAGCATTATTTTTATTGTTTTTTCTTCTTTTTTATATAAATATAAAAATATATATAATTAAACGTAGTAAGCTTTTCAGGCTAAAACACAAAGTTAATTTTATTTGAATGAATTAATTTTCTCATTATCGATTTCACTGTAGCCTTCAGTTTCTTTCTGTGATTTGAAATTTAGCTTTTGAGGCTCAAGTGATGTATTTGTGTAATTGCTTTGTCTTCTTTCCCCTTCTCCAACTTCATCCAACTTCATGTTTTTCTGCAGCTGGTCTCCTATACCCACAGTCCGGAACTAGTTCAATAAAAGTAGTCTAAGATCCTTGCCCCTCAGTGATTTAAGGCTAACCACAGAACAAATATCACCCAAAGATAAGCTTAATTTTGTTCAGGGTCACCAGGCTTTTAATCCCATTCTTTACTAGGTTTCCAGATCTTTTAAGCCTTCATTTTAGCAGCCTTGTGTGGCCTTTTTTTCCTATCCTTCTTTCACAAGTAGATGTTGGAGTAGAAGAAACCAAATCCTTGCCTTTGGCTTCAAGCACTGCAGTTGGATCCAATCCCCATCCTTCCACTGAGCATTTTAGTCCTGGTTGGGGCCCAACTCTAGCCACCACTAGCTGCTTCTCAATCTAGACCCCAGCAACCACAAAATTCATTTAGCTCTACTTCCACCTTAGGTAGTGGCTCCACTGTTGATTTTGTTTTTGAAAACTAACTATATCTTTTGGTTTTGTCTTATATTTTACACAGAATTGTTATGTGTGTACATGTAACTGTTGAGCATGGTCAAAGCATGGACTAACTCTGCAAACTTGGCCTGTGGACCCAGCTTCCTCTCTACAACCTACTATAAAGTATGCAACTCAAGGGCAGGACTGCTAGTTAGTTGAAAATGTGTTAAATAAATAAATGAATACAAGCCATTTTTCTAGAAAGACCATTAGGTATCGTGTTTCCATTTTTTCAGTAGGCTACAAGCTCTTGAGGATGGAACCAATGTGTAACCTATCGTGTTGCCTAGTTTATTACCTTGCATATAGTAAATGGGCCATACTTCCAAGAGTCAATACATTCCCCCTGTGGATTTTCTGTATGGCAGAAAGCATGAAGCCCCAGGTACATGCATTGCTGCTCCAAGGACTAAAATCACCATTTTCTGGTTTTATAATGTTGGTTCTTCTTGTAAACTGTACTTTAAAAAAAATGAATAGTTCTCAGTGAAAAACATAGAGATGATCAGGCAGAAGTGGAATGTTTCCATGAGGATATATAAAAGTAGGGTACGTCGAACTTTAATTAATTAAGAAATCAAATCAAAAGCTTTTTCCTGGTCTGTTTATGACAATATCAAAGACCAAATGTAGGGGAATGCTAAGTGATCACAATTCCTCTAGCTGAAATAACATTTTTCAAATCAGGGACCAAAGGACAAGGGGACAGAGAAAGTGCCCTTGTTGATTAATTACTTTTGGAACCTGGCCCAGCATGAGGAAAGTGTATTCTAGTGATAAAGCGACAGGTCCATTCTTTGTCCCCTCTGCCCTCCCAAGAAGCAATTCACTGGCTCTCTGAGGAGTGCACTTAGCTGCTTTAAACCATGACACTCATAAAGCAGAGACATTTCCATATATTTTCAAAATGAATCCACAGCTTCCCCCAACTCGGTTTTACTGAGCACCTACTATATGCCAAAACTTCAGTGGTTAGGGAAAAACTTTATTCAATTCACTGAGGGGAACAAGTGATACTCAAGAAAGTGCCACCAAGTAAGTGGGACCTTAATAAGTGCTGCAGGCAACAACAGTGGAGCAGGTCTGCAGGGGCAGATGGATACCGAGGACTTCAGGAGACTAAAAAATCACGAGGCCTTGGATAGGTAGGATTCCTGTGAGAGATACTGAACATTTCTGGGCTTTGTTTTCTTATCTATAAAGAGTAGGTGAGGATTAAGTAATTTTAGTAAAGTTCCTTGCAGTCCAAACATTACCTAGATTTTGTCTTTCCTCTTCCTAACAACTGTTACCCCTTGGAGGGGCATTTGTAACCTAGTAAACAACCTCCACTGTCTAGCAAGAAACTCCTTCAGAACAGAGTGAGAAACTTCAGAGGTTTGCCTCCAGGCAAAGAGAAACTTCTTTCTCCTTCAAAAGATCTTCCCCCTTCAAGTGAAGGCTGAGAGCACCAAGAGCTTCCTGAAGGACTAAAAATGGGATCCCAGGGGGCCAAGGAGGGAAAATAGAACAGAAGCTCACTCTCAAATGTGCAGGTTGATCCCTTGTTTCAGATCTCTGGCCCTGATAATGCTTCATGGAGTAGAAAGCGCTGGCTGAGGAAAATGGCATTCAAGATTGACAACTGATTAATACACAAGCTTGATTATATGCAAATCATCACTTTCTGTTGACTTAATTGTGATCTAATGTAACGTGTATAATTAACACATGTATTTAAAATAAATGTATATTTAATTGATATGCATATTTTAAAAATGAATATTTACATTTATATGTTGTCTTGTATTTTTTTAATCAGGGATGAATTTCTTTCTCACAGAAGTGAAGGGGTAAGAGAGCTTCATCGTGAACTCGCACAAGAAACATGAACAAAGGAATGAGAACTAGCTTCCCTGCATGTAGTAGAGACAGCAATGAGCTAGCAATCAGAAAGCCTGATTCCAGACCTGCCCTGCCCCATGCTGTATGACTTTCATATCCGAGCCTCAGTTTCTATGTCTGCGAAAGGAAAAATCAGACAAATGATACGTAAGTCACATTTTCATACTACAAGTCCATGATAAGCTCATAGAATCACTCCATTTTCAACTTCTTCAGTCAAAATGACTGCACTCCAGCCACAGCTATCCCAGCATCTCTCTGATGGCGAATAGTGCACCCAAAAATTATACTCAGAAGGTTCCAGAAAAGTTCTGGAGCCTGAAGTGCTCCGGTCAATCCCATAACACTCAGAGAACAGAGGTCCTGAGAGCAAACTCCATACACAGGTGACTGGAACAGGAAGGCCCTGGACAGCTCACAACACAGGGCAGGATGCTCAAAGATGCACCCAGGAGTGGGCCATTTTGAAGAGAAAAGGAAGAATTAGATAGGGCATAAGGCCTCATCCTAGAGACACTAGGTAAGTCTATTCAGCTGGGGACAGTTCTCTGAAGAGTGGCTCTACTGAGAACAGCATAAAAAAATACAATCAGTAAATGTAGAACTACCATGTCTTTTGGCAGACAAGATAACAGGAATAAAACCACTTTCACCCTTAATGTAAGTGAAGTCCCTTTCAATCTTTCACAAGTAAAATAACCCATGGTAAAATATTATTTAAGCCAACTGATTAGGAATGTAATGACCCAAAAAAAACTTTTAGGTATGCTATGGTTCTGAATATTTCCTGACAGCATAGTGAAGTGAAAAGAAGCATCGCACCTGCCCGGCCCACTCTGTTCCATTCCTGGCCAGGTAATGAGCAACTTTGAACAAATTGCCTTTTCCTTTCTGCCCTGTCTTCCCTCCTTTGACTACTTTTTAGAAAACATAACTTAGCTCCCATCAAACACATATTCAAAAAGACTGTCCCTGATTCAAACTGGAATTACAAACATGTATGAGACACGGTGTCCAAGGAGACTGTAGTCCCTATCAAGGAGACAACTAGCCATGACACAAAAAGAAAAGAGCTACCTCAGCAATGAGCATCAATATTCAGGGCAGTGGTATGGGGCAGGGGCAATGTGCCTGGGTAGTGTTGTTTAGAAATTTGGGTCTTGAAAAATCAATAGCTTTCCAAAGAAGGTGTGGGTAAATATGGCATTAGGTCCATATTGTGATTATTTTAGCAGTCTTCTAGACCTCTTTCTGCCTGTGGTGCCTCCAGATGCAGTGGAATGTCCTCTGCTCCTTGGGACCCCAGGAATGAACTGTATTGTGGCCTCCCAACAGCCCATCTCTGCACAGGACTGTCGCTCTCAGACATTCCATCCTTGGCCCATTCCTTTCCTTGAACTGCAGCGGACTCTCTAATTCAGTGTAGAGGAGATTTCTTGTGACACAGGCCTACACACAAGGAAGGTTGCATTTTAGCCACTGAGCCAGGCCACCATTGGGCCAGTGTCCAAGTTCCATGGAAACTGGTTTATAAATCAAAAGAATCTCAGTAACAAATTGTGTTCATCAGATGAAATCTACATGTTACTATTTGGCATACCGCCAGAAAAGAACTACACACAAGCTCACACTCAGGACACACACACGCATGCACGCACATGCGTGCACACACACACAGCATTTTACTGTGCATTTCAACACATGCATATCATCTGGGTAACGGTGCCTTTTGCAAGCAGATGGGGAGAAAGAGACTTTAAAAGATAGACTCCTATTGTTCCACCAAACATCTTAAAACTGATCGAAGCCTCAGAGGAGAGAAAAACAAAGCCAGCTCTCTGAGGCTTTCTGGCTACCCCTTCAGAAAATCATTGGCATCCCGGGCAATACTTAGAAAAGTATTAAAATTTGAGCAACACTAGTTTACTTGTTTATATGCATCCCCATAGAATTTCCCACCACGTTCACAGAAGCTTCAAAGGCTCCACAGTGAGACCCATCAGGATGTGGGGAAAGACAGAGAAAGACACTGCTCCAGTGTTTGGAGACCCAGCCCGGGCACGCAGGCTCTCAGGCATCTGGTTACCCCAGCCTGACACGGCGCCTGCGATTTCAGACTGTTTAATTAATTCTGATAACACCACATCGCAGGTGCTGCAGGAAGTATGTTAATTTAAGATCACATCTTACCAATTCCCACAGGTTTCATTCCAACCTAATAAATGAAATATTCTCCACTGTGAGCCCCTTGCTTACCTAATTAGGCATAGGGCGACAAAGCAGTCACACTTGGGGTACATCAGTGCCACTGGTCAGCTTCAAACGCATAACTGTGACCTGCCTATGGGCTCCTTCCCCAGGCTTCTGTCATACACAGATCAAAGCCACACAAATAAGGGACCATGTCACCCCTTCCCTACCAGCAACCCTGTTTTTACTCCTATCCCTCACTTTCTTGTCTTTTTAAACACATCTCTTGAGCTGAATCCTATGAAATCACACTCTGCTTACACCAAACTAAACTTTAGTTCTAATTTCATATTAATTAGCTTAATTCACCATAGATTCAGGTTATTTTTAACCTAAATGAGTTATTTCTTCTAACCATTGGAGGTTTTCTCATTGATGAGGCATTACGGGGAGCTGTCTAATTCTACCCACACCACTCTGAACATAGCAAGGTAAGTGCCACCTGCCCAACCCCCTCCAGACACTACCCTCCTGTTGTGGGGTAGGGACAGAGCTGCCTGGAATGCTCCCCCCTCGCCTCTTTCATAGCCATCCTAATGATAGCCCATCAGCAAGGTCCTTCCTGACCATCTGAGGAAAAAAAGAACCACTCCCACATCGGCACCCCAGCCTCCCAACACAAAATGAAGGTCTGGCAACTGCAGTAGCTGGATGGTGGGAAGTGTGTGGACCAGTGGCTATCACCCCTGGCTGCTCATTAATTTCGCCTGGGCAGATGGGAAGTCACTATCGAGGCCCCACTCCCTGAGCTCCTGGTTCAGCTGCCCTGGAGTGGGCTCCAAGCACAAGCAGGTGTTAAATGTCCCTGATGAGAACAGAGACCTCTGGTTCCAGAGTCAAGCAGACTCGAGCCAGAGTGGCCATTTAGTGGGGATTGTCTATTTTGAGCATGTAATGATAGAATAGATCCCCAATCACCACTGGATTGAGGAAAAAGGTTATTTTCACTTCATTTTGTTTTCTGTAGATGCCAGTGTCATATCAGCCTGGTAGGAAGAACTTATCTTAGTTCCTGGTTCATAAACTGCCTTTCCACAGGTGAGGGAACAATAGTGACCCCTATCCAGTGGGTATTTTCCTTTGCCCCAATGTCAAAACTCACTAAATGGAATAAAATGATGCAAAATATTTAAAAAATTGATCTCTGGCCCTTGGAGGCTTTGTCAAGGAGGTGAAATACAGAGAAGAAAATGTTGCTCTGAAGACTTCCTGGAGGTAACATCAGGTGTTTAAAGTGCCACTTTCTTTTTTTTTTTTTTTTTTTTTTTTGTTTTTTTTTTTTTTTTTGGGTACCAGGGGGGTCGACCTCAGGACCTCGCGCGCCAAGAGGCGCCCGTGCCTCTGAGCAATATCACCGGCCCCTTTTTCGTATGTGGGTTCCGGGAGTCGAACTCGGGCCCTCGCGCTTGCAAGGCAGGCGCTTACGCCGCTGAGCCATCTCACCGGCCCAAAGTGCCACTTTCTTTTGACTGATAAGTCCTCACTCTCCCCAGTGGCCTAAACCCTGATTCTCCCTGCTCATTCCCCAACTCATTCCACACCTGAAGTGAGGAAAGACAGACAAAGCCAGGCTTTCATAGAGGCAGGGCCCTACATACTGACTGTCCCACTGGGGGAGAGACTTTCAGAGTAGCCCCATTCAGCATCTATTAGTGGCCTTGACCTGGGGCCCAGAGCACCTCCTTTTCCACACCATTTGCAGGGCATCACCTAGAACTGGGCCAGCCCCAAGCCTCTGGGCTCATCGTCTTCTCCCATTTTCCATTTTCTGAGCTTAGCTTTGATCAAAAGTTGAACAAATCTCTGAACCTCAAAGGGGAAACTCAGAAAATGCTGCCAGGTTTTTCTAACCCCTGCTTGAAGTAATCAAACCCCCAGTGGATGCCCCAACTCAGCCAATACTGGTTCAGTCGCCAGCCCCAGCCTTGCTAAAAAATTCATAAACCACAGAACAGCTGGGCCACAGTCTGCTTTCAGAGCAAAGCGTCCACTGTCAGGTTTTCATCTGGCACTACTGAGGAGCCGAGTATTTATTCCTGACAGAGACTTGAAAGAGGAAATCTTACTGGCTGTCGACTCAGAGTCACACGAGGACAGATTTGATGGGAATCCCATGCATATTCCAATGAGATAAAAGATATTATTCATTCCTAAAATGTCTTCAGAGACTCCATTAATGGAGAAATTCCAAGTGACAGATATAACCAAAAAAAAAAAAAAAGTCCCCTAATATCTACACACAATCACATTAGGATGGATCAGGGGAGTGAATGCTTAATAATAGACATTCCCTAAAATCATGTTTCTTTCCTTTTCATCACAAGAGATAAGAACTGGCTGGGGGAACTGATGGAGGGGGAAAGAGGTCCCCTAGAAAACATATGGGACCAGTTAAACACTCCTTTTCACTACCAGCAGAGATTTCATTAAGAAGTTGCCATATTCAGACAATTTCTATGGAGATGTGTCCTTCCAAGAATTTTCTCCATCGTGACAGGCTTGGTAAATGATGCCTTGTTATTATGCCATCAGAATTCTATGCATAGATAATCTGTAGTTCAAACAAGCATTTAAAAAAAAAAAAAAAAAAAAGAACTGTCCTTTCTCTAAAGACTACGTCCCAAGGAAAAAGACGGAGAAGCCAAATTTCTTGCAGTCTTGTGTCTAATCCAATGGGGAGCCCATATCAAGATGCTCAAATTTAAGGAAACCATTTTTCAGATATGTAACCATTTGTGTGTACGCGTGTTTATAGTGACAAGTAATCTTTCAGTACTCCAGGCACAATTGTCTGTTAACTAGCATTATCCATGTTAGTTACTTTCCTCACTGACAGGATACAATACTGGATACCTACAACTTAAAGGAAAAGAGGTTTATCTTGGACCATGTTTTAGACATTTCAGTCCTTGCATGGTTGATGGCATGGCAGAAGGGCCTGGGTGGAGGAAAGCTGCTCACATCATGGCATCCAGGAAGCAGAGAGAGAGAATCAAGAGAGGAGTTGGGAACGGAGACACACCTTAATAGGTCACAACCCCCAGTACCAGTATCTTCCATTTGGGCCCCACTTCCCAACACCAAGCCAGCTGTAGAACCCCCATAATCCAATCACCTCACACAAACCCCACCTTTGAGTGCATGAGGCTTTGGGGGGATCCATATTTAAATCATAACAATATCTATACATTGGAAGTATAATAACAATTGCTGCTCATGATGGTGACCTTGAAGTTCTACAAGACTCTTCAATATTTTCACAGAAATAAGACAATATTCTGTGCTTTTGATTATGTTCTCATTCTTTGAAAACAAAATATGTAGCATTGGTATACAAAGTGACCCAAGTTAGTTACTTTTAATTGTACATACCCAGCCCAACAAATACCAAATGAATGAATAGAAGGAAGGGAGGGAGGAAGGCAAGAAAAAATAAGTTTATTACATCCTAGAAATATTGTGGACTGCCTGTGTTAGACGAAGTGGCTCAGAGGGAAGTTGGTGAATTCATGGATCAGAATTTCTATTCTCTATTTTCATAATTCTAGTAACTCACATAAATTCACTGTTTATTCCCTAATCTACAGAACAATCCTAACAGAAATAAGATCATGGCACAAACTTTGAATTCAGCCATTCACTCAATTACTTATGAGTGCCATAAGTACCAGGCCTTCATGTTTCAAAACCCCTTCACAAACACTACCTCGGATCCTCAAAAACGCTATGAGATAGATGTGGTAGGTAAATCATTGCCCTTTACAAATCAGCCAGGAGAAGCCAAGAGAAATTAAATACCTTGTTCAAGTCAAGGCTAGATTGAGATGAGATCAGAATTAGACCCGGGAATCTTTTCATCCTGGTGGACTTCTAACTCGAGCAAGTTCTTGTATTAGAGTGTGCCCTCTGGCCAGGAATCAAAATAGTGATCAAGCACCAGCTGAGAGGTCCACAGAATCCTAGACACACGTAAAGCTGCTCAATTTTCCAGAATCAGGATAATATCATTATCTTGCTTATCTCTCCCCCAAACCATTGTTCTTGCTCATTCCCTTCTGCTTATCTCTCCTCTTGGCTCATTCTTCCATGAAATGTCTCCGGCTCCTCTAGTCCTTTCTCCTTCAGGCTCTTACAGTTTGTACCTCTTGGCATTTGTCACATCTCTCACGTAGCTATCCTGAATTTTAATTTACACTTTGAATTGCCATTTTATTTCACTGTGAGGACTCCCACAAATGGGTTCAACTTCCACCAGGACAAGGAGGATGTATAGTTGGTATCTATTGTTTCCAGCACATACTACTCCCACCCTAACCAGAATCCAAATTGCCTTGTTCTGGCCATTGCACCAGCGATAATTTCTCCTCTCCACTATAGCTAGGGAAACCAAAGCCTTATTCCTGCGCCAGATGGGCACATGATCCCACCAACTCATGAGACTCAACTCTGAGATTTTTTTTTTCTTCTTTCTTTCTTTATGTGGGTACCAGGAACCAAACTCAGGACCTCGCATTTGCCAGGAAGGCGCTTATGCCGCTGAGCTATCTCACTGGCCCCTGAGATTTTTATGACAGTGGAAAAGAGAAGCTCACTGCCTACAGAGATGATTACCTAAGCCTGGAGGTACTGGGAGCCCCAAGTAGGACCTGATTCGGAATCCAGAATAGAGAAAGCAGGGCCGTGGGACGAGCAGGTTTCCATGAGAATATTTGAGCCCCTGGATCCAGCCATACTAAACACTCAGACTTTGGGGGAATATGAACCATGTGTTTCCCTTTTTTCCTTAAGTCAATTAGAACTGGGTTCAGTTAAAATCCACTCATTTCTTTTCCGGAAGCTCTTTGGAGGATAATCTAATTTAGACAAAGACTATGGAACTTAGAACTGAGTATACATAATAAGCTTACTTTTTACAGATCAGCAAAAACAGGGAAAGTCTTAAAATATTTTTATTGGGCCGGTGAGATGGCTCAGCGGCTTAAGCGCCTGCCCGGCAAGCGCGAGGGCCGGAGTTCGACTCCCGGATCCCACATACGAAAAAGGGGCCGGTGATATCGCTCAGCGGCACGGGCGCCTGCTGGCGCGCGAGGTCCTGAGGTCGACCCCCCGGTACCCACAAAAAAAAAAAAAAAAAAAAAAAAAAAAAATATTTTTATTAACACTTCACAGAAGGCTGAGGAAAGTTCCACTGTCTATAGCAAGTAAAAAGAATAATAATTACATAAAATTATGTTAATATGCTAGTCATGAAAATCATTATTATTACTGTTACCATTCTTCATCAGTTCTTACACGCACATTCTTCTCACATTTTTACAATCTCAGAAATCAGAATGTGTCATACAATCAGTGGGATCTTACCATCTCTGAGCTTGAAGATGAATTCCAGAGAGGATTTGCATTCATTTCTGCCAATCAGAGTAACCTGAGGCCACTTGAAATTAATTTCTCTGCTTGAAGAGTTTTGTACCCCACCAATGGTGTGATTACAGACCTCAGATCTGGGCAAGTCCATACATGATTGTGGCTCGAATTCTCAAATATATTCATGTTTTCTTTCTTCTTCAGAGACCTAAGGCTGAGACATGCAGGTTTCTTGGATGGCCCCTCTGGAGAGTTTTCCTCTACCTTTCTGCTGAGTGTATAGCTTATTGGTACAAGGTGTGATCATGGTGAATGGTGAATGTTCAAATTTTTAAAAATTATTTTAGTAGGGCCGGTGAGATGTCTCAGTGGCATAAGCGCCTGCCTGGCAAGCACGAGGTCCTGAGTTCGACTCCCAGTACCCACATAAAAAAAAATTTAGTAAAGGACACATTGCCATTAATCCCCATAAAAAAATACTTTCCCTTGCTTCAAACACAACTACATCATCATTCTTACCACTTTCTGAAGCAGTTGTAGAAGTCCTCTTTTGTGTCTTTATGAGGTGTGATCGAATATACAGTGAATGGTGCTACTAAGTCCCATCCAATGGAAAGGCGGACTCATAAAAGATTACAGTGTTCCTCATCTGCCTTCTCCACTGATTCTGGCACCATGTGACTTCCGGCGCTTCCCCAAAGTCTAAATGACTATAAAAGGTCAACATTTTGA
Organism: Erethizon dorsatum; assembly: GCA_028451465.1. NCBI lineage: Eukaryota > Metazoa > Chordata > Mammalia > Rodentia > Erethizontidae > Erethizon > Erethizon dorsatum. The sequence goes on from CM051824.1 coordinate 32,178,407, forward strand.
ATAAATTCAGGACAGCCACAGCAGCGCAACTAAAGATACTCACAAAAGAGGACTCCAGAACTGCTTCAGAGAGTGGCAAGAACAATGGGATGACTGTGTCCGAAGTGGTGCAGAGTATTCTGAGGGAGATTAATGGCAATGTGTCTTTTACTGTAATAAATTTTTCACGTTAAACTTTCACTGTTTTTTACAATCACACCTCATAAATAGGGTCTCCTATTTATTTATTTAAATGTCTCATGTTGGATATGTTTTCTTCACAGAAGTGGTGCATAAAATAACAGTGCCTTTTGTAACAGCTGGGCATCTTGACTTTGATGATATGTAATAATGTCACTAATATTAGAAGTGGCCTAGTCTGATGTGGTGGCACATGCCTGTAATCCCTGGGAGCGTGAGGCAGGATGATCTACAAGTTCAAGGCCAGCCCGAACTACATGGAGAGATCTTGTCTCAAAAAAACAGACAGAAAAAGTGGCCTGGGAAAGCAATGGTGATTATGAAGATGAAGAGGAAGAATCTCCCCAAGTCATTTCCTTGATGCCGTTACTGGATGTCATTCTCTCACTGGGAACTGAAGAGTCTGGACTAAGAGAGACGGCGTTGTAACATCTAAGCCTCTGTGAAACTAGAACAAGGCCAGGAATACAGCAGTTGCTCAACAAGTATTTAGTTTCTGAATTAACTAAATTAGTGACCGATTAGAATCTGATGAACCTACACGATGAAGGGGCAGAGGAACAATGCACCAAAGACACTGTGGGGCTGAGGGCCCAGCACACTGCCCAGAATGAGTCGCTGGTGAGAGACGCTCTCCTTTCAGAAAGCCCAATTAAATACCCTTCTATTCCAGGCCTCACCACTGGGAACACAAATGCCTGCATGTCCAGAGGCACTAGGTGTTGTAATTAAAATGGTTTTCTGACTTTTCATTTGAGCTTTACTAGATACTTGGGTAGTCTTCCAGTTGCCCACCTTGGTAACGATGGTTTGAGTACCAAATGTGTATTTTTTTCATTCATTTGAGCTTCCTGAAATGCCACAAAATTACTCTCCAGTGTTATAGGAAATGATTCCAGAGAAGGCTGAACAAGATGCAACCTTTCACCCTCTAACTCTATTACCGCTGGGGTGAAACCTTTGTTAAATCCAGATTTATAACCCTTCTCGGTTCACATTGCCTAGTGGTTCTGCAAGCCCGGCACCTGCATTTGTTGCCAGAGAGAAAACATTTGCTCACTGAATTCTCCTGGTCTTTATCTGCTTTCTCTTGAGGATTGTTAGAAAATAGAGCATTGACTCCTGGTCTCTTTCTTTCTCTCTTTCCCCTCAGAGCCTCTTGCCATATAACAAGATCGTTAAAGACAAATTGCTAACCATCCCTCTTACACACACACCTCATTAAATTGGTTGCACAATTTTCTTTCATTCTTTCTCCAGTGTTGCTGTACGAATATAGCCATTTATAATAACTGCCACTGTGGAGTGTAACTGCTGGGCTTAGGTGAGAGCGTGGATACACTCTTTGTTTTGCAAAAGGCTTTCTTTCAGGTACAAGTAATTTAGTCCTGTTTTCTTAGATTAATGATTGGCATGTTAGGAAACCTTAGGTCACTTGAGGCTCATGTTGGTTTTAATGAATTCTGTCAAAATGCTGGGAGCTACATGAGAGACTGCTGAATAGGGACTTGTCATCATCATCTTCAGCATTACTGAGAAGCTCATTTGAATGGACAAGAGTAAGCCTCCCTTACCATCTCAGCTCACCCCATTAAAATTCCAAGCTTCAAAAACACCAGTGAAAGTCCAGGGAGAAAGCATACACTTTGGACAGGGACCTATCCACAATTCAGGGAGTCTAGAGTAAGACGTAGTTCTATGATCTCAGTAGAATTCAGTTCCCTCATCATGCAGCACAAAGGCAAATGCCCCCATCCAACGGACACCCCAACACCGCTCCACCAAATACTTTGCCTGAAAGTGCTTTGGGATACAAAAACAGCAAACATGTGGAAAGTATTATTATTAACTTACGTATGGGTTGTCGCACAGCTTGGCAAACAGCTTTATCTATGCAACTTGAAGGATCTTAGAAAGCAGACAGAACAGAAAGAGAGAACACTCAGATACCAACATGCTTGCTAGGATTCTTGGGGGCTCCAGAACCCAGTTCTGAACTTCATATGCCATAATATTTAATGCCCATAAAAGCTTGGCCCTGTAAACATTTCAGGTCACAACTGAGAAATTTACCAGAAGGGCCATGGAACCAAAAACAGTAACTTCCGTTTAAGAGAGGGACTCATCACAAAACTCAATGCAGTGTTTCTGGCTGATGACCACAGCAGTAAGAAAACAGGAAGAAAAGCAAATCTGTCTGTGCCCAGCCTTGTAACTGGGTCCCTTGGCCATTTCTAGTCCTGCCCACTGGCCAGCACTGAGCCCTATAAACGTCCATCTCAGCTCTATCTTGGGCCTGAGCTAGTGCCTCCATGCTTGACAGTAGTTTGAGAACCATTCCCAACCAGCTAGTAAAGATGGAGTCGATCTTGATGGCCTGGAGTGCCGGCCCCCCATAACTCTGCCAACAGCAGTGCTCCCAGTCTCCTCACAGTTGTCCCTCGTGTGATTTTAACTGAAGTCATACAATAGGCCTAACCCACAAGCCAAGGCCAAGTTTACTGCATTCTTTAGCCATCTCCATTGTGGCCAACCTAGAGCTTGTTAGTGCCCTTGGCACAGCCTACTTTGTTCCCAGTCGACTGCCCCAGTCCTCATCAACTCATCGATTCGAAGGCCTTGTTTCACCACCATCTCAGTCTGGGCCTCAGGACCCCAAGGCCACTCTTCTGAGCCAGCATGGTTCTGTAAGCCAGTGTGCTGTGGGAGAAAGCACTGGTCTGAGGGTTGGAAAGCCCAGGTTTAATTCTCAAACTCTACCCTTTATAAGTTGGTGGGCCTCTGGGCCTCTCCAAATTTTATTTTCTTCCCTTGAAAAAATGGAATAATAATACCTATCAACAGATTTACCCTCAGAATTACATGAATGTTTGAAAACATAACATAAACTGTAAGGTATTGTTACACATAGGGTTTCTACCAATTGTCTGGAAAAACAAAGATATAAAACTCATACAATTGTAATCTAGACCCTCAATAATGATTTGTTGAATGCATGAATGAATGAAACATCTATTTTGATTGTTTTGCTTAAGTAAATATTATAATTCAGATGAAAATATACATTAATTTTAGACAGTTCCGTGTATCTAGGATCCTAAAAGTGACCCAAATTTGTTAATATACAGCTTCTTACCTATGGCAGCTGTCCTTCCTGTAAAGCTTCTCTGTCAATACCTGACACTTAATGATCTATTTTTATGGTAATTACCTCCTCATGTGTCTCTCTGGCTCCTGTTGGGATTGGTAAGGTGCACGGCAGCCAGGGCTGTGAGTCATAAATCGCAAATAAACAAGGGTAACAGATGGAGGCAGGTTCTGGTGGAGGCCAAAGCCAATCAAAGAAGTGGCCAGAAAAGGAACACCCAGTCATGAAGCTGAAAACATGAGGAGATATCCAGATACAGCAGAGCTGAGGAAGCTTTTGGAACAGGACATAACAGATAAAAGACATAGGTAGGTGACTGGCAAGGGGGCTGCAGAACACAGGGCACTAGTTTCACACACCATGGTGTGAACTCAAACCACATCAGCTTCATCTTCATATTTTTGAAGATCTTTGCTCCACCTTCCCCCAGGGCTAAAATTGTCTGCCTTTGGCATAGTCAAGTGAGCAGACCCTGAAATCACCAGGGTCTCCATTCTATAATCTGTCTTATGATCAACTCGCCCTCTTCAAGTCTGCTTGGCTCACACTCCCCTTTCATGGCAAAGCCCCCAGTGTTGCCTTGGCATCCTCTACATGTTCACTCTCCTTTCTTTGTGCTCAAGGTTCCCACACCTGGCCCCTAAAGACCTATCAGCCTTTCCCATGTCTTCTGCTCCAGGCATTTGTTCCCAAGTCATCTGACCTCTTCCCATCTCCCTACTTTTTTACAACAGTCCTCCCATCTAGAAAACCATTAGTCTTCTTTCTCTCTCTCCAGATTGTGACTGTTCTTCACGACTATTAACCACAGTTAAAATGGTAAAATAAATATATATCTTTCATTCAGAACTATTGCAGTGGGGAACTCAGTAGAAAATGGGGCTCAATTCAGAATACAGCATGGTAAGTGAAAGATGATCACCAAGGAGCAGCGTGGGATTGGTGGATGGAAAATTACTAAGGGGAAAGATGAGAGTTATAGGAGGATTCTAGCTAAACTCACCTATCAGAATTCTTTCTGTGGACAGGCCAGTATGTCAGAAATTATCTGGGAGTTGTGGAAGATGAGGAACACAATCAGGATGATCAGATATGGAGCATGGGGGTTCTGACTGAACTAACTTAACAGGGCTCTTGCTAAAACCGGATTTTACTAGGAAGTGTACAGATGAATCTAGGAAAAGGTTTAGGAGTCTGACTAAAGTTTAGTCAAGCAAAGCATCTTTGCCAAGGTCCAGTACAAACCTCTTTTCCTTCATGAAACATTCCAGGATTGCTGAGGCTTTGGTTGTTGACACTTCTGAGTCCCCATAGCCCAGCGCTTGTCACTTGTAGGATGGCATTGCACTATTCTCTTTTATCATTTCTATTATTTAATTTTCTTTTGGCTTATATTATATTCATGAAAAAATCTTGTCACACTCTTTCTTTGTATCTCTCAAGGGCCCAAGAATGATGCCCAAATTATAGCAACCCTTAATAAACATCTATTAATTGCTCCCATTGAAATGGTTGGCTCCATACTTCCTTCTATCTGTTCTCAGAAAGACCATTCTAGGGCTGGTATTCTAGGACTCAGCATGCTCTGGAGTCAGACCACCGGGGTTCCAGTCCTGATGGTGCCGCTTACCCACTGTGTGGCCTCGGGAAATCACTTAACCTTTCTATGCCCAAATCCTCCCCATAGAGCTACTGCGGTGCCTAAGTAAACAAACCCACACAAGTAAGTTGATTCTTACCTACATGTTGTAAACACTTAATAAAAGATGGCTATTAATAAAGGGGAAGTCAAAAAGTACACTTGATGTTTGTGAACTTTATATCTTCTATTTCAACTAGTACTATGAGTTCAAAGAACCTATAAAATGTAAATAATTAAATTTATTACATCTCTTTGAATGCCTGAATTAACTCACAATGTTTTTTCTGCCTATGGACTGATGTTGTATAATTTCTTTAGGGTCATTAAACATATTTTGCTTGATTCTCTGAGGTTCAGAGTCTGCAGTGTTGGGATCTATAAAGTAATTAAAGTACTTTGGTTCAACAAAAGAAGAGAAAGGAAAGCAAATCTCCTCACACCATCCTTCAATTGTTCTCACTCTTCAGAATGGAGTTTGATTATTTTTAATAGCTAAAATGTTGCCTTAGACCAATTCAAAATCAATTTATTAAAATTGACGGATTATCCAATCCTTTGCCATACAGGGATGCACCCACCCGTTCTACAAGCTTTTCTCCAAGAAACCTGGGGTTGCAAATGCCTGCCTAGAATGCTATCAATTTAAATGATTGGGGAAAAAACAACACATAATAAGTGACAGATTTTTCAAATCAGATAAAGATGGGAACCAGATTATCTGTCTGGGGGTGATAGATTGCAGCAATAATAAATTCACTTGAAGACACTGGATCAATTTTTAATCAAGCCAAGAATTATTATTACAGAAAGATAAAATGACCCATGAGAAGATGCCTTAATTTTCCACCAATCAAATTATAGCCTTTCTAAATAAGATATAATGAGATCCATGGAATATCCAGGTTACACATCCCACCTAATTACCCATGTTCCCTGTCATGTAGTGATATACTAGTGGTAAACTGACCTCTGAATTCGCCCAGATGAAAAGGTAATTAGTTTTTCCACCAGGCTGTGGTGAAAATAACAGCAGTGACACATGTCATCTCCTTCCACCAAGTCACAGTCTCTGAGGTGTTTGTTCTTAAAATATACAGGATATGACCTATTGGGTAATAAACTACACAGTCATTAAGTGAAGCTTGCATCTGACAGAAAAACAGCCGCCATCTCTAAGTTGAGAAAAAAGGGCCTAGAGGTAAAGCAAATCAGTCTGCACTTGACATTAAACTTGATCATCAGGGAACGATGTCTCCTCCCCACCCTCCCGCAGGAACTACCAATCAGGAAATGGAGTTTGCGATTATCGACCATTGTGAAGACCCCATAGAGAGCCTGGGTCCATGTGCTCCATCTGCCCCACTTGTTCCCACCCTTCCTTTCAGGCTAAAACTTCTCCATTTGGTATCGCTCCCAACTCAGCTTCCTCTCCTCTTCTTCCAAATACCGCATCATTGTAAACCTAAATACTCACCCAAAAGAATCTCTATCTGCACCCTTCAACATTCGTGCATTCATGTAGAAAACACTCACTGTGAGCAGACACACCTGCTTTCCTTCCTCCAGTGATTTTGGGAGAAAAATGATACATTTTTATTATAAATTAGTAATATGTTTTTAAGTTTAATAACTGGGAAAAGTCACTTAGGGCTGAGTATCATCCTTGGATATTTCTGACATTATCAGCTCTAAAATCAGAAAGGTGCAGGGTGTGGTGGCACATGCCTGTAATCCCAGCACTCGGGAGGCTGAGGCAGGAGGATCGCTGCTAGTTCTAGGCCAGGCTGGGCTACATAGTGAGTTGGAGGCCAGCATGAACTATGTGTCGAAACCCTGTCTCAAAAAACCAACAAATAAATAAATGATAAATAAGTAAAAATTTTAAAAGGCCTGAACCGGGTGTGGTGGTGAACTGTAATTCCAGTGCTCAGGTGGCTGAGGCAGGAGGATTGCCCTGAGTTCAAGGCCAGCCTGGCCTGTACATAAGCTAGTTTAAGGCCAGCCTGCACTACATAGTGAGACCCTGTCTCAAAAAAATAAATGAATAAAATCAGAAAGTTAACTTTTTTTTTTTAATTTTTTTAGAAAGATAACTTTTCAAAGGAACATATCCTTTCTCCAGTTCTTGAAACAGATAATCCTGCCTGCCTAGATCAAACTTTCATCAAATCAACCTGTTCTTCAACCCTGTCATTAAACACACACTGAGCTCTTCTGGTATCAAAATGTCCTATATTTACCAAACATTAATTTGCTTTATCACTTCTTTGAATCCATTGTTAATCTCCAACTGAAGCTAGCATGTGATATTACTAGTAATTTGGTGACCCAGAGTCCTGTTTAGGCGTCTACTGTTAATGGTAATCAGCTGTTGATTTGAAATGAGTTCTCTTTAACTTATAGCTGTCATTAAATCCTTCAAAGAACTACTCACATTTCACCAAGAATGTGCAAATTGCAAAGACCTTGCGTTTTCGAACACAGTGCAAGGCCACCCCAGAGCTTCCCATCTTTGGCTCTCCAAAAGATATAGCATCTGGGGGGTTTTTTGGTTTGTTTGTTTGTTTGTTTGTTTCAGACAGAGTCTCGCTATGTAGTTCTGGCTGGCTTTGAACTCACTATGTAGCCCAGACTGGCCTCAACCTCACGGTGATCCTCCAGCCTCAGCCTTCCGAGTTCTGGGATTACAGGCGTGCGCCACCACTTCCCAGCTAAGATATAGCATCTTTTAAGGTAATGAACAGTAAACTTCCACTGTTAAGTTTGCTATCAATAAATGCATTATACTCAATGAATGCATCTACGATGAGATTTTCTTCCCAAATAATTACATTTGCCCAAGGGTCTGTCTTTTTCATCATTACATAATATATTTAACCCATTTTTGTAATGTGTGATTCTTCAAATCACCAAATTCAAGGAATGCTCGCAGTTGGGGAAAATTAATGACAAAAAACATTGGCAGTTATTCTAAAATTAACACCAGATGTTTTTTCATTCAGTTGCTGCTCTCATCACTGATAATCCCCAAAATAACTTCATGATGTTGTGTCTCCCCTAAATTCATATATTGAAGTCCTAACCCCCCAGTATGAAAGTACTAAGAGGTGGGATCTTTGGGAGGTAATTAGGTTCATGAGATCATGAAGGTGGAATCCCGTGGTGAGATTAGTGGCTTTGTAAGAAGAATACATCCCCTCTCTCCTCTGCCCTCTCCCTTCCTCCCTCTCCTTTCTCCTCTCTCCTTTCTCTGAAGTGGCCATCAGTAAGCCAGGGAGAGGACCCCACCAAGAACCAAATCTGTGGCACCTTGGCCTTGGAATTCCCAGCCTCCTGAACTGTGAGAAATAAATGTCCCTTGTTTAGTTTAGCTACTTCATGGTATTTCACTGCAGCAGCCCAAGCTGACTAAGATAATATATAAATATATTACATAATATAATAGGTATTATATTAAGCTTAATATATAGTGCATAAAGTATATCAACTAACACTTTTCCAGGGACTTTGCTAACAGTTTTCTATTCATTGTATCCTCCCAACAGTAAAAGACATAACTCCTTTATTCCAATTTTATAGTGGGAAAACTCAAGGTTTGATAGGGATAGCTAATTTGCAAAAGGTCCCACAAGTGATAAGAACCTAGGCAATCTGTCTCTACACTTAATGACAAGATACAAAGTGAGCTTTCTGGGAAATCCGTCGAGTTCATTTTCAGTGAGTCTAACTAGGATTGTAATTTCTGGACAACAGCCACTGCTATCACCTCCCACTAGTGACATTTTTTCCCACTTTTATGATGTCTTGGCTTTGGATGTTACTGCCTCCTCCAAGCACTTTATCTTAGAAATAATTGGCTCAAGCACAAAGAGAATTATCCTCAATTTAATGAATTCCAGCAATTCATCGGTTTGCTCCCCCTTCCTTGCTAATTTATTAATAACAATTACAATGAAGTGGAATGCTGTATAAATTCTTCCATTTTCTCTTTGCCTTAAAATATCATCCCTGGTGATCTTAAAAGGTGATACATTAAGATTTACAATTTATTACCAGTAACATAGTTATAGCCAATTGACCATAAAATTCAACTATTTTTAAGTAATTCGAAATGCCCATTGTAGTGAATGGAATATTTGCTTGACTATGTCTTTGGAATGTTAATATTTTCAAATATCTCGTTACATGGTTACACTTCATCAAACCAATATCTACACATCAGTTAAATATATGCTTCTCCCTCCATAGTATATTCTTAAGCATGAAACTGGACAACTATTCGAACACAATTAGTCATAGATTTCTATTACTTTACATTAATTATCTGGATATAGGTAAGTACCTCATGGATTCAACAGTAAATACTTTCACGAAGCTGTTAATGAAAACTATTTATTTTTTTTTTTATCGTGGGTACCAGGGGTCGAGCTCAGGACCTCGCACTTGCCAGGCAGGCGCTTATGCCGCTGAGCCATCTCACCGGCCCCATGAAAACTATTTTAAATAGTACATTATAAATGCATTGATTCGCATTGTCAAAACAAATTAATGCAGAGATAATACTGTCATATATTGAGGTGGCCCTAAAAAATTGATACTGGCCCTTACATTTTCTACATACTACGCATCAGTTTTACTATGATGCTTCCTACAACTGCGCAGTATTGAAAACATCCCTTCCTACAGTGACAATTTCCCAGTTTATCTGAGTCTGTCCTGGCTTTGCACTGAAAACTCTATTCCAGGAAACACCCTGTACCCTTCTTCTGCCACCCTCCCCAGAGCCAACCTTTTACCGTAACATCTACCCTTCAGATGTGTTGAAAGCACTACTGGTACAAAGGGTAAATGCTTTTGTCCAAAAGTGTATGATTGCCAATATGTACGGCTCTTAGGAAATTGCTTCTAGCAAAGACTCTGGGTACTGAATTCCTCTCCCCCAGAATACTAGCACAGGATGACAGCAATGACAAGGGTCCAAATTTGCTCAGATGTATATTTCTTGTACACAAGAAAGTCCAAGGAGTGAAGATTTTAGCCTTTCACCAAGAAAGTAAGAGTAGGAAAGTATTCAAGTTTGAGGTGAGAAAGGATAATAAATTTAGTTTCGAATGAAGTGATTTTGAGGCATTTTTGGAAGAGTCAAACAGATATAACCAGAAAGAGGTCCAAATATAAGGCTCTGGGACTGAGATGAGAGATTAGGCGGGAAAGACTGGTTTTGAGGGTCGTGGATTAGTTTCAAGTTGAAATGCACAGAAGTAGAGTGATGAGAAAGAAGACCTGGGGAGAATGAGTGAGAAAGCAGAGGCAGAGGATGAATATCCTTCCCAACCCCTTGAGTACTATTCTTAAACTGCTTGAGCCTAGACTCCACCAAGCACAGTTCCCGTGTATTCACCTTGCAGAATTTCACTGCTTATTCTTCTTTTTTTCTTTTTTTCTTTTTTTTTGTGGGTACCGGGGGCCGACCTCAGGACCTCGCGTGCCAGCAGGCGCCCATGCCGCTGAGCAATATCACCGGCCCTTTTTTCATATGTGGGATCTGGGAGTCGAACTCGGGCCCTCGCACTTGCCAGGCAGGCGCGTACACCACTGAGCCATCTCACCGGCCCTCACTGCTTATTCTTCTGTGAGGCAGACTCTTCCAAGCCACTCCTGCGCCTCCAGTTTTCCTCGCCTCTCCAAGGCATCCTCTCTGTAAGCAAGGTAAGGTTTTTCCTGGAAGCCCCAGGTCATTAAAATTCATACTTAAGCAATTCTTCCTCCCTTCTTTTCCTTCTCTTTCTTTCTGTCAGTGAGTATTTACTGAGCACCAATCATAACCAATTCTTTAAGCACTAGAGGCAATGAATCAGAAAGCACAATATCACTACCACATATACTCAAAAGTTATATTTAAGAGAAATGAATCAACGCGTTATTTTCCGTAATTTTTTAAATTTTGCTTTATTAAGAAAATAGTGCCAAAGCTGTTGCAGTCTTTTGAACTTACTCTTCTAAAGGGAAGCTGAAGAACACCATACCCTATCTGGAGGTGTAGATGTGCTTTCTATGGTATTAAGCACTAAGTCATTGGATAAACATAAAATGTATCTTTAAAGGAAGACACAATGGAGTTTATAGTAAGCTCAAGTCTAAAACTATACTGACACAGCCCCCAGCCCTCATCTCTTCCATCATCATGCATTCCATAGAACAAACCTATATATCCATATTTCCCCATTCAGTAGTTTGAAACATGCTATCTGGTGACAATAACTGTTCCCATGGGCTATTGCGTCAAGGTCACTGCGATACCGTCCATAATACCTCTACTGGTTAATGGGAAGTTTACTGAGATAACATAAAAGCATGTGGTTGTCTCTTTTTAGGAACCTAGGCCACTTAAATTTTATTAAAATATCCTCCTCACTTCCAAGAAGGCAAGCAAAATGATTCTTAATTAAATATTTCATGTTTATTATAGTTAGAATATTAGTTTTAGGTCAAATTTATGATGCACTAGATTTGTACTTTTTATGTTATATAGACTTTATAGTTCAGTGAGATTTCTTATATAATCAATGTGTACAGTATATTCAAGCCCATTTATGACATTTTATTCTTTAAAATTATTGCAAAGGTTTATAGCTGTCGCATCTTTGCTTTCATGATATATTTTTGTCACATCTATGGTTTATTTAATGGTAAGTTCTTGGTCAGGATTGCAATGCCCAATTATGACATTGTTCTTATGGGAAAATGTGACTGCTTATGATAGAGTTTCCAGGAAAGGATTGTGGTCAAAGGAAAAGACTAATTGTGCTTGGAAAGGAACAACCATTGTGTGTGTGTATGTGTGTGTGCGTGTGTGTGTGTGTGTGTGCATGTGTGTGTGTGTGTGTGTGTGATACATATATAAAACTCCTTCCCTGTCTAAAACCTATCATCATAGACACCCTTTCCCATCACTCAGACTTTGATGGACACCTGAACTCTTTTGCGAGGTTTTGTACCATTCACACAGGTTTAGTGATGGAGAGGAAAAGCCTATCTGGGTTATGCACATGTCTATCACACACGCAAAGGATAAAATTTTACTGGCCTTACAACTACCATTTCTCCCATTCAGGTAGCAGGAAGTCTCAGTAACTTCAAGCAGCCCCTGGCTCTGAGCATTTGTAGTTAGTGAAGAGTAAGTCTAGCTGTTTACTCTGAGATGGACTCAGGGAAGACCAATGGCACAGAACCCACCAGAAAAACCCACGACTCAAAAGAGCAAGTCAGGGTCTTCAGTGTGACTCTGGATGTCCCTTGATATTCCTAATTCCTATAATGTCATTTTATTTATAAAAGTTTATCTTCTGCACATAGGTCCAATTCTTCCAAAAGGATTCCCTAAAGTATTCTATTTATTAACATCTAGAAGATCACAATAGCAGCAATTTTCAAAATGAAAGGTACACTTCTCACTCAAGATAGAAGGCATGAAGAATTTCTGATTAACCTTAAACACCAAAGCATTTGCTGCATCAGAACAAGATTAGGTCATGAAACTATACAAATTCATTCATAACCCATCCTTCTACATCCCGACTTAAGCAATTCTAGTTTAGCAGCATTTTTTGATGTTCAAGCCACAGCACATGTGATGATTGGCTGTGATAGCATCAATTTTTGTGCCAACATATGTGCCAGGAAGTGAGGGATAAGGAAGACCCTGTCAGACTGGGATATCAGGTACAATGACTCTAGTAGCATAATTGCCAGGCTGGCCAACAGTACAGTTAGGAAATATGGTCAATTATATTATTCAGTGAGAATGGCAAGTGTCCAGTCAGTGTATTAGGATTCAGCTGCAGCCAACAGAAAGCACTCTAGCTAGTTCCAACACAAAGTGATTTATTACTAGGCATTAGGTGGCTTCAAACCACCTATGCAGAACTTCCAGGAATAATTCCCTGTGCCCTACCACAGTAGAGAATAGCCACCACTCTGCAGGACATTGGTGAGGGTGGGACACAGCATCTCTGGGCTGAGCCACATCTGCCTCTGGCTCCGTTCTACTCAGCTCTGAACCCTACCTGATACACAGGCAGGACCAACGCAGTACACAAAAACCAAACTGTAAGGGAATTTTTTCAAGCAGATTTTTGCTTTTCAGCATCTGCAGCACAGGAGGTTGGGAAAACGTTAAGATCTCAGATAAAGAGGTTGACCCTGGGAATCTAAGTCAGCGAAGGAGCAAGAGACAGTCAGCAACACAGATAGGAGGCAAGAAAGAAGGAAACCTGATTTTTTATCTAAAGAGGTGGACTAAGCCAAGAGAAAGAAAGACAAAGAGGAGAACTTCCAAAGGAAGCCAGGAGCCAAGCCTGGAGACTATGGAGCAAACACCGCAGATGAGGGCAGACTTAGCAGAACTGCAGCCCATGCTGTTTATTGGCTTATGTATCTAAACAGCATCTAGGAACTTCCTGTGAGAGAATCTCTCCATCCTTTAAGGATCCAAGGTGTCTGTTGGGGACATTGGACAGAAAAGGATGACCTGAACTAAGGCCCAGGGCATAGATTTATTAAAATTAAGTATGACATTTTGTTTAACCCTTTACAACCCTTCTTATGGGACAAACTGCTATGGCATTCAGGATGCAGCCAGGGCTTGGTAGGCAACAGAAGTGTCACCCCAGGGGAGATTAGAACAAAGTTGCTGCTCATCCAGTGAAGCAATCAGCTTCCACTCTGCAAGATTGGCCAAACTGTCATTGCCTGGGGCTTCTCTCAGCAGTGTTTTACCCACCGGACATTGAAAGGAGGTTGTCAGCCCCCAGACTGCAGGAACTAGAAAGACAGCCCAGACCTTCCTGTGTGCACGTAGGCCTGGCATTTACAGGTCACTATCTTCACAAGCCCTCTCAGAAAGACCTCCTTAATTTGAATTTATGTGGGTAGACCACTGATACCACTGTACCCCAATGTACTCTGAGGCCAGCTCCGCTCTCGCATTCAGGATTCTGCCCAAATAATGAGTATAAAGCAATGCTGTTGTTATTCAATGTATCTATATATTTTATTTTCTCTCCACAAAAACCTGGGGAGAGAGGCAAGAAAACTATGAAGATTTCCATTTAAGGATGAGGAAACTGGAATCTAAGGTAAATGATGACTTTCCCAAGGTTGCATAATGTTACTCCCAGACCAGACACCAAGCCCACGAATTGCAGGGCCAGGGGCATCGCCATAATTCCAAGGTGGAGCTTCCGCTATTTGGAGCCAGATCCTAGGGGCGAATGGAAAGTATTCAAGACCCACTGCTGAAGTGGGGCAGGTCCTCAGAAGTCAGAGCACTGAGCCGCCTCAGGAAAAACTGAAGTGCTTCCTTCCACAGAAGGATTCTTAAGGCACACTAACATTTTCTGGACCATTTTGGGGAAAATAATCTTACATAATTCTGAAAACACTTTCAGAATTGAATTAGAAAGAATGGAGACAATGAAGGGAGGCATCTATTGCCAATTTCCAAGTCTTTTCAGTGTTCATGCCCTAATAAAATCTAACTGACGTCAAGACCTCCTGTAGCTCCTTACAAAGTACTAGACATATGTCTTTCAATTCAATGCTAATTTTTCCTTCTATACTTTCCAAAGATATTTGAAGATACCTTAGTTGAAGGCATATATAATAAGAGTGTGTACAATAAGAAACCTCTTGCCCTCAATCCCACCATAGTCAATTAACCTTTGTATTTCCAAGGAGCTAGAAGCCCACCCAAGCAAAAAAAAAAAAAATTTAAAAAATGGAAATAGAGTAGAAATACACAATTTCAACTTTAGCACGCTACAGTAAGGAAAGAAATGTTTTGCTTTCCCATTCAAAATCTGCTTAACAACTATGACTGACAGCATTTACTGAGTGTACATTTTATGCCAGGCTCTGCTGCTAAGCCCTTAACAAGCATTTGACTTAACAACCCCCTAGAAATGAGTACTATTCCCATTTTACAGAAGAGGAAATGAGGACCAGTGAGACTAAGTCACTGCTTACAAAACAATGTGCATACAAATGATTTGGGGATATTGTTAAAATACAAATGTTAATTCAGTAGGTCTAATAGGACCAAGATCCAGGACTTCAAACTCCCTGGTGACACTGGTCCAAGGACCACCCTTTCAGAAGCAAAGGATTAAGGAACTTGCCTGAAGTCAAACAGCTGGAATCGTGTGGGCCAAATTCACAGTCTTTAGGTCCACTTCAAGTCAGTGGTTCTCAAAGAGAGAGCTCCCTGACCAAGGGCAGCAGCAGCAGTATCCGCTGGAAACCTGTTAGAAATGCAAATTCTGGGACCTTACCCAGATTTACTGAATCAGAAAGACTCAAGTTGAAGCCCACCAATCTGTGGTCTAATAAGCCTTCTGGAAATTTCTGAAGTACACTTAAGTTTGAAACTAATGTACTACAGCATGCCTTGGTTTTTATGGCATTGTTTGTTGTTTAAGTTTGTCCTCCCATTTTACATTTGAGTCTTGGGATGTCTTTGCAGTTTTGACATATTACAACACCTCTGAGCTAATTACTATCATACAAAATGTAGTTTCTTCAGATAAGGCTGAGAACGTATTACCCCATGACTAAAAACGCATTGCTTTCATCTTCTCTATAGCAGAGAAGAATGACAAAACAGCTTATCCAGCTGATAAGATGGAATGCAAAAGAAGAACTTAACTGGTTTTCCAAATCAAATTGTTTATATGCTCTGGGGTGATAAAGTATAACTGAGCTGCTGCAGGAATGTGCTTTATACCTAGGAAATGATCGTTCTCCTAGGCCCCAGCATAGAACAGATTTCTATGAAGGAACGGAAATGTTTCCCCAGAAAATTCCCCAGCACAGCAACAACAGTGAAGCACTCATTTCCTTTTCACATTCAGAACCAGAGAACCCGAGCACTTCCCCTAAGCAGACCTCTGTGGCTGCCAGAACACAGCGTGTGTGTGTGTGTGTGTGTGTGTGTGTGTGTGTGTGTGTGTGTACAGCCCTAAATGGAGACTAAATGCAAGTCAAAATCTGGAAGAAGAGACAAGCATGGTAATATTTTTCTACTTATTGAGCCAAAAATAATAGTATCCTATTCTGTTCACTTTCCAGTCTACTTAGTCTCCTTTGGCCTGTACTTCATCTGACCCAATACTTTCATCCCCACTAAAGCTCCTACCTCATACCCACTCTGGCCAGGCTCCAGTCAAGATATTTTATAAGTTGAAAGTGTGATAGGCTCTTGATGACAGCACATATTTTCCTGCATCTGCACTAAATTCAAACCATTCTTTGCAGTCCTATTAGACATGAGCAAAGTCACTTACAGCCAGTAGGTGTCCTTTGATTGTATTTTTAGAATAGCCTATGAATAAAATACAGTTAGATTACCCCCAAAAAAGCCAGTAACTAAATATGACAGTTTGAATACATCAGGAGAATTCCAAAATTTTATTTGGAGACTAGTCTCTCCCAACGTCATTGGAAATTATGTGTTATATTCTGATTCCTGATTTCCGATAAACCAAGAGCGTTGATTTGGGTGTTGAAAGGTATTAGAAAGCAACACAAAATCATAGTAATACTCAGAGTGAATGAACAACCTTGTATGCATGAATACACACACACAAGCACACACTCATACAAATACATGCAACCCATGCAAGACCAGGAAAAGAGGCTTCCATGGAAGCAAAATCAAATTCACAGTCTCATTCTAGCAATCCTTTCTCCCTAAACTCCAAGCCAGTTCTCAAAAGCCCAAGCTTCCTCCACTGTTATCTTTAGATATTTAATTAATTTGCACCCATGTCCCCAGAACTCTTATTCCTTAACTTCCATCTGAGCGTAGCCCCAGACGATCAAATACATATTCGCACTCTCAGAAGCTGGAGATCTTACCATATTTAACAAGAAGCAACTCTGACAGTAATTGGAGTTTCATACCAAGGTAAATAAATGGTAAGATCACAAGAACATACTCCAGTGGCCCTGTGCATCCTGGAAATGCTAACATCAGAGAGCAAATTTAACATAAGGCCTCAGTGGAGATGAATTTTCTATAAACAAACAATGTGAAGAAAGCTTCGCTTTTGTCATGTGTTATTCCCATTGAAGAAAAGATGAATATTCCGTTTCATATGTTTGTCACCAGAAGCTGCCACTTTATTTATTTACTAGGAGGTTTTTCACTTCCTTGCCACATGGACCTGGTTATCATCATAGCTTGGCCATCAGTGGATGAGCAGTCTTATCTAGCAGTGGCTCTTACTGCAAATTGCTCAAATTATTAAACGTGAGTCCGTTTAAAAGTAGCTTATCTCCTCTGTTATCCACGCTGGATGAAGGACTTATCTTCTAGGGCTAGGAA
Source organism: Erethizon dorsatum (assembly GCA_028451465.1). Classification (NCBI taxonomy): domain Eukaryota; kingdom Metazoa; phylum Chordata; class Mammalia; order Rodentia; family Erethizontidae; genus Erethizon; species Erethizon dorsatum. The sequence continues at coordinate 32,195,762 of CM051824.1, forward strand.
GCTCTCTCTGCGATAGGGCTTCTCAGCCTCAGTACCACTGATATTTGAAGCTGGTTGATATTTTTGTTATTGTGATGGAGACTTTGGTAAGAAAAGTAGTAGCTCCACAGAGGCATCTGTGTCACAATTCCTGGAACCTCTTTAAATATGTTACATGCCATGGCAACTCATTACATTACATTACATTATATTATCTTACAGGAAATTCAGGTTTGTAGGTGGAATTATGTTTGCTACTTAGCTGACCTTAAAAGGGGTAGATTATCCTGGATTATCTGGGCTCGATGTAATCACAGGGGTTCTTAGAAGTGAAAGAAGGAGAAAGAATGGCTGGTCAGAGAGGTGTGATGATGGAAGAGATAGGAGAGATTCAAAATGTAAAAGAGGTTTGATACACACCACTGGTTTTGAACATAGAAAAGGGGCCACCAGGCAAGGAATGCAGGCAGTCTCTAGAAGCTGGATGGGGCAGGGGAATGGGTTCTCTGAGTTCTCAAAGGAGGCAGTCTAATGACACCTCGGTTTCAGCCCTGTGAACCCATGTGAATTTCTAAACAATAGACATATAAGATAGTAAATCTGTGTTGTTTTTAAATTACTGTATTAGTTAGGGTTCACTAGAGGAACAGAATCAACATAAAATTATGTATAATTATATAAGGGATTTATTAGGTAGGCTTACAGGACCAGAAGGGGAGATGCCCCAATGGCTATGTGCAGAATCAAAGGTGGAAGAATCCAAACTGGCCGTCTACACACTGGACAGAACCAGAGGATCCAGTAGCCCAAGGAAAAGACCTGGAAACTCACCTCAGAGTTGCCATTGTGAGTCTGTATCAAAAAGCCAGAGTATGCATCCAAGCAACAAGCCTAGTAGTTGGCGCCATGCACCTCTGGGGCAGGTCTTCCCACCTCAGTTTTTTGGCATAGGTGTCAATCATCCACAGGCACACCCAGGGCTTTACTAATCTGGTAGGTAGTTCTTACACCAGTTTAGTTGACATATCACAGTTAACGATCACAGCTACTGAATTTGTGATAATTTGTTATAGCAGCGATAGTTATGTCAGCCCTTTGATTAAAAATCAAATATGAGATTGTCCTGGGCATTGTAAGATGTTTAGCAGCATCTATGGCCTGTACCAGCTAGATGCCAGTAGCACTCTCTCTGGTGTTGATAACCAAAAATGTCTCCAGGCAATGTCAAATGTTCCCTAGAGAACAAAATTACCCCTGGTGAAACACTGCCCTTGGACCACTAGACCTCTTTATTTTCAGAATCAGATTTTTTTTTTCTCTCACTATCAGGACATACATAGCCAACCTTGAACTTTTAGGTCAACTCATTTCAATATCCCAATATAGTGCTCCCAAAAAGGCATTTCTATTTTGAAAAAAAAAAATTAAAGAAAAATCAACCCCCCTCAAAACAATTCCATCATACATTGTACTAGAAGAAAGTATGCCTCACTCTACAGGAGGCAAGAGAGTAGGTGTGAAAGATACAGGGTAGGGTCAGACCCATGTGAGGACTAGCCCATTACCAATAACAAAAAAATAACAGCAGTAATAAAACTACTAAGAGATTAATATCTATTACTTCTTTTTTTTTTTTTTTTTTTTTTTTGTGAGACAGGGTCACACTGTGTAGCTCAGGCTGGCCTTGAATGCACTATGTAGTCCAGGCTGGCCTTGAACTCATGGCAATCCTCCTGCCTCAGCCTCCCAAGTGCTGGAATTACAGGTGTGTGCCACCACGCCTGGCTTCTATTACTTCATTCAATCTCCAAAACTATTAGGGGTTTTGTGACTCGTAACTTGGGGTTATGGGGACATTCTCGCCATCACTTGAGAGTCACTATACTTAAAACTTCAGAAGTTGAGATGGGGTGAACTTCATTCAGGGATAGCATGTAGAGGTAATTCTAGGTGTTTTGTGAATGGGTGAAGGGTGGATGAAGAGTGATGAGGACTCCGTACAAGCATCAGAAAGCAGATCTTCCTCTCTCCATCTATTCAGATGCTAAGTCCTCCCTCTTTAGCTAGATCTCCATGGACACTTCTAATGAAAATATACACACACTGACACTGTGAAATTTTTCTGAAAGAAAATTCACTATGAAAACTGATGATGATTACTACTCAAATTTAAGGCTGTTCCCTTCCTTACCTCAAACTCTGTTCCTGTTATGTCTGGATCAGCCACGGGAGCTTTTAAAACACTGTGTGATAGTGATGTGCAAGTACGATGTCCACTGGAAATCTCCATCTGCTTTCTGACACTGACCAGTCTTTAACTCCATGGGCTACATGTTTCTTTGGTTATCCATTGTTATTTTTTTAAACATTGAACAGTTTACTTCAGACAAAGCTTGGAACTTGTCTGCAGTCTCACTTACTCTCAGAGCTTCCCAAAGGGCCCATCAGCCTTCACCAACCCTGGACACCCTCTCACGTGGCCAAGTGATCATGCTCGCGTTGAGACCAATTCTGTCTTTTGTTCTCTTGGAGCATGGTCCATCTCCCTGGAGCTGCCTAACTAAAGCATTATCCACTGGATGAGTTGCAAATCCCCAGTGCGTCTGATGTTACCTTGTAGGAATGACAGCTTTGATATTAGGGTTTCTTTTATTCATGGGGGGCTCAGAAAGGGGCTGCATGGGTGAACTGGAAGAGGTAAAAAGACAGAACTGCCAGTATAGCTAATGACCCTTCCCGCAATAGACAATAACTACATCACATCCACATTATCCATAAAGGACCATTCTGCTAACGTGGATTATTTTCTTTCCCAGCTCTGCAATATCTGGCTCACTATCATCTTAAACATAAGAAATCAATGCTAGACCCTTTACAAAGTCCAGTGTCAGGAATATTTCTTGCTGCTTTACCTGAATTTCCCTTTCCTCTGCTTTTTAATTTTTTTATGTTGCTCTAAGAGGTAATTAGCCTCAGGGTAAGAAGACAGAAATGCAACATTGCATCAGAAAACACCATTTGGATTATATTTTATTGATGCCATGCTAACAGCACCCTCCCAAAAAAAAAAAAAAAAAAAACACACTGAACAGTAGTTATTTAAATTGGTTGCATGATGAAGCTGTTTATTACCTTACACTGAGCTAAACAAACAAATGCCAAACCATTTCTAACACACAGCCAGTAATTTGGGAGAATAAAATGCAGCTTCACATTGCACAAATGTACCTCAACTGCTGTTGGGATGGCAGGCCCCCCGGAAGCCCTTCTGATGGCTGGAAAGCCAGCCCGCCACCAGTCTCAATGTTTTGTTTTTTTTCTTTCAGCAAGACCAGGAGTGATTGTTCCGCAGTCACTTCTGCCTTAGGCATCAAAATGGCAGCAAGTGGGGCACAAAACCTCACTAAGAAGCAGAACACTATCAAATTCACAGCGTTCACCTCCCAGTCTTTTCAAGAGAAGCTCACAAGACCCTGGGTGATTCCGTTGCTGTTGCTGTATTCACTGGGACTGTAGGGAAGAGAAAAGGAAAGAGCCCAAGGCAACTCTTCTGTCCCCATTTTAAAAACGGAAGCTGAAATCTATGCTAAGGATGGATTGTTGATTATTTGCATTTCTAAAAAAAGAAAAACATTTAAAAGTTGAAGCAGTTATTTGGGAGAACTTCATTCAATAAACATGCATTTACAGTAGTGCTTCCCACGTGAAGACAATGGACCATGGCAAAAAAAAAAAAAATGCTTTGACAATACATAAGACATGATTCCTTTGTTGAAGTAGACAGACATTCATACAAGTGACTCTAATACAATTCAGAATTAAATGCTTGCTATAGGAGAGGTACAGCCAAATGCTTCCATGCCACCCACAATGGTAAGGGGATAGGGAAAGGGTTCAGGAAAACCAGAGTATTTGAGCTGAGCTTTTGAGTCTGATGAGGACAGTAACAGATGGGGAGGACATGGGAGGGCACCCCAAGCTGGGAGCACAGCTGAGAGCAAAGGCTCAGCAGCAAGGGTGTGCAAAACACATCTGGAGAGCAGATAGTGCTTCCTGTGAACAAGAAGCAAATGCAGCAAAGGAAAATGATGCTCCCTGATGTATATTTCAAGCAACTAAAACTGCCAGCATGGTTGGTGTGCCCTCAACTCATAGTTTTTGAGTGTCTACTATGCACGTACTCAGTAGTGACCAATAAATACACTCCAAAGTGACCCCAATAAGTCCTACCCTCATATTATCCTCTCTCCTTGAGTTGAGTGGAATATATGATTTGCTTCTAATCAACAGAATATGTCACAAGTCATGAGATATCACTCCCTTGATTTGGTTGCTTTCTAAATTCAGGCAGTTACTCCTGTGATCATGCTATGCTGTACTCCTAAGATGTTGTCTTACCAGACAAGAGAAAGAAGCTCCTTGAAGTAAGGCTGGCTTGAAGTAAGAAGGAAGCTGCTATTTATAGGAGGACAGTGGAACAAGGAACTGTGGGCAGCCTCTAGGAGCCAACAGCAGCGCCCCACCAACAGCCAGTGAGAAGAGGGGAAAGTGGAGTCTGCCACTGGTCAGAGTGCATGTGGGCGAATCCTACTCCAGGCGAGCCTCAGATAAGAGCACATCCCAGCCAACACTCTACCCATAAGTCCTCGACAGAGGACCTGGGTAAGCTGTGCCTGGGCACCTAACCCACAGAAGCCATGAAATAACAAACAGGGAAAGAGTGGGGTTAAGCCACTAAATTCATGCTAGTTTTTTATGCTACAGAAAAAACTAATAGATTGGGTATATAAATATTAAAAAGGGTTGACATTCAAGACAGAGGAAAGAGGGCCCCAAATATCCTCCTAGATTGAATCCCTTGTGGAAGAGTACTATTAATTGTGGCCCAATATCCTGTTTTGTTTTTGACAATTACAGGCACCTTATTAAATGAGCTAACATATGTTAAATGATCAGCAGGGTACCTGAAAGGTCATAAATGCCATGTGTATTAACTATGACCATTATTGCTGCTGTTCTCAGTATAATTTCATGTCATGATGATATCTTCTCAAGAGAAATAAAATGCCATTCCACACAACAGTTCACCTGAGAAACAGCATTCTTGGGTCCTAAGCTTTCGGGAGCTTTGAAAATCTGAAGAAAACGGTATACTGACCACCAGAGAGGAGCAATGCACACATTTACATACATACAACAATTGCCCACAGTGTCAAGAGGCTCTCAGACAAGAGCCAATCCCCTAAAACATATGAAGAATACAGTGCCGTACAGATGGTGGGAAAGCCCCTGAGGACTTAAGAGACAGTGTACTGCAGACCTCTGATTTTACCCTCAGCTCTGACACCAAAATTCTGTGACTCTCTTCTTTGGCTAGTGCCAGTTTTAAGTGCCACTGGACACTGGCCCAAGGGGTGTTGTTTCTGAGGTAGAGAATGTCCTCAGCCCCAGCTCTTTGAAGTGATGGGCAGTGTCTCAGATCTCCAGAATACTCAATGATAAGACCAACAACACACAGTGTTCCAGGGCCAGACAGACCAACCTCTCTTTAGGCTGCCTACACATTCTACAGGCAATATATGGAATCCAGGCAAGCACTGTCAATATCCACTTGGGCTCCATCCCACAGATGAAAGATTGTTGTGTCTCTATTTTGGCAGAAATGGTATGTGAGAAACTCAGAGATTGGCCCAATGTCATGGGGGTACACACATTTGTGGTCAGAGTTGCCCACGCTACACTATGCATCCATGTAATTAATCCACATGTAAATGTAGGCTTCAGAGACTATCTATTAAGTGTATCTGTTACAATTGACAACTGTATGTTCTTGGGATTGTAAGGCATTCACAATTAAACTAAAATTTTAGCTTCCTGCCTGGGAAAATATTTTTAAATGGATATGGAAATATAATCAACAATGTGTGAACCACTGAACAGAAAGTAATGTGCATGGAATTGGGAGAAAGTGAACCTCATTCCATCAGCACATTCCATTCAGTTGTTCTAAAATACATATTTATATATGTGTGTGTATGTATGTATATTACATTCACACAGTGGCTTGAAATTAATGATCAAATTTGCACATCATTTTTAATTAAATCCACATCTTTCCTGTCTCCCCAGCTGTTGGCCCGGTGTTTGTGTAGAATACACCTGGCAGTCCTCAGCATTCTCCACAGTCACCCGTCTTCTCGGTCCCCAGATACACCTGCTTTCTGCAGCTGGTCCCCCAACAGGTGCAACGGAAAGCCTGGTTGATGGGCATTGTAAACACCCTGCTGTTGAGCATCCGTGAGATAACAAAAGGCCCAATTCTAACTTTAATGTTCCTCCCTTCTGTAGAAGTGAAAAACACCCTGTGTGAACTAAACATGCTGGAGTCTCCATCAGTCACTTTCCCATTCCAGGAAGAAATGCTTCAGGTCAACTGCGTGTTAACAGCTGGGCCACCTTCCCAGTTATTAATGAAGCTCCCCCTGGAGAATTGGGCCTTGGTCTTTCACGGTTTATCTGAGCTTCCAAGACACCAGCCAATGGCCTGGATGCTCCATCTCCATTTGTTCTAATGGGTAAGACACAGATCTCCTCATGGTCCCCATTTGGTGACCATTAGCCACCTGGATTTGATTGGGGAGCCTGCAGACCAACACTTCCCACAGCACTTCCAAATGAAAAACACGTGGAAGCAACACATATTGTGAGAATTACTATTTTGCAATTTCTTGTTGATAGAACAGTAGGTATTTCAAAGCAAAAAAAATTGTTTTTCAGAATAATGTCCAGCATCTTTTGGGTTCATTTTCTTTTGGTTTGATTTGGTTATAATCCCAAACCTTGAAGTTTGGGAAGGGGTTCATATATTTTTGCCTGTGGTGATTTGAAAAATATCCTATACTGAATGCATCCATGCAATTAGTCCAGATATAAATATAGGCTCTAAAACTATGCTCCGTGGCACCCAGGTTAATGGACTAATGCAATAAAGCAATAGGTTACAATAAAGAATTTCAATACAATTAAAACCATAAAGCTAATGATGATCTGTTTCAAATGAAGCTCTAGATGAAAATAAAGCACTAAAAGTCACTTATTCATTAAACAGTTTTGGTTCCACTCACAGAAGTTCACAGAGGGCATTAGTCATCTAAAGTATAAGATGCACTGGAAGTAAAATACATAAAAATGGCTCCATCCCACTATTTATTTCAACACTATCACCTCCTGCCAATGCACTACATCCCACATGCCTGTAAGGCAGAATTCAAATACCACTCCATTAGAATCTTCTTGTAGACTTTTTATCTACATTCTAAGCTAGCATACCCAGCCCAGAATTTAGTTGTCATCTGAGATACACAGTGGTTGTGTCAGGATATCAGAGTACCACTAGCTGCATTGACAGCCCCACTCTTTGAAAAAGTTATTGCGTTGCCCTGTGATCTTTTAAGGATCTTAGTTATTTCGAGGTAGTTCCTTTACCCTGGGTGAATCTAGTCCTTGCAGGAAATGACTATTCTAGTTCAGCTTCTTTAACTGTCCTGGCCTTTTTGTGGCTTTCCTCCACTTAGTACATTTTACTGACATTGCTAAATATAGGAGGGAGACTCCTCAGATCAATGTACCTACCTCCCAACAAAACACTTGAGAGTTATGTCCAAAGAGCCAAATCTAGACGTTCAAGGACCTGTATCCTGTATTTCCAAGGGTACTGCTACTCAAGGAAGAGGAAAATTATGTTCTGTATTCTTAGTGTCTATTCTGTATTCTTAATTGCTTGTGTGAACCCAGAAATTGGGTCTATGGCGTAAAAGGCCATAAAGGACAACCACATCCAATTGAAACTTTCAGCAGAACATATCTATTGGCAAGTGAAAGCTCCTTATGTGGTTTCCTTACACAAAATGGTTTGTAACTCCTGTCTTTTCTAAATATTATCCACCTAAAACTTCAATGCTTTGACAAGCAAGCCATGGGGGAAAAATATACGGCTTGCTCTCTTCTCCTTAGTCTGCATTGTGATTCAAAGACAAAAACCTTATTCATACACTTGGCCAATGAGATTGAAGGTAGGAAGACTGGAAAGCCAGGACTGTTTATGTTATTCTTGTTACTATGGGTCTACCATTGTGCTAGGTATCTTCCTTCATATACTGTCCAACAGGCTCCTCCCTCCCCTGGGCCCCAAGAAGCTGGCATTCACTGATTACAACAGTGACTCCCTAGCCTTCTGGCTTCCAGTTGGCATGGCCATGCAAATCACTAGCAGGAGATGAAGAGGGAAAGCAAAGTGGCTATTCTCAGCCAATTCCTCCTGCCAGGTGCCTCTGGATTGGCAGTGTGTGCTAATGAGGTGCCTGGGATTTGTTTTAATCAAGGGTGATAAGACGTGCAAACACAGAAGTGATCGTCATGAAGAAAGATCTTTTTAAACTCACAGTCTCTAGTAATAGCAAACATGGCAGGCCACAGAAAGGGGCTCATGGAGAAGAACCAGGGTCAGGCAAGAGGCAGGGAGAGCTGGGGGAAATGTGAACAGGAGTCTTTATTGGGGTTTCTGTTGGAAGGCACAGGAAAAGAAAGGTGGGCAGGGGTAGAGTTGGCTGATTTGAATCATTTCAGCAGACTCTGGGGCATAGAAATTGTCTTTAGTTGTCTGGAACTGGACCTGGGTGATTAGGGTAGATGGATTGTGACCAAGACCAGTGGTGGAGCGGGCAGTTTGTATCACTGAAAGCTCTAAAAGGTTCACCATCACTGACCTAGAATGCAAAAGCCCAATAAAGGAAATGTCTGGGGTTTGGCTCTCTGGTTACGCTTGATTGTGTCAATGTGATTAGCTTGAGAGCTATCAGGGGATTGATGGAGCACACTTGTAGGTGTGTCTGGGTGGGTCATGGAGGCATGATCTTGGGGTCTATGTCTGGTCCCTAGCCCCTTCCTGTCTGGCACTGTTCCCCTGCTCTTCTTCCCATCCACCATAAGCTAAGCAGCTTTGCTCCATCACACCTTTCCACCATGATATTTTTGCCCTGGAGCTAGCTAACTATGGACTGAATCCCCTGAAACCATGAGCTAAATTAAACCTCTCCTCCTTTTAAGTTGTGATGTCAGTTGTGATGTCAGGTATTGTGGCCAGGAACCAAAAAACTGACTAATATAGTTGGTTTACATATGAAAAGGAAGCTCCCAGGTAAACTGTTTGCAGTCTTTAGGAATTAGCTAACACTGAAAGGGACAGTGGACTCAGGATCAAGGAGGCCCATGAAGTCAATGCATCAAAATACAAATAATAAAGATATAATTAATACACTGTGTTTTTCTACAAGGCTTCAACTCCTTTTAGAGAGCTGGCTCAGTAAAACCTGGATTTAGAGAATCCAAAAAACAAATTTGTCTAGCAACAAACAGTAGAGAAACAGGATATTAGAAAATACATGTGCAAGTCAAAGAAACAATGCCCATATTCTCATTCTTTCAGTAATAGCCACTGAATGTAATGTAGCCAGCCATTGTTCTCAGAAGTGATGCCATCCTGGTTCTTAGGGATAATCTAGGTCCCTCAGAAACCACCCTATGGTGGAAGGAGGAGCAAATAGTATGACTGTCCCATATAAGGCAAAAGCTAATTGAGCAAATCATCTTATGCTGTGTAAGGTGGTAGACAGAGAGGTTGGCAGACTTAATAGTAGCATCACATTATATATCCATTGTTCTTATGTTTGATTGTAAATCAAAGTCACCTATGAGCTTTCTAGAAGTATAGACGATCCAACTCTATACTAGCTAACCCTTTTATTTATTAAAAAATAAAAGCAAAAAACCCTATAATGAGTCTCCTATAGGGATTGTTCCCACCTATACCCATACCAGTCTCAGTCTTTTCAAACTTCAGTGTGCATAGGAATTGTCTGGGAGTATTATTAAAAAGCAGATTCTTATTATTTCCGGGATGGGGCCATGCTATAAGTCTCTGAACCACAATCTGAATAGCAAAGTATCTACACTGTAATGTATGCAACCAATTTCCTATTGTTAGATATTTAAGTTCTGTTTAATATTTTGCTATTATAAATAACAACACAATGAACATCTTCGAAGATATATATGCACAAATTTATATATGCAGAAATTACTGAGTCAAAAAGGATATAAACTCTTTTTAAGTTATTAATACACACTGCAAAATTGGTTTCTGCAATGTTTAAGCCAATTTACATTCCAAACAGCAATGTCTGCAAATGTATTTCACTGTATCTTTATCAACACTGGAGAACATCTTTACTTTTACCCATTCAATGGGTGGAAATAGTTTCTCATTTCAATTGGCATTATTTTATTTGTGAAGGTGAATTTTTTGCATGAGTCATTTATACTTTTTCTCCTGCAAATGGTCTATGGCCTTTGTTGCATCAGTCTTAAATTATTCCCTTGTCAAATGCTTTCAACTTGAGTCTATCATTGATTTCCCCCTCTTTATGAGACTGCATTTCCAATTTTATAATTGAAGTAGAAGGGAAAATAAAAGCTTCTTTAAAGAAGTTCAGTTTATTGCTAAGTTGTGAAAGCATATTCTTGTACTGACTTCAAGGAGGAGCCTTCTGTAGCACTCCTCCATAAAATTGAAACCGTATATTTTTTCTTTGCCATAACATTTTGTGTACTTCAACTTGCAGCAGAAAAAGGCAAATTCTGTATTTTGTCCCTTGAGAGGTGGTTGATTGCTTAGCAGTTTTAAATTTTTTTTAAATATTAAGAAATTAAGAAAAGAAAGGAAGAGAAATATAAATAAAACTCCTATCAGTGTTCCTTCACACCAGAGTTAAATAGCCACACAAAACCAAAAAGATGTCACAGTTCAACACTGACACCACTGTATATATTCAAGAAATTCTGCAGTTAGAAACACTAGGTCCAAAATGCAGTTAGAATTTCATGCTGTCAATGCAGAAGAGTATATTTTTAAACATCATAAAACTGAAATATTTAAATTTTCTGCAACAAATAGAAACTGTGAACACTGAATTCAATTCCACACAATACTGCAATTAGATCAGCAAGATTTGTTAAGTATTTGGTATGTCTTCCCATTCCGTATATCCCATATAGTCCAAGAAATATATGACTTGATCCCTGACTACCACTGGCTACCTTAATGTCACATTACCCAAGCTTGTGAATGTTTTTCAGTACTAGGGATTGAAAAATGCTAGGCAAGTGCTTTACCACTGACATATACCCTCAGCTCTTTTTATTTTTATTTTGAGACAAGGTCTTGCTTAGTTGCCCAAGTGAGTCTCAAACTTGCAGTCCTCCTGCCTCAGCCTCCAGAGAAGCTGGAATTAGTCATACACCACTACACCTGGCTAAACTCCAGATTTTTAAGATTAACTTTCGAAGACAACTTCATTGGCAGTGAGAATATAATAGATGTAATCTATTGGAAAGCAATTTCCCGTATATTTCAAAAACATAAAATGAAGAAGGAAGAGGACGAGGAGGAACAGGAGGAGGAGGAAAACTAAACAGAGTCTTATGCACGTGGATGTCCACAATGGTGCTACCGTACAGTGAAAGCACGCCAGCGTCAAAGCAGAATCCAAGCCTGTTGACTCAGTGTGATCACAACAGCATAAATAAAAAGCCAAGCACAGAAAAAAGAAACAGAAATAAAGAAAAACAATGATTATTTGTTATATTTCTTATAATGGGCTCTCGGTCCATAGGTTCCTTCCAACTTCATTATTGTCATACTATTCCAGATAACTGTCACCTCTTGCCTGAGTTACTAGCAACCCTGCATCCACAATTTCCCTTTTAAATAGAAAAATGTAAAAATTTACTTTCAATTATGTCACTCATCTGCTTTAGCTTCCAGTGACTTCTCATTGCCCTTAAAATAAAAGCAAAACTCCTCACCCCAGCCTGTGAACCTCCCACACCATTTGTCTCCCTTCCCTGGTTCTGTTTCCATCACCCGGTCTTGCTTAGTCCCCAAATATACCATGCTTATTTCATTTTACGATCTGTACGCTTGGCGTTTCCTATAACTATAAGGCTCTGACCTCATTTGTTTCTTTATTTTATTTTATTTTATTTTATTTTATTTTATTTTATTTTTTATGTGTGGCTCCTTCCTGGTAACTCAGTCTCAGCTCCACTGGCCCCTCTACAGGGGCCCCCTAGAGCTCACCTTTGTCCAAACCCTGGAGGCCGCGCTCAGTTATATTACGTGGCAAAGGAACTCTGGCAGGTGTGAGACAGGAAGAGCAGCCTGCATTATTCAGGGGGCTCAGTCTCATCACTCACCTCTTTGAGAACTTTCTCAGCTATAGTCGGAGCGAGACAGGGCTGCTGAAAGAATGGTCAAAGAGCTGCAGTGTGGCTGGCGGTGAAGATAGAAGTAGGGGGCCATGGACCAAGCAACGTGAGCAGTCCTTAGAAGCCAGAAAGGCAACAAAATGGGTTTTTCCTACAGCCTGCAAAAAGAACACAGTCTTACCAACACTTGGATTTTAGCCCAATAAAACCCATGTCAGACTTTTAACAGCACTGTAAGATAGTAAAGTTGTGTAGTTTAAGCCACAAATCATATGGTAATTTGTTACGGCAGCCATAAGAAATGACTTCATGCTCTCTCACATAGCAGCAGAACGGCTTCCTTTCCCTGCAGCTTGTGGTCATTTAGGAGGACCTGCCTACCTGGCCCCTCTGTCCCCTTCACTAAGGCGCATTTTGGCTTCTTGAATATTCGGCCATGCTCAGGCCTAGAAATCAAAAGAGGAGCCAATCTGGGCATTTCCTAGAGGCAGTAAATAACATTTAAAAATTAAAACAACCTCTATAAATAATACTTATTGAGTTTGACAAGTATTTCAAAAGCTGAAAGAAAACGAATATTATCAGTTCAGGCTTTCTGCCCCTCCATCCTTGGGTCTTGAGTGAAGCCGAAGTCTGGAGGATAAAAATGTTAAGCACATGGTCTGGCCTGTGTGTGCAGTGTGGGGGATCAGACAGACACAGGTAGAGGGGTCAGTTCAGGAAGTTCTTTCATGATGTTCACTTTGAACTTCATTCTAGATCGAGGGTCAGCAAACTACTACCCTCAGGGCCAAATCTGGCCCCGTTCCGTAAATAAAGCTTTAATGGAACACAGGCCACTCACTGCCTATGGCTGCTTTCCCACCCCAATGGCAGAGTTGAGTAGTTGTTACACACACACCCCCATAGCACACAAAGCCCGAAACACTTACCTTACAGAGAAAGTTTGCCAGTCCCTGCAGATTCACTGGGGCAGGCCCATGGGAACCCACGAGTAAGAAGAGTTCACAGATTCACAGAAGCTGCCGTGGCCCCTCAGTGTAGCCATGACCCGAGGGGCCATGTTTGTCTTTCCTCCCGCAGTGGTTTTGTGACTCATGTCTTCTGACACTGTTCAGGGGGCTGAGACAGACAACTACACGATCCAAGGAGCTCCCGCTGTGGCAAGCCAGCTACCTTTCCCTCTGAGTCAGCCGCCCCAGCATGTGAGCAGCCTTATTTGATCCACCTCTAATCCAGAAGCCCCCAACCCTTTCTACGATAATTTTGAAAAAGCTAATGTGTTTTTCATGACCCATAAATCATGTTGCCCTGCAGCTCTCCACCTACCGAGTCTATGGCTTTGTTGTCTCAGGGGGGAAAGAAGAGGCCTAACCTTGAACCAAGGATTCCTTTCCTTTTTGTTCATGTTTTATATTAGATGCCTCAAAACAGAGAAAAACTACTGTCTTAGAAGTGAGTTTTATTGAAAGATAAATATGTATTTTGCTTTAAAAATCACCTTTGTGGGCCGGTGAGATGGCTCAGCGGCATAAGCGCCTGCCTTGCAAGCGCGAGGGCCCGAGTTCGACTCCCGGATCCCACATATGAAAAAGGGGCTGGTGATATCGCTCAGTGGCACGGGCGCCTGTTGGCGCGCGAGGTCCTGAGGTCGACCCCCCGGTACCCACAAAAAAAAAAAAAAAAAAAAAAAAAAATCACCTTTGTACATATTAAGAACAAAGCAGAGGGAACTAAGTGGAGAGGTTTATGATAAAGCATATTGTAGAGAGGACAGGATGTGACATAGGGCAATCCCTGCAGTACAGACGAGGGAGAGAGGCTTTTCACCCATCTGCCCACCGATCAGGAAACTGGCCCCGGAAGTAGAAGAGATAACAAAGAATTCCAGATAGACTGACGGAAATCCAAGAATAATCAAGTTGATACTTTTGTTTCTCTCTCCCTCCAGTGTTACACACACACACACACACACACACACACACACACACACGAGTCCATGTAGTTTAAGGGCAGTAGAACACCATTTGCAGAAGCAAAGACACGTGTTCCCACCGGCCTCACCTCATACAGGGGCATCTAAAAGCTCCCTTATAGACCTGTGGTGAACAAGAAAGTATTTGCAAAGGGGTTGTTGGACATGAGGAAGAAAATCCCATAAAACTAAAAAGTAGGCCACCAAAGCCAGATTTTCATGGGGGTTCCTAGCTATACCCCAAAGGATCTATGGCAACAAAAGGCAAAGTAAAGAAGGCTAAACCAGGGGCAGCCACCTTACCCTGGCCCCAGCCAACCTAACAAGTGTGAGAAAGACGCCTTGGTAGTTGGACTCCTAAACAGGAGATAGGAACGGAGCTAAACTCCTGAAGAGATCAAATGAGCCGCTGCTCAGAGAGGTGAACAGCAGTCTGAAGAGGACAGTGTGAATACAAACCATCCTTCCCACCATGACAGCTTCCCGAGAGCCTTTTCCTGTACCGTGGTGTTCCTGGGGAGGAAAGGGGCTGAGAGGAGAAAAGCCTTAGCTCACAGAATCTGAGTTCCCCGAATTTTTTTTTTTTTTTTTTTTTTTTTGAGACAGGGTCTTGGTGTATAGTTCAGAGTGGCTTTGAACTCACTATGTAGCCTAGGCTGGCCTCGAACTCACATCGATCCTCCTGCCTCAGCCTCCCGAGTGCTGGGATTACAGGTGTGTAACACCATGGCCAACTCCCTAAAATTTTTGCTTCAAACCAGAATAGACCATTTCACTTAAATGCCCAAGTTTAACTTCTCTTGTGTGGATTTCTGTGTCCCTCTATGAAGAGGGAGCCCAGAGCCAGATAATATCAATTTCAAAAAATGAAGTCTTCATGTTTTGAGTACCATTTGAGTACAGTGGCTATGTTTCCCAAGATCCCACCCTGAGAGTCCCTCCCCAGCCCACACATGGGCTCAATCCACTTTTTAACACCTGGAAGGAAAGCCCCTTTTCCTGCCAGGCAGAGAGAGAACGGAAAGCCTGAGCAAGCCTAGGCCTCGCTTGGCTCTGACTGGCTGGAAGTGGGGAAGTGATCCAAAGGCCTTGGGCAATTTTCCCCCTCCACTAGCAAGCAGCCCGCCATGGAGGAACAGGGACAGTCCTGTCTTCTCTCACTGAGACTCACTGCAAATGAGTATTTTCCAAATCAGAGGGCCAATTCTGTGGGTCTTGTGATTTCACATCAAACCAGAGCTCCCTATTTCCAGAGGGTCACTCGAGCCCTGCTATATGACAAGGCCCTGTGTGGTGCACACCTGAGAGGCCTTAGGTTTGGAATGTTAACGCCCCTCCCTGAAACACACAGAAAGCAGGGTGCACAACAGAGGCGTGTGGCAGCAGAGTTGCAGTGTTTCCATGAAACTGGAATTAATTATCACAACTTGCTCCTCTGTCCCTCTTAGATCTGCAAAGTGTGGGTCGCAGTGACTTTGTTTTTCTTGGCCTACCACATATTGAAACCATTCCTGCGTATTGGTACTGACTATCTCAGCCAAATCCTTGTGGAAATCACTTACTGTGCAGCACAACAGAATGAGTTTCTAAAGTTAAACGTCTTGGGATATTTTATCTTTTCAAGTACATACCAAAAGCAATTAAATTCAAACTACGGAATACAGTCTTTGCCAGTTTCCATTCTTGACACAGATGTGTCTGGGTTTATAAGTTCAAAGACCTCTTAAAGGATCAAATCTCTAGCTTTAATTTTCTCTTTGCAAGTGAAAAACAGTCCCGCATCCTTGTTTAAATCATCTGCAAGGAAGTGTGCGGTGTGAGGCTTCTACCCAAGACATCTCTCATGTGGCCAGAGAAGCAGAACAAGTGCCCACTGCCGCCCCTGCCTCCCCACAGCGGTCCCCAGAGAATGCCACGATCAGCTGCAAAATACAACATTCAGTCACAAGGCCCCAAACAGGGGACAAGTATAGCAGTCCTAGGCCAAAACAAATCTCTCTGACTCACCAAGCCTCTACCACATGGACCCACATCACACTGTGGTTCCAGCCCGCACAGTGGCCCTCGTTCTTCCTCTTGCTCTCTTTCCTCATCCTGGCCTGGCTTTTACCCTCCATTGTCTCATTTCTATCACTCTTGGATCCAGCTTCTTGGGTTCCTGAGGCCTCACAGGTCTCCTTCACTTTCTCCCTTCTTGTCTGGGAGCCACATCTCCTCTCTGACTTCTTCTTCCCCCTCAGACATGAAGGCCTTGATCAATGGATTTGCACATACATCTGAGTGATACATCCTGAATGTGCTAAAAAAATCCCACAAAATTTGTTGCAATTCTCTTCGTGCACACACACACACACACACACACACACTCCCTGAGTTTATCTTTCTATACTGGCTTTAGTCTCAGCCCAGCATGATGGCACACACCTGTCATCCCAGCACTCTGGGAGGCTGACCCAGCAGGATCACAAATTTGAGCCCAGCCTAGGCAACCTCTTCTCAGAAAGTAAAATTAAAAAAAAAAAAAAATCCTGGGGATGTAGCTTAGTGCAAAGACCCTGTGTTCAATCCCCAGTATTGAAAGGAAAAAGGGAAAGGAAGAGAAAGGAAGGGAAGGGAAGGGAAAGAAAGAAAAAAAAAGGGAGGGAAGGGTGGGGAGGGAAAAAAGAAAGAGAAGAAAGACCGAAAGAAAAACAGAAAGAAAGAACGAAAAAAAAAGAGAGAGCCATTTGTGGATCCCATATGCAGATATTCACCTACTTACTAAACTTTATTTGCATCCCTGATCACTGTGGCAGGCGCTCTGGAAGTCACTGGTAGACACGCGCAGGGCAGTGAGTCTGACCTGTTCTATGGGCAGCTCGTTCACAGTGCAAGCTACACAGGCGGCACTCAGCCTCCCTGTTTCAGCTCTCCTGAGATAGATGAGTGTCCATCTTGCACCTACTTAGACCTACTTTTTTTTGTTGTTGTTGCATTGTGCTTGCTGTTAGTGATTTTGCTGCTTACACTAGCCCCGGAGAAAGGTTGATCAATGAGTACTAAGCTACCATTAGATACGAGCAATAAGTTCTAGGGTGCTATCGCACAGTAGGGCAACTATCACTAATACTAATTCACTGTACATTTCAGTAGACTAGAAGAAAGGAGTTTGAAAGTTCAAAAACATAAAGAAATGACAAATGTCTGAGGACATAAATACATTTAATCTGCTTTAGACATTATACGATATATACATATATTGAGATATGCTATGCACTATTGTGTACAATTTTTAATGTTTTTATGTATCAGCTAAAATACATTAAATGAAAAGAGCATAAGATGAAGCAAAACCAAAAAATTAATTAATTAATTAATTAATTAATTAAAGTAGCATCCAAGTGTAGGACCCAACGCTGCCTAGTGTACCTAAGCATGGGGCTGCTGTGAGGAGAGAATAGAAGGGCATCTAGTAAGCTTCCTCGGACTCTGAGTGATAGTGCTCTTGACCGTGTATTCAATATTAATGAACCAACAACTTATGAAAGAAAGTGTTTTTAACATATGTAAAACAAGGGTATATGTTGATCAGTTGACAAAATTGTGACCAGAGGCTCATAGGAACCTAACCCTGTGCTTCCCCCAGGGCCAGTGGTTTAGGACACACTAATTCAGTACTCTTAGACATACCCTTGTTTATCTAGTACTCTAGAACATAACTGTCATAAAGAATAAGAATCAGCAGAAAATATAAGGAAGAAATAAAATATTTCAACATTATGTGCTCTAGAAAAGAGCATTCTCTTCTTTCTTCCACAGAAGCATAATTTTAGAAATATAATTTACCAGTTTGTTTTATCTACTGACAGAGGGTGCCTCATCCCTCTCCCACAGTAACCTCAGGAGTTTACCAGCTCCAGGCTCTCCCTGGTGCTTTCTCCCCTCCCAAACACAGGCTCCTGGTTCTTCTCTCCAGGGAGCCTCCCACATTTACCTATGTTTCTACAAGACATCTAGTAACTTCCTTCAAACCCCAGCTCTTATGCTTCTGAAACTTCCACCCTAACTGTGATGTACAACAGCAGGGGATTTTGTTTATACCCTTTCATATTTCTGTCACTTTTCTTGATGGATACATAGGTCCTGAGCCCCCATCTCCTCCTTGGTTGTGAGTTTCTTCTTTCCTCCATAAGGCTCACAATGCCTGCCAGTGCCTTGTATTCATGTGATTGCTAAATAAATTATCTTGACTACACAGGATTGTTCACCAACCCCAAATCTTCCTGTTCCTTGCATGATGCTTTCTATTTTGTAATCATACTCCAGTCCAGATAAAACATCGGCTTTAGCACTCTCTCTGTCCTCAGTCTGACCTACAGATTTGAAGGGCATATACAGGGAAATGTCAACCATCAGCACATGGCACAGAAAGGCCATGAGATGATCACCTTGACCGATCAGGTAGCTGAGCATCAGCAGCTGCTACATCACAAAGGGAAAGAGAAACACACAATGGTAGAATGACACCACTTAGGAAGCATTCTTGCCAAAAAAATAATAATAATAATAACAATAATTCATGCCCGAATCTGATCAAACCTGTAATGCAACTCCAACTTCAGGGAATACAGGGGACAAAGGGCCATGTCGGACTACATCACTACAATGCAACCAGTGAAATCCAGGCTGTAGAAACACTACAGGTCCTGTAGCTTTGTTCCCTCAAAAAGTTAATTGTGAAGAGAAAAAACAAGAAAAAGAAAATGTGTAGGCTTTATGAGAATCTTAATTCAAAAATAAACTGTAAAAATAATATATCTACGAGATAATTAGAAAATTAAACACTGCCTGAACATTTAATGCTACTGAAGTATTGTTAATGATTTCAGTGTGATGACATTGTAAATACCTTTAAAAGAAAATAGGCCTTATCTTATAGACCTTCTTGCTAAAGTATGTATTGATAAAATGATGCAATGGTGGGGAGTTTATTTCACAATACTAGTGGAGGAAAGAAGATGGGATGAGAGACTGTTGTGGGTTGGAGCTAAGTGAAGGCAGAAGGGGTGTTTATCATGCCAGTCTATCTACTTTTCTGCATGTTCCAAATTCTCCAAAATAAGCCAGCTCTAACTTTCACTAGCTACTCGGCCTTGCCCAGTTCCTCAACCTCTCTGAGCTCACTGCCTCAGTGAAATGTGCTGCCTGTTAGAGTCCTGGTCAGTTTGGTTTTGGTTTAAACAAAACAAAACAAAACAAAACAAAGCTTTATCATTTCTCTTCCAATATCTGTCAGATCTGCATCTCTTGTCCCAATTGCTTATCTGCAATACAAACTCTATTTCCAAAAGCTAAGTGATTGTTTCCCAAAGATACCAATTTTAAGCAGAAGGAATATTTGCCTACTCAAAAGTCGTTTTTGCTTCCTCCTCTGGTAACTCTTACAATTTTGTTTCCACTACATCATGCATCCCCATTTCCTTCTCATTGATTGGTTCAAGAGTTCTGGCCACTGAAATGTGATAACCCTGCTGGGGATTTCTGGGATTCTCTGTTCAATTGGCTAGACATAGTTGTCTTTGCGTGTGATGTCTGGAATTCCAACAGCCATTTTGTGAGGAACATGCTAAGGATGGCAGAATGGAAAGGTGTAAGACATCTGGGTCTTGGCCACCCATGGAATTCTTGTTTTATGTCATAATAAGCACCACTATAGTTTAACCATTTTGAGTTAGGGTATTCTGTTACTTAAATCCCAAAATCCCCTACATGAAACACACTCATCAGAGTCTTCGGGGGAACGAGGATCTCTGTACACCATGATCCCCCCCTGCTCCCACTGCCATTCTGTCTCCTTTCTCCATGCCCCTACTCCTTTCCATCCCTATTCATGCCCTGCCTTACCTTCCCAGAAGTGTATGCAATAACCCTTGTGAGCGTTGGCACAGAAAAAAAGAAGAGAACCAGCACAAATATGCCGAAGAAAGTCGTAGAAGTTCTTTCTTTATCTTCTTATCCCCAGTGCCTGCCAAAGCTAATAAGAATCTGAGCAAAAGGAAAATAATGAATTCTAAGTAAGCATCCTACTTAGAAGTTTCAAATGCGGGCTCAACTTTCCCCCCATATTTCCGAAGTGACCCATTTATCTTCTCCCACCTGCACTATAATGACCCCTGTTGGCCCTCCTGTCTCAAGTCTCTCTCTTCACCCTCTCCAGAATAGGAGTTGTCTCCTACAACACAAATCAGATCACTTACTACCTTCCATAAACATCTCTAGCAATTCATAATTAGCAACCAGATCGAATCCAAATTCCTGTCATGGTATGAGGTCCTTCTTCATTTGACCATAACCTAACTCTCCTGCCACATCTCCCCCTTCCCTTCTCTCTCTTCCTCCCCTTACTTCCAACCCTAAGTTCCAGCTACCAAAGTAACTGGGAGTGTCCTGCACATCAGTTCTATTTATGCTACTTCCATTGCATTTTCTCTTTCCACCCTGTCTAGGTAGCCAGACACTCCTAATCATCTTGCCAATTTCTAGGCAGACTTGGTCATGATTCCTTGACTTTTTTTCACGGTTCTTTGACCATGACTCTGTAATATCAGTTGCCACATCAAGTTATAGTTGTCTGTTTAAATGTCCATCCCTCCTACTGAACTAAATAGTACTCCAGAGATAGACCTACGTCCTTACTCCATACAATGTCTGGTACCGGATGAAAGGTTTTGAGTGATGGAAAAGAAGAAAGGAGGACGGTGTTGGCCTATTTCCAGCGGCTAAGCTATACACCTGGAAATTATGGATTCCCAGAACACAAAGGAATGTTAAATCATCATAAAAACTTCTTACTTTAAAGATAAGTAATTTGGATCTTCTTTCATCCTCTTTACTCAATTTGTCACCAAATCTACTTGTCATATCCTCTTTCAAAATGTCTACCAGATTTTCCCCACCTCTCCATCCACACTGACCCCGTGATCCATCCACGCTCGCTTACTCATGCTGGGATTGTTGAAAGAGCCCTCGAAGAGGGTTTCCTTTTCTCTCCCCATCCTGAGCCATCTTGTACACAACTGACGGAAGAAACTATAACTCAGCACTTTTAACATGTCACCCCAACCCCTCCACAGAAGTCTTTAAAATTTCCTATTGGCCTCTATTTTTTTTTCTTCTGTGGTGCTGGGGATCTAACCTAGAGGTGCCTACCATTTGGTCCGTATTATTTTTTTTTATTTTGAGACAAGGCCTTACTGATTTCTCCAGGTTGGCCTCAAACTTGCAATCTTTCTACCCCAGCCCCCTGAATAGCTGGGATTGCAGGTGTGTGCCACCCCACCCAGCTTATTAGCCTCATTTTTAAAGCCAAGCTCCTAGCCTGACCTTCTAGAGCTGGATCATCTGAGCATCTTCTTAATGCAACCTTTCCCCACAACCCCAGACACCCGCACCAAGTCCCTGGTACCTTATGGTGTCAGACATAATGACAGTGCTCGCTCCTGCCTCCAACCTTCCACTAAGACCCCACCTGGGTGTCCTCCTGCTTGGCCCTGCACATTAAAAATCCTCTCCTTCCTCAAGGCACCTCCTATTACATCTCTACTCCCCCCTGCCACAGGCCAAACTAATCTTTCCTTTCCTGGAAGTCGTATGGCCTTCATGTTCACTGTTCTGTCTCCCACTTAGAATGTCTGTGCCTTCAGACATTGACTGGGTCTTCAGCAATCTGCACACTGCTGGAGTCTGCCCCACTCGGTCTTTGCCTCTTCCCACACATCCTTCATTTCAGACAATGCAAACACCACCTACCAGGGAACTGAGGTAATGAAAACCCCCATGCTGCTGAGCTCCTGTGAAACTTGCCGGCATTCTCTTGCGATGTTTGTCACATCCTTCTGTGGATGGAATTGTTTGCTATTATTTTATTTTATTAACATGTGCAAAGGCCATGAAGACAAGATTCAGTCCCATCATTTCTGTAGCCTTGAAGGGGAAAAGGGTTATCAAAGACAAGGCAGAAAGAAGGATCCTGTCACGAGGTCAGTCTTAGTGACTCCCAAGGAGGTTACCATTGGACTGCTCTGATTCTAACATTGAAAGTCGTGTATTCTAGGAAATCCTTAGATCCCAGGCAAACCTGGATGGTGGATCGCGCAAGCCCTAGCCCTAAGTTTAGCACAAAGATCTCTTCCTTGTCTTCCTTTCCTGGCTACTTAACTCACTGTTCATTCACCATCCTAGATGTGAGACAAATACACCAATTTAATATTGCATAGGCCACACCAAACATGGATAATTCTTTAAATTTCCCAGTGCTGAACTAAGCCCCACTTTAAGAAGTGTGCACTACATCTCAAAAGAAATTACTTCAGATTAGAAATACTTTTTTAAAAAAAGATGTTTGAGATCACTTCAGCAAAACATAAGGCAGGTGGGTAAATACTCTGAGATTATGTAAATATCTTGAAAATGTCATTGTGTAGTAATTTGTTTTCTCAACCCACCCTCAAATCACATATGAACACAGATGAGCTAAAGAAGAAACTTCTAGAATAATATTGATAGGTCATATCTGCCTTTAAGAGTCCCTTTTACTCAGAAAATACTTAAACTCCTTCTATCATCTTGACTCTGTCTCATTGTGATGGTTTCAGAAACTACGTTCTGAGCTGTGGTATTTCCCAATCAAATTTTTATGCAGATGAGTTCATCCAAAAATTCTTAGAAAAAACTGAGCTGAGAGTAGGGCCTCAAGCCTCTCTGGTGCTTCTCTGAGTGCCTTTGTCATTGGTCTGGTTTTACAACAGAATTTTCAATGTGGGAATTTGTTCTTCTGAGTTTCCATTAGTTCCCACAAGGGAATGACAAAGCCTTTTCAATACTTGTTAGAGCCGTCTTTGTGGCCTTCCACCATGTCTAATGCCTCAGAGCCAACTTCTGAAGCAATCATGTGTGCACTGATGTGATACCTGAGGACCTATAAAATGTATTTAATTTGGTTAAGATTCTGGGAGTTTCTACATGGCTTACAGCATGAGAATCATTCCAAGTGGACTTAACTGACTGAATTTTTTTGCTGGATTAACTGGAGGTTCAGACACCTTCTAAATCCACCATTACAAGACTCAAAATATGTGACTAACACTACCCATAAAGTTGGTAGAATCAATTATTTTTAACAGGAAGAAAACCTTAAATTGTCCCTTCTTGTTGGCTGCACCATCAATCGAATATGCTACATAACTTTTCATAGAAATATGATTTGATATGAGAACATCTGTAACCGTCTGGAACATATTTTTCCCAGGACTTTACTTCAAGCTCCCTATAGATATCAGATGTTCTCCACAGAATCTGTGACATGTCTTCGGATTCTTGAATAAACATCAGCTATGCCTCTGTCTTGAATAGTGTCAATCTGAATTGAAAATCTGCCAGCCTTCTTAACACCACCACTAGCAGACTTCTTAATTAATCTGCTGATACTGTAGATAGACATATTAAAATCAGAGTTGTGTAAGTGAATTTCCACTTATTTTACAAATTCACTTTGGTTTCTAAAGATTCAAAATGTATTTCAGCAAGCAGCAGTCTGAGAAATACACACTAGAGCTTATTCTCCCTGCTTGCGCTTGCTACTGCTACTTGTCTTGTGATGACTGGCAGGATATTTTACCAATGGCCTTAAGTCAATTAATTATGCAAAATAAAAATACTTCATCACAACTTCTTCTATCCTCATGTACTTTTGATTATAAACTGGAAGACTAGCAATGTGATTAATAGTCCTTATTAAATGGGAAGTCTTCATCTCTTATACTAGTTTCTCTGACACAAATGTTCTGCAAATTACATCTGAAGTACACATTACAAAAAAGAACCTACTTAATTAATTTTAATGGAATTATCTCAGATATGCACAAAGATGTATGTACAAGGACATTCTTCTCAAAGTTGTTTGGAAATTCTAAAAATTCAGAAAGACTTACACTATAGGGAATAGTTAAATGACTTATAGTATATCCCTATGGAAAAATACCATACTGTTATTAAAACCAATGTGGTGAAAGTGCTTTCACATACATGGAGAGATGGTCCACCATTATCACTAAAAGAGGAAAAAGAAATTTTAAAACAATATCACAATATAAGCGATTTTTGTTTATACCATTTAATTATAAATATCCTTATTGCATGAAAATCAGTCTGAAATTATACACACTAAAGAGTAAGAGTGATTATGTCTGGATGGTGAGAGTATGGGTAAAATTTATTGTCTTGTTCTCCTTTATACCATCACCAAACTGTGACCTACTTATAACAGGGACAGAAAGGGGCAACCTGCGGTATGAGCAAAAGACAAAGGGAAGTCACAAGTTAACTGACTCTCAGAGGCAGGACACTCTGGGTTGGGACCTGAAAACCAGTGCTTCTAACTAGCTGCCAAGTAATACTGATGTTAATGGCCCAGGGGCCACCCTTTGAGTAGCATTGGCTCATGGTTCTCCTTGACCCCAGCACTTCCCTCCCACGTGGTCTCCAATGGTGTGCGTGTGTGTGTGTGTGTGTCCCCTGTTTCCTCCACGAGAATACAAGCCTGGCTCCTGACCCAAGCCTAGAGCCTTCCAAACAGCAAGTACTGAATGCGTGTTTGTTGAGGAAATTAACAGGGAGATTTTCAGGCATAGTGGAAAGCAAGCTGAGAAAGACATGTGGTGTTCACTACTTACATCTCAAGTGGTACCGGAACACGTTTTGACTTCTTCAACTTGCAGGCTGGAATCCCTCAGACAGGCCCTGGAATCTGCACGCTCATAACTCTCCAAGTTGTTCTTCTGCTCACTAAAGTTTGAGAAACTGCGCAGGGATTAAAGGAAAAGGAAGCTTCTTCTGCTTGGTCAGGGAAGGCTTTCCATTGAGACAGTGAAAATCCCTAAAAAAGTAATGAGAACGTTTCCAAAGAACTTGACATAGTATCATACTTTCTCTATTAACACTTCAGTATGAATTAGTGCCTCCAATTCATATCGAAAAACAAAGGATGGCTTCAGGGTTGTAGATCTGATTTTTTAAAACTTTTTAACAGTCCAGAGGAGAGCTGGAATCCACCTAAGGACCAGACATCTTTTCCAACACAGATAGGGAGGAAACACATCACATTCTGCCCAGAGGCCTAGAGGCTTTCAGGCAGTACAACCCCAGAATAAAGCAATGTTCAAAAGATGAAAAACTTTGCCTACTCCCCAAGAGATATTTTAAGCAAGCTCCAAGGTAGAAGCCAAGAGGGAACTGGCCTGGGAACGTCTGGCGAGTCTCTCTGTCCCGCGTGCTACTGTTCCCAGCTGGATCCACAGAGGCCTCGAGTGTCGGCATCTTATAAAAGGCATTTGGAAAGGCCACAACACTTCCTCCTCTTGCCCCAACATGAAGCTCTCTGTTAAGCCGGAACTAATTCTTATGACAAGTTACAAACCACAAGCAAAAATAATGAAAACATTGACACCACTCACACTACAAGAAGACTTCAGGGTGCTCCTGGGACAAAGCCCCCCTTATTCACCCAGCTCTCTTGAGGGTCCCCAGTGTTGAGCACTACAGCCTCCTAAGCTCTGCAGAATAAGGCAAAAAGCAGAATTTCCACTATGCCATTGCTTCAAGATCCTGGTAGGTGGTTCTGCACATCTGACCAGATTTTTAGAGAATTTTTTCTTTAAATCAAGGAAAAGCAGGGGGAAGAGGATTAAAGTCTGAGTTAAGAGAGCTAAGTCCTATATCCTACTTTAGCAACAATGGATGAGTTGGAACAGGTTATTCATATCTCTGAGTCCCAGCATATGTGTGCGTGTGCCCACATATGCACATACGTGTGTGTATGTGTTTGTATAGAAAGGGTAAACTGGTGCCTTCAAAGCAAAGATCTGAACACGTGTGGCATGGGGTGACACCCAGCCCTCCAGATAGCTACTTGCAGGTGTTGCTAGGGGATTCTTTGCTGGAAAAGGAGACATGGGGAACATGGAACATGGGGAACATGGCTCTGACATAAGGAAGGAAAGGCTAAAGATTCCGTACCAGTCCCTGCGGTATCTCTGGGAGCAACCTGTCATCAGCCTAAATATGTGTGGCAGTGATCTGTCAGCATAATCTGTACCCGGTGGCAGAATATATGAGTTGTGGCTCCTAAGCCCAAGTGAGACACCCTCAGGGAACCCAGAAACAGCAGAAAATCCCGAGAGCTCAGACATCCCATAGGTGCGCTAATAACGGGCTGAGTGGCTTCAGAGTTGGGTCATTAGATGTTCTTTTGTTAAATTAATTTTAGTGGTACATTTTAGATATACATAGTGATCACATTCATCATAGGGAATTTGTACCTGCGCATGATCTATCCTGATTCTTCTCTTTTTCCCCTTTCCCTCCTCTCCCTTCAACTCATCTTCCCCTCCTTATTTACAAAAGCTTTGTTTCCACTTTTTCCTTCTATTGGGTCATTCGACTTAATGAGGTTCCCTTCCTACTTGCTGGTAGGCAAGTCCTTGGGACATGCAGAAGGCATAAGAACTCTCTTGCTAGCACCACAGGGCCAGCATGAGACTCAAATTAAGTACTGTTCAAAAAGTAATCTGCAGACTACCAGAGGAACCTAGAAATGGAAGGAACCTCCTCCCATTTCCTTTTATTTCTCAACATAAAATCAGCAACCAAGAGATCTTTTGAGCTGAGATCCCCAGCAGGCTGAACCTCAGAGAGAGTGGAATAGCTATATCTAAAAGCATCTTTAGGAATATGTGGGACAGTTCTCTTACCTTCCAAAGAACTCTCAAATTTTTTTCTAAGGGACAGATATGATCCTCTACAAACTGTAAATTCAGTCAATCTATCTTTGATACCAGGTCTCTCTTGCAAGCTTTTGTCCCCTCTGTCTACACACAAGATAGCATCATTTGATGCAAAACTATACCAATCTTGTTTTGGTTTTTGGGGTTTTGGGGGTTGTTTTTTTTTTTTGGTTGGTTTTTGTTTTTGTTTTTGTTTTTTTTGAGACAGGGTTTCACTATGCAGTTCAGGCTGGCTTGAACTCACTTTGTAGCCCAGGCCGGCTTTGAACTCATAGCACTCCTCCTGCCTCAGCCTCCCAAGTGCTGGGATGCACCAGCACTCCCAGCCATACCAACCTTAATTTATTCAAAAATTTAAATTACATCCACAATTCATGAAGACACTTATGATTCTTGAGGATATTGATCATATTTGTCAGTGACCAGATATGTCACTGTGTCCCCAGTAAAAATATAGTAGATTCTAGTTACATTGACTTAAACCATTCAGTATTAGCTACAGTAATGCCAACTGCTACAATACATGCCCAAATCTAAGAGACTTGATATAACATGATTTTATTTTGTGTGACCTTAAAACTGCAGCATGGCTCTTCCTAATGAGGAGGCTGTCTCTCATATTGTCATTTGGGACCCAAGATCATTCCATTTTGTAGCAGGATCATTCCTCTAAGGTTTTGCTGTCTTCTTTACTCCACCTTTCTGTGCTGTAATAAATACCTCAGATAATCAACTTTTGGCTCACGGTTTTAGAGGTTTCCACCCAAGATTGGTTGAAGCCATTTCTTTTGGGCCTGTGGCAAGGTAGCACACCACAGCAAAAACATGTGATGGAGCAAAACCATTTATCTCATAGTCAGAAAGTGAATGAGAAAACAAGGAAGATGCTGAATTGTGCAACCCCTTTTGGGGTACCCCTCAATGACCTAAAGACCTCACATTTACCACCTCTCAATAGTGCCTGCCTAGAGACCAACACATGTCTCCAAAACATGAATGGACCTTTGCAGGACATTCAAGTCCCAAGCTGTAGCATATCTATAGATGACGGAGAGAGAGAGACTTGCTTCTGCTTCTTAAGCTTTTTGGCCCTAAAGTGACCCATCTCACTTCAAACTGAATCCATTGGTGAGATCCAGTCTCATGGTACTACTTAGATGCAAAGGGGCTAGGAAACGTCATCCTTAGTAGGAAAGCTGCTCCCCACCACAGCTCTATACTACAGAAAGGAGAGTGTGAATTTCTGGTGGTGTGAGCCACCTCTGCTGCATGTTCTTATGGGCCCTAATATTTACCATAATAGTTCTAGAGACTATTATTAGACAAGAGGAAGGAAATAAGGGAAAAGAGTATAAGGGAGGGTAATGGGGGGATGGACATGATCAAAATACATTATATGCATGTATGAAAATGCCACATTGAAACCAAATATTTTGTAAAATTGATATGCACTAATAAAACATATTTTTAAAAAGCCACACCTTCTCACTAATAGCGTGACCATGTATCTAGTCTGCCGAGGAAAAGTCCCATTTTTGTCTATTTCTTGGTATAGTTACTAATAATAATCCTTTTTGCCCTCCAATTTGGAGGATAAATTAATCTACTTATATACCATCTCACATTCAAAATATGTACCCACCAAAAAGTTTTTCAAGGCCTAAATGTTTCATTGTGGACAACTGAGGACCTATCAGAGGGTAAACACCTATAATAAAAAGAAGAAAATATTAAGAGTGGCACATTCCATTTTACCTGACTGCCATGGACATTCCTGTGCAGTCAGTAAAATATATTCTTTGAACTTTAAGCTTGATTTCAGAGAAATGTGGCCTTCCAGAACATACTTCCTCTGCTATAGCAAAGCAGTGCCCTAAACATGAAAAAGTCAGGTCTGAGGCTGAAAAGCACAAGTCTTACATTCTAACCATCACTGAATCTTTGCTTTCCAGGAAAGGACTGACATCTTTAATAGAGTCAATTTTCCTTTTCCAAGACAAACCAAAAACACACCTATAATATAATCAAAGGCCTTTCATTAGAGCATGGAAAACATGAATAATTAGACATAAAGTCAAGAAATGCCTTCCTAAGAATGAATTGTAACCTAACTTCAAATACGGCAGCCTCTAATTCTGAAATCATAATTGCACAGAGACCTGTATGAGATTTACTTTGGCTAATGGTTCTTCTCCACAGTCCCCCATAATGCACTAAGCAAAGGTACAAAGAGATGTTTAAAGGAATTGAAAAGCAAGAGTTTTCAATAACCCCAGAGAATTTCACAAGATAGATATAGACACAGATTCAGATATAAATACATATACATATAGTTATCAACTACAAGAAAGCTAAATGAAAGAGATAACTTAAAATTTTTGCTAGTCTACACTTTCATTAATTTAGTTTGAGTAACCTGAAATCACACAGGAACATTTTAGAAAAATTGTCTGCAATTCCATTTCAACAATTCAGACTTATTTTTCTTTTTCTATTAGTCTAGATGAAAGAGGTGTTGTCAACTGTAGGTTGACATCTTCCCTGGCAGAGATTTGTGAAAATACTAGGAGTAACAGGAACATTTGATTAAAAGCTTAAGCACTAATAATGTGCATGAAAAGTCTTTAAATGAATGAAACTTCTATGAATTGAATTGATTTTCTAGAAAATGAAAACAAAATTGAATTCAAGAATTAAACTATCTTAAAAATCACATTAGTCTAGTAAAAACAAAATATTTTTTCACTAGAGCCATAAAAATTAAATTAGCTAAAGGAAAAGCAGTTCTACTTCTCAAGACAATGGGTACCAACAAAGGAACCAAAACTCTTAAAAAGATGGTACCTGTTTTTCAGGATGATTCTTTGTGAAGTGAAAGAAAAGTTAGCTTTTACTCTAAGTCATTCACCTGGAAGAGAAGAATCATGCTCAGCGGCTACTTACAGCAGGAAGAAAGAGTAGATGGTAACTAGAGGTGCAGCCCAGCTGGCTGAAGGGTTGCTGGCTCCTCCTGCCCCTTTATCCCTCCTCAGTATCACCAGTCTTCCCTTGGGTTTAAGTTGTTTCTATACACTCCTGCTTCTCATATGGGTTGGTCCAATAAGCTGTTCAGAGCCCAACAGCCTTGGTCTGTGGAATGAGTCATATCCTGCTATGGAACCTGCAGAAAATATTTATTGTACCCAGATCCTTGTTTTATTAGCCACATAAGCATACTACCTGCTGTAACAAACAGTTTCAGATTTCAAAAACCTGACAATTTTAAAAGTCCGGGTCCCTCTTCTCCAACTGGGGACTAGGTTTAAGCTCTTTGTATCCTAAGACACTATCATTGAGTTGTATGCACAGCAGAGAAAGAGCCCCTGAAGCTGATGGGCAGGTCTAAAATTGGCCCCCATCACTACTCACATACTCCATTTGCCAGAACTCAGTGATGCAGTTCACATAGATGTAGACAGAACTGGGAAACATAGCTTTGCTTTGTGCCCAGAAGGAGAAGAAAAGTGTATGCTGGTGAAGTCTAGCCATTTTTACCACCCTGGATCTGCACATCGATTCAGCTTGCCCATCTATTTTGCACATCAGACACTCGGACAAGGACCAGAGAAAATGGTGAACAGCACATTACCTTGAGTAATCACAGGCTAGCAGGAAAGGAGAACAGACAAATTAACAATTATGATGCAGCATGGTAACTGTTATAGCAGAAGTATTTGCTGAGTGCAAAAGAAATCTGGAAAAAAAGCAAAGCAGATTCAGAGGTACTGAGGATGGAAGCCATGAGCACTCTACCTCACTAAGTTACCCAGGCTGGACTCGAACTTGCAATCCTGCCTCAGCCTCCCAGGTAGCTGAAATCACAGGAGCCACCAATCCTGGCCTGAATTGAGTCTTGAAGGAGGATGATCATAGCTGTTTTTAAATTACCTTCTACTCACCAGGCACTGTCCTAAGTGTCATGTACTAACTCACTTAATCATCAAAGCAGTTCTTACAGGAAGTCATTATTACCACACCCACAAATGAAAAAACTAGGCACAGAGAGAGCAAGTCATTTCTCAGGTCACAATGTTGCCCAGTGTTAGAGGCAAGATTTGGGTGCAAGCAGCTGTTCTCCTGAAACTAGTCTTCACCGCCACAGTGTACTGAAAGACACAGCAGTTCACCAGGCAGGAGGGATATGGCCGCTCTCCACGTGTGTGGGTCCTGTGTCAGCATACCTACAAAAGTGTTGGCAGGAACGTTTGGGGTCAGGATAAGCACACCCTGGTGCAATGTCACTACATCCTTGCTACCTGTTCCATGCCACTCTGGACCTCACACAGTGAGGCCAAGACTCAGACTTGCCACTGCAAGGGTGAGAGGATGTCAGATATTAGGGAGATGGTCCAGGCTGAAGCCAGGACCCCCAACCTCAATAGTAGACAGTTCCAGTGATGCAGGCCAGTAGCCAGGAAGTGTCAGAAGAAGGTGGAATACTGTATAAAATGTGTTAAAGTCTTGTTGGGTTCAACACATATCAAACCAAGCTGAAGCAGACTCCAAACGAGAAACTAAAAGTAGAGGACTCTTTCCATATTCCTGTGTACAGATAATCCCAGAACAGTGTAGGTTGTCATGGCTCTAGAGAAAAAGATAGTGGCCTATGCTTGATTCTTTTGCAATATGGCACCCTCTGCTGAATACCTAAAATGTCAGAGTCTGACCTTTTCCAGGACTTCATTCTGACCAAGTGCACTAGCTTCCTATGTGTGGTGAAGGCTTCTAGAACTCCCTGTACCTCCTCCTTCCTGGCCATTCAGCTACACTCTCCAGCTCCCTTGCAGTGAAGGTGGCCATGTGACCTGTCATACCCAATGAAACATATGCAGAAGTGATTTGTATTTCCTCTGAGCCATGGCATAAAGAGCTGAGCTCTAGTCCTTTGCCTTGGCAGCCCTGGAAGCCACCTGTTGAGATGGAACCATAACAAGACAGAGAAAGTGTTGCCAGAGAGTCAACTTACTCACACAGGACCTCATGCAAGCAAGAAATAAGATTTTTCTGCCTTCACCCCCTGAGATTTCTGGATTTATTTATTAATGCAGCATAACCTGGCAAGAGTACATAATACACTGTATTTCTTTACCCATCACTGGTTTGGATTTTACTTTTGTTTCAACCCTGGAACTCATTTTATTATTCAGCTAACATTAAATCTCTCAAATTTAATTTCATAGTGTGCACATATGGTGACTAAGTTATTTATTAATGTTCACGTTTTCAAATGAAGCTATAAACAAAACTCCTTGACCACCATTCAGAATGTCATTGTCTAAATTTGTGACATAATGGCCTCAGAGCCTGAGCTATTTCCCAGCACATCCTCCTGCTCTAAGTGGAAATCTAACAGGATGAAATCTCCAGTAATGAGGCTTGACAACCTTGCCACCACCAGGAGAAGAAGCAGGCAAGCCAAGAGAAAGGCTGCTAACTTCCTCACTGAAGTGTTGATTAGGCTGTGTGCAACTGGCCTGCTCGGAGTGAGAGTCTTAACAGTCATCATCTGAACACTTCGCGAATTCTTCCTGGCCTTCTCTGCCCAACCACACACACACACACACACACACATAGGATATGACCAAATTGCAATATGCAACATTTCTAAAAGAGGCTATGTCAAGCTCAGGCGTACCCCCATATTATGAGAAAGCTACATTCAGGAAAGACTAGGTACAAATTGAATCAGAATTAGAGTGATGTCACTTGACGAATTCCAATTTGTTTAGTGTTTCCTTAAAGGGAGATGCAGATGCATATAGAATTTCAACTTCACCTCCTCAATGACCATGACTTTAAGAAAAAACATGGGGGCAAAGTAAAAAAAAAAAAGTATTTGACTCTGTAGTGACCAGTTGGGCAGACAGACACGAATCACATGCAGGCAGAAAAATATTTTCCTCTTCATCATCATTACTTTGAGAAACACATACCAAATTGTGCTTAAAAGCTTAGATAGAACACAGATCAAAAGTAAATAAAGTACAGAAATTGTGTGATTGCCTAAAAAGCCATGGAGTTACTTAACTAAATGTTTTAAGGAATGACATTATTAAAATGATAATAATCCTTACTTGACTAATAACATTTCATTTTTCAGGGTATAAACAAACCCAGGGTACAAATAATTAGTAATACCAAAGTTCAGTGCCTTGAATTCCACCACTGCCCTCATTTCTCTTCTCCTATTTTCCCCTATTTCTTCTCCCCACCAATTCCCAGAACTTTCTTTTTAGACATTGACAAAGTATCTAGGTACAGATTGCCATATCATTATTTTTGTATTATGTATCTTTCACATACACAGAAGAATGATTTTTTATATTTGCTTTCAGATAGTAAATAAAAAGCATCATAAGTGATCCCTAATATTTATAATTACCGAGATATAGAAATAGATGCACATATACTAGCTTAAGAGCTTGTTCCCAGCCTATTTTATACTCTGGTATTCCTATTCTGGTCACTCACTATAGCACCTATCATCCTTGGTCACCTGGAATTTATCTTCAAGAACTTTTTCAACAGAGGCATATGAGTAAGATTCTGCCCAAGAGAATCACCTATTATAGAAAGTTTTAAAAGCTTGCCTACGTAGAATATGTTGCTTTCTCCACATGAAAGACAAGCTGGCTGGGTATAAAATTCTTGAATAGCAACATTTTATGAACAAAATTCTTTAGATAATACTTTTGTTTATTATCAGAATGGTACACTTACAATTATTCTTATCTTTCTTCTTTTGGCATTTTGGCATCATCTATGCAGAATACATGTTGTTGTAATAAGAAAAAAATTAAGAAAAACAAACAAAATCAGTAGATTTATGCTGCGTGATTATTATAATCGCACGTGCTGCGGGATGTCAAGAAGCATGCCAATAAACACAGGTGTCAAGAAAACACCAACTCAACTGTAAATCACAAATTGCTGATATAAATGAATAATACTACACGAGTAATTTTATACTTACCAAAAACATAATCTTGAGATTCAATATTATGTTCTCCAAGAGAAAAAATAGTAGTGTCTTTGAAACACCTAATGAAATGAAAATATCAGAAGTCTTCAAATTGATCCATGATCTTTCACATGGCACAATACTGAAATCTAATGGCCACAGGATCTTGTAATGAGTAAACTGGAGTTCTAGTCTCCTTCAGGCTATACCAACATTTTTTTACAAAAGATCAGAACTGACAGCATCACCAAACTAAAAAAAAAAGATATATCAAAACTGGTATGCTTTTGAGGAGGTCAGACAGAGGATGATAGCACGGTTGTTAAAAGCATGCTATATTCGAGCAACCTGGGTTTGAGTCTGACCATGTTACTATGACTGATTTTTTATTTACAATATTCCCAACACCAAATGTGCAGGTTTTTTCACACCAAAAATTCTCCAACTCTCCAGACATTGACTAGCTACTCTACAATTAAAATCAATTCAGACAGTATCTCCAGGGAGTCAGCATCAGATTTCACAAGTAAAAGTCTCAGATCCACTAGACTGCTGCCATTCTGGACACAAATCACAAGTTCCAGGTGTCTCATACTTCTGACCAACCAGCTATAAGTTAGAGTTCCCATGACTCACTATCAGGTTTGTTTAATTTGTTAGAATGGCTCACAGAACTAAAGAAAACACTTTATTTACTATCACTGGTCTATTACAAAGGCTATAAGCAGGAGGAGCCAAATGGAAGAGATGCATAAAGCAATGTACGTGAGAGGGACCCAAAGCTTCCATGCTCTCTGTGGGCATGTTTCTCCTCTAACTCCTCCACTGGCTTTCCAACCAGGAAGCTCTCCAAATCCTGAAATTTAGGGTTTATGAAGGTCGCATTACATAGGCCTGTTGATGAAATCATTGACTATCGATAACTAACTCAGTCTACCTTCCCTCTTTCTGGAAGTCAGAGGGTGGTGTTGAAATTTCCTACTCTGTAATCTAATGGTTGGTTCCTCTGGCAACCACGCCCATCTTGAGACAATCTAGGGACACACCATAAACTCAGATCTGGTGGGAAGAAGATCTGGTGGGTTATGATAAATAACCAGACACTCCTCTCACCCCTATCACTGAGGAAGAGTTTCAGGAACCAGGGAAAAGACCAACTGTATACCTCCCATTATATCACAATATCGCACACCTTCTAATTATCAGTGACCCTGAGCAAGTCAATACCTATGTGCCACTGTTTTCTCATCTGCAAAATAAAGACAATAGTATCTCCCTTGTGGGATTTTTGTACAAAGTAAATGAATTAAACGAGAGCACAGTACCTGGCCTATGGGAGGTGTGGACAAAGTGTTTGCAATGAGCAAATGGACCAGACAACATAAGAGTTTCACTTTGACCTCTATTATTTGACATGTCCCCCAGGAAAATCTATGACCAACAAGGTGGGTGATATGGCAGTGGGTCTTATTCCCATCCTAAGCCAGTTAAGCTGAAAGAAAGTGTAGGATTTGGCCAATAAGCACAACCAGGAAATAAAACAGTGGAGACAAGTTTCTTATTTGCAGCAAGTAAGGAGAGCACTGGAAATAATTCTCAAATCAGTGTTCTCTCCAAGCAAAGAAAGCAAGGGGCTCCTACTGGGAAAACATATATAATTATATAGGAAAGACTCATCATCACGTGTACAAGAGGACACATTCCCGAGCTGCTCAGTTCCAGGTCATATATCATATGTTCAAAAACAAAAAATGGCAGACATAGACGCCTCTGGATGGAGAATTTAGCATTATAATGAACAAAGTTTATCCAGGTGACCTAAAAAGAATGACTCAGAGTGACTCCCCAGTGTCGGCTGTTTCCTTGTAAGAGCTTTACCCAAAATGAAACAAAACAAAACAATTTTCGAAGGTGCTTTAGCAGAAATTTAAACGAGAAGCAGCTTTTTCCTCCATAAATATAGGACCTTGCCTCTACAAGTACCTGCCTTGAGGCCAAGCATAAGACTAACCATTGGCACAACTAGAATCTTTCCTTCTACTCCTCTGTGCAATTCCCTACACTAACTTCTCAGGCTGCACTGCCACCAAGCCTGATCATTCAGAGAGCACCCGAACAGGGATCTTGTCACAAGTATCAGTTCAACCGTCCATACTTCTCAAGGTAAATAGAGAAATAGTCCTTTAAAAATCCCCCTACAAAATGAAGGAAACCTATTTCAGTTTAGTTGGGTTTTCACCATGGATTGTTTTTTGAGAAAGGGGGAACTTTTGCTTGTTCTTCTACCTAGGAATCATAGATTTTTCAATTTCCTTCCTTCCAAGAGGAAGTTGGTCCAAACCCACACCTGGGGATCCCACATAAAGTTGCAACATTGCAATTTAAAACAATAAGAAGAAAATCAAGAAGAGGTTTTTAATTTTTCCTAGCACCTTGTTGGAAAGCTGGAGTCTCTCGGCTTTTAGCCTCACAATTAATTTATTTGCACAGTTAATTTAGATGAAAAGGAACATTTTACTCTCACATCCATTAACCTCATAGTCAAAAAATCCATAGGGCTCAACATCTTGGCGTATTATACTCCACAAGAGCAGCGAAAACTCTCTAGAGAAGACTTATGAGAACTTCGTCACAAAAGCTCCTCCACCTGCCATCCGGACAAGCCTGCGCACGTGCCTTAACCTCTCTGAGCAAAGTGCTCTCTTTTGCATAATAGGGATGAAATAGTACCTATATCGTCTGGTTGTTGTGATGATTAAATAAGAAATTATATCTCAGGCCCTTACCACAGTGCCTTCCATGTTTAAAATGGTCTCCATTATCACAGCGAGGTGACAATAAAGACCCCTATGCTAGAGGGGTCTGCATAGATGTTGCCACATGAGCAATGTAGAAAGTAACTGTGGCAGCCCTAATGGTTTACACCTGTTTCCTGAAGAACTTTATGTGTCAATACATAATAGACTACTTGTAGGTACCCAGACCAGCTTTTGTTTCATTGTTTTTGTAAAATTCCTAAAACTTTGTCCCGGTGGCCCTGAATCTTGCCTCTATGATGAAGCACGTCCCTGAAGGTCTAGTGTACAGTTGACGTCTGGCTTTTATTAGTCAAAGTCCTGAGGGAGGAAAAGCAGGGTTGACTGGCAGGCTCGTGTGCTGAGTTATGGCTGGCCACGAGCACCAGCTCTCCGGGGCCTGGCTGCCTCCTCTTCGGAATGCATCTCACGGCCTCTGGGAAAGCTCCCCAGAGGTGCAACCGTAAAGCTGGGAGTTAGCTGGACCTCTCCTCTTTATGACTTAGGGGAGAGGCTGAAGCAGAGACCGGTTCTCTTTGTTCTTCCATCTGGCAGCTCCTCCTGCTCTCCTCCAAAGTTGGGTTTATTCTCAGCAAGGGCTTAATGACTGCAGGGATTGAGCAAATGTGGTTGAGCAATACCTGGAAGAGGGTGTCACCTGAGAGGTAGCTCACAGCCAGTCAACAAACCAGGTTAAGAGGGTCACACTTCAACCCCTGCTTCCCAGTGACCATGGCAATCTGGAGAACAATCTGTTCATCTCACTCTTTCCCCTTTCCTGTATCTCTGCCCTTTGTCTCCCCAGACATCCAACCCCAGCTCCCTGCAAACTCTTTCTTCTCTCTCCTTTTTTAAGGTAGCTTGGGTTTTTTTATTAGTATAATAAAGAAGATGTAATGTTCTCTCTCACTCTAAGTAGATCCTAGAAACACCAAAATGAAAGAGGGACAAAAATGTAGAAGCATGCCAATCATACACTCACAGATACTTCGCATATAAAAATTTTGTAAAATAATACTTTAGATATGGTCTTCTTGGAAATGAGATGCATATGTGGTTAAGAATCTAATTCAGGGCTGGTGAGATAGCTCAGCGGCATAAGTGCCTGCCTGGCAAGCACGAGGTCCTGAGTTCGACTCCCGGTACCCGCATAAAAAAAAAAAAAGAATCTAACCCAAACACCCAGAACAAACATATGACATTGAAATGTCATATTATTGCTTCAGAGAACAAGAGAGAAAGAAACTGAGTCATATATTCCTCAGTCTGACTGTTGTCAGATCTTACAACCTGAAGGCCGACACAGGGTGGACCATCATCACATCTGACTGGTGACACCACTCTCTGCCCCAGGCTCCCCTGTGTATTGCCACAGGGGATCATCACAGGCTTCCCTGCAGGACTCTAGTGTAGCCAATGAACCCATCATGAACAGAAAATTTTCTCTACAAACTTCACACTACCAAGCCACAGAACAAAGGCAGGAAGCTCCATCCTCTAATTGCATTTATGGGGGCAAAAATTCTGCCCACTCTTTATTCATGTCTGATTCCTCACCAAAGGAGCATTTACAAGATGAAAGATTTATATTCTGTGAAATACTTCACTTGTCATCAGCCGGGGACTCCAGGCTGCCCGGCTGTGCTGGTCAGTTCCAGGAAATTTCCCTGATCCTTCCTCATAGGTAAGGCCACACTGCTCCCAAGTGGCTTCTGTGGA
The DNA here is from genome assembly GCA_028451465.1 of Erethizon dorsatum. NCBI lineage: Eukaryota > Metazoa > Chordata > Mammalia > Rodentia > Erethizontidae > Erethizon > Erethizon dorsatum. Next base: position 32,234,372 of record CM051824.1, read on the forward strand.
GAAGCAGAAAGCCAGAAATGGCTGTGGCTGGAATGCTGTCCAGGCCCACCAGGCTGCTTTGCTGCAGCCTGGCACTGGGAGCCCATCTCTTCAGCCCCAGCCTCATCCCCTCCTGGCACCCATCCTCACAACTCCAGGAAGACCTTCTGTTGTAGCAAAGGGAGCACCCTTTTAATAAACCTAAAACTGCAGGGCTAGTCCAACAAAAAAGTCCAGAATTAAACTTGACTTCATTGTGCATTGTAGTGAAAATGTAAGATAAAAATGTAAGGAGGAAAAAAAAAATGTAAGGAGACCCTCCCCATGGTTAAAAATAAAACAAAGGCAAAAAGAGAGAGACAAAGTGACTAGAAACTAAGAACAATGATTACTGTGTATTGCTTACAGTTGTGTGCACTCCAAAGGCCGGCCTTTGCTCCTTATGAACCTGTTTACAGTACTATAAAGGGAAAGCAAAACCTTCAAGCCCATTTCTTTGTTAACAATTAAAACTAGCATCTTCCTTTATAATTAGTGTTCTTGTAATATTGATTGTCATTGCACCCCAAAGGGGATGGATGGTTATTTCTGGAGCTCTGATTGGTACACTCAGCATTTACAGCAATCTCATCGGATTAACTCATTTGACAGAAAAGCAGGGGTGGGTTAGTATTGTTATCCTCCTGGGAAAGATAGCAAAATTAAGGACTCCTCTGAAAAAAAATAAAATAACTCTCAAAAATACCACCCAGCCCTTCCATTTCCTGGATCATTTGGGGAAATGTTAATTTGCCCCAAGCCCAGGCTGTACTCTAGACAAATTAAATCAAAACCTCTGGTAGACTCAGGAACCAGTGGATTTTGAAGTTGTGCAGGGCACTGCAATATGCAGACAGGTTTGGGAACTGCCGTCTAATACTGGATTCCTAATTCTAGCTTCACATAAGAATGAGCTAAAACGCCTCAAACACTACCCACCCCTAGACCCCCACCCCAACCAAATGCATCAGGGTCCCTTGTGAGCTCTCAGGAGATTCCAGTGCACCAAATGCTGAGATTAAAGTTATGTATTTGATTTAATCACTTCATTTTATTATAAAAATGTGTTCCGCAGTTGATTGCTTTAGCTGGGGGGAAGACGGAGGATATCAAGGGCATATGGAAATGAGAAAAGATGGACTCACAGGTCTTTAAGTCAAAGTCTCCATCACCTTCTTAAGCTCTCCCCAGCAGTTTTGGGTGCTGAGGGGTTGTGGGTTGTGCCCAGCAGTGTGCACATGCAGACCTACACACACCCACGCACACACACACTCCCTGCACTGGAGGAGGCTGGGGAGACTGTGCTACTCCTTTCATCACCAAGAAGCTCCTTTATCATCCCATTTTGTGGGTGCCTAAATTAGAAACATTTCGTTCATCTAACTAGATTTATGAAGTAACAATTACCCTATTTGCCCATTTTTGAAAATTAATCAAAGATTTATATAACTCCCAATCAGAGGTGCTGATCGGTATGAAACAACCAATCCTAGCACCAAGTTGCAATAATGCCATCCCAGAGCAAAGAAAAGCAATGCTTATTGAACCTATGTAATTCATCTTAAGTAGCCCGGCTGTCTTTTTTTTTTTTTTTTCTTTTGAAATTTCAAATACTAAAATACAGGATACAAATCACTACCACTGAAAGCATGAGGATATTTGAGGGGGGAAGGAAACAAGATGAATAACAAATGTCTCTAGGGCCGAAGGTTAAAAGGGAGGGAGTTAGAGAATAAGGGCAGGGTCCCACTATAATTCAACAATGGTTAGGAACTTCGTTCTACCAGTAATTACACATGAGTCCTTGGGCAAATCGAGCTATCATTTCTGCACCACATTTTCCCATCTGTAAAATGAAAGGGATGAAGCAAAGGCAGGGTTTCTCAACCTCAACTCCATTGACATTTTGGGCAGGATCAGCCCTTGTTGTGGACCTGTCTTGTGCATTACAGGGCATTTAACAGAATCTTTGGCTTCTACCCATCAGGAGCAAGTACCACCTCTCCCCATAGATGTAATAATCAAAAATGTTTTCCACACATTGTTAAACATCCTTTAAGGGGTAACCCTGATTTTGCCTCAGCTCTAGGGTAATTCTGAAGTTCTCTTTATTTTTGAAAATTCACAAATTATGTGAAGAAGATGGGGATCTGAATTTGAAACATATATAAAAAGTCAAAAATAAGTGTGTGAAATTACCCTGTAAAGCAGAGGTTCTCAATCTTGGCTGAATTTTCTAATCACCTAAGCGATTTTTCAACTTCCCATTGTCAAGGTGAAACTCTTAACCAATTATGTCAGAACTCCAGGGATTAAAAAGAGTTCTCCAGGTGATTTCACAGAGTTGCAGTTTGAGGACCACTATAGAAGAGCTTAGCATGAGACAGAAATAGCATTATGTCTGTTCATCATTTCTCAAAATTCTGAGAATACTTTATCATTTGATCAATAAGGAAACCAAAAATCCTGTCTGCACTAGCATTTTGCAGAGCACCAGAAAACAGGCATCATTAATCGGGCCAATCTCAAGCTTTCACTTTAAATGAGAGACACACACTTCCAGAAGTACATGAGCACATGGACAACTAGACCACATGGAAAGCCAAGAACCTAGAGACATTTTCACCAATCTTCTGGCCTCCACAGTTGTAGACCTGAGACCATGCCAGGCGCGGTCTCCAAATCATGACTGTCAACTGCATTAATTTTGTTCAACAAGAGATTATCATTCCAGTTTATGAAGTAAATGATATCCACAGCAAAAGAAAATGTGTGTAGTCCCAGAAGACAATGATCGACTCCTCTGTATGCATTTATGCCTGAAATAAAACTATGTAGTCATGCTTGGAAGAGGATTAGACACCCAACCATTGGGAAAGAGCCACTACCAACTTGACTTAACACAAATATGACATAGCAGTTCCAAGGGACCACTGGAAATGATTAAAGAATCCTTACTGTTTCCTGGAGATTCTGTGCTAATTAACTTGGGACTCTTTGCAAAGTGTTCACAGTTACCTAAGATTGAAGCTGTCACATGAAAGTGTGCAATCTTATTTACTGGAATTTTTGTCTGCTTTTATAAACAAATATCAGTGACAGACAAAATGTATCAAGCAGGTTCTCTGCCAGGCTCTGTGCCAAATATTTTATATAAATTATTTCATTTAATCCTCACAAGAACTTAATTCAATGATTATTATTATCCCTGTTTTACACTCTAGGAAACTAAGGCTTAAGTTACATGTTGTGGCCAGAAAGCACAAAAATGGAATTTAAACCCAGGCAGTCCGACAACAGAGTCTAAATTTGTGGACATTATGTAATATGGCCTATGATCTGTTCACTTTTTAGATCATGAAACTAGCAACTTTGCATAGCATTCTTTCAATCAGGAATTTCAAAACATGTTTAAAGTATATGGTACATAGGCTAATGCCTAGATACGACCCAAATGGTGGAGAAATTGTCTGCCAGTGTTCTCAAAGTGTGACTTCAAAACCTCCTAAATCAGAATCACTTCAGGGAGCTGGTTTAAATGCAGTTTTCTGGACCCCATCTCACTCCTGCCCCATCTGAACATGGGGTGCAAAAATACAACCAGGATGAGAATCTACTGTGAACAAACTTCCTGGGTAACTTTTTGTCCATCGAGGCTTGAAAGCCATTCCTCAAGAGCTGGCACACCTTGAGTCCACAAAGCATAGCTTCATGCCTGCAAAATCTGAAGAAAGAAAATGTGTGTTTCCAGAATTACTATACAGAGAAACACAAAAGTCAGCTTCAAGAAGCACAAAATTTTCAGTAAGGTATCCTCCTTAAAGATTACAGGATATAGGGCTGGCGAGATAGCTCAGTGGTGTAAGTGCCTGCCTGGCAAGCACGAGGTCCTGAGTTCGACTCCCGGTACCCACATAAAGGAAAAAAAGGGCCGGTGATATCGCTCAGCGGCACAAGCACCTGCTGGCAAGCACGAGGTCCTGAGTTTGACTCCTGGTACCCACATTAAAAAAATAAAAATAAAGATTACTGGATGTATTTTAACATATTCAATTTTAGGTCTAAACCCACTTACTAGAATATACCATACTTTGTATTGAGAATCTGCCTTCCCCTGGAAAATCTGCTTTATTAATATCACTTAAGCTATTACTCAGAGCCCTCAGCACACAGGCATGTACACACACACATACACACACACACACACATCCTTCCACAAATTTGAGTAAACACTGCATAGCCAGAAAATGACATTGCTCTCAAATAACCATTATGACTTTTCTTATATGCTCACATTACAATAAAATTCAGAGTGAGAGCTATCAGTGGAGATGGAAATAACAGACCACACATTCCTCTGTCAGATATAAGCCCTTAAGGGCTGGGATAGCATCCTGTTTCTCTCTGTATCTTACTTCTGAGTACGTAGTAGGCAGCTAATCCGGTTTTTGCACTAAAAAATAAGACAGGTCGAAAGGAAGCTTTGGAGGAATCCATGAGCAATCTACTCCCTAATGAGAAGGAGCCTCGGAGCTCATCTCTTGCCCACGTTGCCTTTAGACGGACTGCTATCCAAATGTAAGAAAACAAAGAGGGCTCTTCTTTGCCTGACTTTTGTCAGTCATACTTCTTCAAATCTTGAGGCCATGCCTCCTTGCCTCAAAAGATCATTACCTCAACTTCTTCAGCACACACATACAATCCAAAACGAATCTCTAAGTGAAAACCAGAATAAAATATGCTGAGGAAAGAAAAGAAAGAAAAGACAGATTGTGGTTTAAAAAAAACAATAACAGCATACAACACACCAGGGGTTGGAAAAATATCAAATTTTCATTTATAGCAAAGATTGTGTTGAGTTTTGTTTCCTTCTGCTATTCATGAGTTTCATATCCTTCCTCACATGAAAACATATTTATTCTACTGCTTCATTCCCTCCAGTCCCTGTGCAGCATTGTATTCATGTAGCCTCTGTAGACTGCAAACGCACACACACATGTGCACACACGCCAACGTCACACCCAAAGGTCAGCTCGTGATCCCTGGAAACTCATGAGAGTAAATAATTTCCAAACATCTACAAAATGAATACTGGGGATGATTCTATTCAAACAGCATCAGGAGAAGGCATGTTGTTTCCGGCCATTGGAATAGTTCTGAATTGATGTATTCAGAGCATCTTACTCAGACTTCCAGATAGTCACACTGAATCATAAACATCCCAGCCTAGAGAATACCCTAGAACCATATGCTTCCAGATCTCTCATTTTACAAAGAAATCAAGCTCTAAGTGCAACTATTAGCCCATAAGCAGATAATTAGTTGGTGCCCAAGTACCCAGTCCAGTTGTGTCTCTGCTACACCATAGTAGAACCAGTGTTTTGCACTTAATAGATAGCTAGCTGGAAGTTCCACAGGAGGATTCATCCAGAGTCCTCTCAAGCATGATGGCAAGATCTAAATTCAGTTCTGATTTTTAAAAATTGCCAATTTTTATTACAGTTCCTGAAGAATGCTGGACTCTAATAATCAATATGATAATAAATGAGCTCTAGTTCTTCTTCTTTGTTAGCCTCTTTCTTTAAGCATTAGTGGCTAAAAGGAATAAAATATAAAGGAGAAAAGAGATTTCTAAAGTTCAGAAAAATCAAAAAAATAAATAAATAAAATAAAGTTCAGAAAAATCAACAAACTACTTTCCTTGACTACATGCTTTCACTTCCTAACTCCAACCCTGGTCATAGTGGAAAACCCCATTTAACAGAGTGCTTCTCAAGTTTTAATATCATATGAATACGAAAAAAAAAATACATGCAGTGATTAAATAGGTCCAGGTGGGGCTTGAGATTCAACATTTCCAATAAACTCACACCTGACTCCATGGCTGCTGGCCATGGAATCGCACTTTGAGTAGCGAGGTCCTAAAGGACTATCCACAGTGACCACAGTGTCAACACATGCAAAGCAAGCCAGGTGGCAAAAAGCAAAAGCCCAGTCAGCAGGTCCTGAAAGCAATAGTTATAAAGGAAATGTCCGAGCACAACTGGCCACCTTATCTGGCTGTCAATGACGGAAAACCTCACCGTATCATCATGCAGTGGTAGTGCATATTTACCCAGGAAAAATAAAGGTGGAAACACAGAAGTAACAGACATTCTAATTCTGTGTATTAATACTCAGGAGCAAGGGATAAATGAAACCAGTGCACATTCTGTTACTTATCAATAATTTCAATACCAAATACAAACAAACAGAAAAATCTTTACCAGTGCAGCCAGAGGAGAACCAGGCTAAGTACAGCCCCATCCTTAGTTTACTAAGCAAACCAAATCATCATGTCTAACAATTTTTCTTGGAAGATAGGTTTTGTGCCAGATGGACATTTATTTCAGAAAATCAAATGGGCAACTTAATATCAACCTCTCTGATTAAGTAGATCCCAGCCCCTCTATGAACATGCTTCCAACCTTTCCCCAAGGGAATTGAGTGGTAACATGAAGAGCATGACCGTTTATTTGGCTTAAGGAACACATTAATTTATCTGGTTTATAGAATTTAAACATCTGACGAATGACAGTGGGGTTGATTTTATTCATCAGCTAATTGCTTTGCCACCTGGAGCTGAAGCTTTATATATGCAGCTTATAAAAGATCTGAAAAGGATCTCAATTATTCTTTAATTTGTTCCTTGAATATAAAGTAGGAAAATCTGGCTTAATCAAACATTGTCTCAATTCTGCTGGGATATGTCTAGTTACCTTATAACAAGGTAAGCTTTCATTTAATCATATGATATGATAATTCCCCACTTTCAAGCCAAGTATCCTCTTAGTTACAATCAATTTTCCACTGAAAAAATAAACATTGTCTCTTTACTGAAATCCCAATAGAGAAAAATAGCCTCTTTTAATGAAACTTGCTGCTAATACAACCATACTAGGAATTTCTGTGTAGGAATCCATTAAACCTCCTAATTTGACAGTGCTGGCAAATTGTAGAATAAAGCAAGTTCCACGAACAATTCTCTATGCACATGGCCATTCTTGGCACATGGGAAGAAATGGATAATGAACACTCACGTACACTCACACACACAGCATTACGGGAATCTATTAGATCTCACTTAATAAATGTTTTAATCAAGTTGTATTCTACAATTTATCTGAGAGAGGGAAGCAGAGAAACTAGCAGTCGCAATTTCTTTAATTTCACCGTGTGAATCTGAAATGCCAGCATGTGCTAGAAGGCTGTTAGAAACCCCAGGACATAAAAGCAGTAACTTGCAGGCAACTGGTCATCCCTAAGTGTGATCTTGGCACAAGTTGGAAGTTAAACTATACTGCCATTCTACTAATGATCCGGGATATTATAGGTTTAAAGCCAAGTATTTTGTCTTCATCTTACCAAATCTCTCTTCCTCATCTCTTAAAGGCCCCAGGAGCCAGTACAGTTGCCAAAATGGGCTAAGTCTGGGAAAACTGGGATCAGACATTGCACAGGCTTCCTGCAACTGACCAGGTCCGCAACTAGTACCCCATCTGAAGAGAAAAGGAGGCTTCTGGGGCCTCGGGCAGCTGAATGGTAAAGATACAGGCAGGCACGATGCACCAGAGACGCAGCAGTAGAAGAGGAGCCTTGGGTCCAAAGGCAGGTCCCTTTCTCCAACACTTGGGAAAGCAAAACAGAACTCAAATCCCTTAGGTGCTACCCTATAGGATGAGATAAGGAACAAAAACAAAACCCAGGCAAGGGAAACTGCTACAGGCACCCCAAAACTGACCAAACTACAAACAGAAGATGTGATTGTAAGCAATAATGCAAAACACCAAGACTGACACGTGGATGAATGGTAGAGAAAAACCAGCCTGTTTCATCGCCTTTCAAAATACCTAGAATTGAACATTCCTGATAACTAGTGTGTTTAATAAACAAGGGTAGTCAAATGAAACCTCGAACGTCAGAACGGGAGGAGACCCTAAGAGACACCTAGTCTATTGCGCATGTGGAGAACATGACATCCCCAGATGTGTGGAAACAGCATACCTTGGGAAATGAGTGTGGAGCTAGAATCCTACCCCTGTAATTCACTAGCTGGGTTTTTTCAGTGGTTCGTGTGGCTCTGAAAAAGAAGATAATAACGGTACTTGAAACGTGGCCTCCTCCAAGATACGCACACATTAAAGTCCTAACGTTCAGTATACTTCAGAATGTGACTATAGTTAGAGATCGGGCCTTTGAAAGGTAATTGAAATTAAACAAGGTCTTAAAGGTGAGCCCTAACCCAATACAACTCATGTCCTTAGAAGAAGAGGAAGACATCAGTGATACAAGTAAATTATTTTCTGAACCACATCACACTACCAGCTAAAGGCAGTGCAGGAAGGAAACCCAGCTCAATATTGTTTCCATCAGCTCACCCCATACACACATTACTTCCCCAAATTCCCTACTATGCTACACGTGGATTCTTTATCTGCTAAAAGATGCCAAGGTATTATTCAAGGGAACACAGAAAGGGTAAGGAACTTCTGGGAGAAAATCAAGTGTCTCTGTCTAAAGGAGAGATGATGCATCTAAAATTTATACTCTCCATTCTCTAGCACAAAGCCGGTCTAGAGCCCATTGCCTTTTTAAAATTTCTTTTCATTAGTATATATTTGCCATACATAATGATCACATTCATCATAGGGAATTTGTACCTGTACATAATTTATCTCAATTCTTCTTTTTTCTTCCATACCCCTCCCCTCCCTTCAACCCTTCTTCCCTTCCCCACTTACAAAACCTTGTTTCTATTTTTTCCCTTCCATTCTCTTTTTTAAATCCCTTTTCCCTGCCTTCCCTTCCCTCTCCCCCTTCCCTGTTCCCCTTCCCATTTGAACATATTCTTCCTGCTTCTCCATATCTATCTTCCATAGAACCCATTGCTTTTGCAGGTATTTCTCAAACTTTTCAGGGTGTTACTGGATCTGAGCAAAGCACCTGGCACAAGAAAAGAGATGAGCACAAACCCAGGGTGGACAGGACAAATGAAATGGAATGTGTCCCATTGGATTTACAATTGGAAGCACTTTGAGAACATGTGTCATTTGTCTGTTCATTTCATTCCTTTTCTCCATATTAGCTTTCTGGGATGCTGGATGCCACATAAACTGTTGGTTGATTATACCAATACATCAGCCCCTACCTCCAACCCAAGAAGCTCCACTAAGATGGAAGTGATATCATATCAAGTGAGTTCCTAACCACATACAAATCCTCACTCCCTGCCACTGAGTGCTTCCCATGTGAGAAGAAATTGGTGAGTTTGCACTTATGTCTCTCTGAAAGCAATAACATTTGTACAGCATATTTTTAATTTTATTGCTCATCCTCCCCTGAACAGCCATGAGTACTACCATGTGCAGGCCTGTACACATGCTAATCTGTAATTCTGTTTCCATATTTAATTATGCCATTAATAGCTCACAATCTAATTGCACTTCAACAAATATGCTTTCACTAAGGAGAATAGAATTAGTAGATTAAAGGATAGAATTGGTGAATTGAGCAGAGAAATCATTCTGATGCTAGATTGTCTAGATTCTTTGGAAATATTTTCATTTATTTGCACAAAGATCTGTTTCGTAATTTAGGAATGCTTGTTGAGCTCTTCCTACAGGCATAGTGTGGTATCTGAAGAAAGAACATGATAAAGCAAAAAATGTGGCCCCTGACTTCCATCTACTAGGTGGGGGTAAGACATGGATACTTGGGACAATTCCACAGCAACTCAAAGTGGTGCATAGTTAAGAGTCAGCCTATTCAGCACACAATAGAGAAAGCTCCAGGGTCTAGAAGCTCTTGACAAGGGAATCCCAGAGCAAGGCTGTATTTGAGTGGGTCTCAAGGGTCTGAGACCTGAGGACAATTTGAGACAAATGCTAGCACCAAAAGCTAAGGCTGGGCAGTAAGGCACACTTGAAGAAGCACGTATAAAGGGGCTTCTGTCTCCAGCCGCTTCTGAGAGCTCACTTGCACATCCAACTGCTGAAAGACTCAGATGTCTCGCAGGCCCGGGTAGAGTGCTTGATTTTCTCCCTTGCCTTTGTTAGGTTGTAGGTTTAGAGGTTTAGAGGTATATAAAGGAAATCCAAAATAATGGTGCCTTTACCAAAACTTATTTATTATGCAAAGTCTAGACTTCTGGGAAGCTCTGCTCCACAGTCACCAAGGGTCCTTCCTCCTTCTACACCACCGCGTGGCCATCCTTAAGATGTTACCCTAGTCCATCTAGTGCAGACAGGTCAGCACCATGCATCAGCATAGTAGCACAGGAAAGACAGACATGCCCCATCCTTCAGGGGAAGACCAAGTTCCTACAAACCCTGAAAACAAAAATTTGGACAGTGTCATACTATACGGAAGTCTGAGAACTATAGTCTTTATTGCAAGGAAGCTATTTGCTCCCCAGCAGAGCAGATATTGAGGCCAACAAGCGATTTGTGCTGGCCACTGACAGGCTATTGCCACTGGCATCACACGGATAGGAATACAAAATGCCATTTACCATATAAAGGAATATTAAATGGAGTCAAATATTAAATAAAAAGAAGTTAATTGATACATGCTATAAATGGATATACCTTGAAATAGTACGCTATATAAAAAAAGACAATGACAAAATACCAGTTATTATGATTCTATTTATATGAACTATTTAGACTAAGCAAATCTACAGGAATAAAAAAATGATTCATGGTTGCCTAGGTTTAGAGAGATGGAGAGGGGGAAAAGGTTGATAGCTAGATGATAAGGGGTTTCTTTTAGAGGTAATAAAAATGTCTTAAAATTGACTGTGATGACAGTTGCACAACTATGAATAAAGCGGATGGTGTGCTACAAATGAGTGAACTATATGGTGTGTGAATTATATCTTCACAGAGCTGTTAAAAAAAAAAAAAAAAAAAAAAAAACACCAATCTCTTACGCGTTCACTGCCTCTTTCCCAGTCTTAAACATTCCCTGAATTTGGAACTTATTCTACCAGGAAGCCTATTGTAATGCACAAGTGTGTTTCTATTTGACCTTCTAGGTCAAGGTCATTTCCAACCTCTGCCTTTGGTCTTTCAAATCACCTGTACTGTGTATCCACAGTTACCTCTGTCATTCCTGATCAAGACACCTTAGAGTTCTCCAGAATTCCATCATTTTTTACAAAATAACTTTTTGGTATCTTAATCATATATAGAAACTCTGTTATCAACAGGGTCAGGATAAAAAAGGCTAATGAGATCAAATTTCCACTTTAGCCAGGTATGGTGGACTTTAAAACTCTTGCTCCAAGAGGGTGGACCCATCTGCAGATGAATAAACACTGAATGATGCTCTTTTCATCTTTTTTTTTGTGTGTGTGGGTACCAGGGGGTCGACCTCAGGACCTCGCGCGCCAGCAGGCACCCGTGCCGCTGAGTGATATCACCGGCCCTTTTCTCGTATGTGGGTTCCGGGAGTTGAACTCGGGCGCTGAGCCATCTCACCGGCCCCTATCTTATTTTTAGATACTAGAAGTTCACATATCTTGTAATGTTTGGAATTCTAAATTTGCCTTTATTAAAATTTAAAAAGTAAATTGCTAGAGTGGAAAATATCTAAACAGTAAGAAAACAAAATCAACCTCCCTATGTTTATAATGGATGATTTTCATGCTCTCTGGTGGTTAACCATTTCTAGATATGCTTGTTAAAAATTATCTGTTTTTACTGAGCTTCCAAATCCAGTTTTCAGGGCCGGTGAGATAGCTCAGTGGCATAAGAGCCTGCCTGGCAAGTGCAAGGTCCTGAGTTCAACTCCCGGAACCCACATACGCAAAAAGGGCCAGTGAAATCGCTCAGCGGCACAGGTGCCTGCCGGTGCGTGAGGTCCCGAGGTCGACCCCCGGTACCCACAAAAAAAAAAAAACAGTTTTCACCTGAGTTTTCTGCCATGGGCATCTATCTGCTCCTTAACATTAAACCAGATTATTGTGGCCTCATAAAATAACTCCTTGAATACCTACTGGGTTAAAGAGCTCTGCAAGCTCAAGTAACTTGACCTTTCTTTCTATCAAAGAAAAGAAGACATCAAAGAAGCCAAAAACTAAAAAAATGGAAAAGGGTACTTTGCCTTCTATCTCTTTCCTTTCTCCCATCTCTCTCACACATCCCTGTGCTTCTCACCACCAAATATAACTTCTCTGAAAAAACAATAAAGTGATTTTTCTTTAAAATGCAAAAAGAACACTAGAAATAAATATGCCATCTGCTAGCAATGGATAATTCTGGGTACTGAGAATAAGGATAATCTTTGTCTTCTTCTTACTTTTCTGTATTAAATACTTTTTTTAAATTTCAGATAAATACAACTTAAAAACATGTCCCGTGCCTTTCAAACTCTGTTCCCACAACCCCAATCTAGAAACTATTTCAACATAATGTCCTGGCTGGTTCTAGGCCCAGTGTAAATAGAAAATGTTGTGATTTCTCTTGGAAATCTTTCTGTCCCTCTTCCCTCTTTCAATAGTCTTTCTCCCACCTAACACCACAGCCCCACCCTCCACCCAAGAATCAATACTTTTGATGGTTATTTTTTTTTCACCTTTATTTTGAAATAATTATAAATTCACAGGAAGTTGCAAAAAATATGAGCAAGTCTTGGTCACGCTTCACCCAGTGTCCCCCAAAATCAACATTTTATTAAACTATTACACTCCAGTGCAATATCAAAACAAGGAAATCAAAATGATATGTCATAGAGGTTATTCAAATTTCACTAGTTATACATGAACCCAGTTGTGTGTATGTGTGCATATGTGTGTAGTTTTATGCAGTTTTGTCACATGGTAGCTTCATGTAACCTCCAAAGCAGTCAAGACACAGAATATCTCATCACCACAGTCTCCCTTGTGCTACCCCTGTATACCCATGTCCACCACCTCCTCCTCCATTCTGCATCCTTAACTACTGGCAACCATTCCATCTCCATAATTACATTATTTCACAAATGTTTTATAAGTGGAGTCATGCAGTATGCATAGTTTTGGAATTGGCTTTTTTGCTTAGCATAATTTCCTTGTTGTTCATCTGACTCATTGCATGTGTCAGTAATTTATTCCTTTTTATTGCTGAATAATACTCCATGGTACAATGTACTACTGTGTGACTATTCACCCACCAAAAGTTATATGTGTGGCTACCGATGTGAGGCTATTTTTAAAGGAGTTTGAATATTTGTGTTCAAGATTCTCGTGAACAAAAACTTTCATATCTGTGAAATAAATGCCCAAACATGGAATTGCTGAGTAGTGTGTTTGTTTTTTAAGAAGCAGTCATATTATTTTCCAGAATTATTGGATATTCTTACATTATCATTGACAGTACACGAGTGATCCAGTTTCTCTACAAGCTTGCCATTGGTTTTATCACTATTTTTCATTTTAGCCAATCTGAGAGGTGTATCTCATTGTGGTTTTAATTTGCATCACCCTAATGTCTAATGATGATGAATGTTTTTGTGCTTGTTACCTGTACGGCCTCTTTATAAGTATCAGTTCGTATCTTGTTACCATTTTCTAATTGGATACTTGATTTTTAATATTGAGTTTAGAGAGTTCTTTTTGTATTCTAGATACAAGTCTTTTGTCAGAGAAGTGATTTATCAGTTTTTTCTCCCAACTTATAATTTGTCTTTTCATCCTCTTAAGAGGTATTTCACAAAGCAAAAAGTTTTTAATTGTGATGAGAGGTACGGTTTATCAGTTCTCCTCTTATGAATTATAATTTTGGTGTCAACTTCAGGAATTCTTTGCCTAGTCTAAGATCAAAAACTTCCAATTTTTCCTTGAAATTTTATAGTTTTATGTTTCACATATAAGTCATGATCCATTTGAGTTAATTTTTGCATGTTTGAAATTTAGGTTGATATCCATTCTTTTTGCCTGGATATCCAATTAGTCCATCACCATTTATTAAAAAGGTTACCCTTCCCCATTCAATTGTTCTGGCTCTTTTGTCAATAATTAATTGGTATATGCATATGAATTTATTTCAGGGTTCTTTATCCTATTCCATTGATCTGTGTACTAATCCCTCTGCAAATACTGTATAGCTGATTACCATAGCTATATTACAAGCTTTAACATTAGAAAAAATAATTTATCTTACTTTATTCTTTTTTTAATTATTTTATCATAGAGACTCTCCCTTTCTACATGAATTTTAACACAAGCTTAAACTTCTGCTGAGCTTTTGACAGGTATTACATTAAACCTATAGATCAGTCTAAAAGAATTGATGTTTTTACTATTTTGAGTTTTTCAATCCACGTTATGTTTCTGAAGTATTTAAGTCTTCATTTCTTTCTTCAATGTTTTATAATTATCTTGCACATATTTTGTTAAGTGTATGCCTAATTATTTCATTTTTTGCAGTCATTATAAATTGTACTGTGTGCTTTATTTTATTTCATTGTCAATATAAAGCAATTCAACTGACTTTCATTGTTGATCATGTATCATTTGGTCTTGTTTAAGTCACTTATTTTTAGTTTGTTTGTTTGTTTGTTTGAGATTCTTTGGGACCTTCTATGTACACAATCATGTTATCTGAGGATAGAGACAGCTTTGTCTTTTATTTTCCAATCTGCATGCCTTTTCTTTCTTTTTCTTGCTTTATGATAATGGGTAGAAATACCAGTACTGTGTTTAGAAAGACTGGTGAGCGCAGGCATCATTGCCTTGTTCCCAGTCTTTGGAAAAGAATTCAGTTCTTCATCATTAAATGCAAGGTTAGTTTATGTTTTTTGCAGATGGATTTCGTGAGTTGGAGGATGTTCTCATCTATTTATAGTGTATTGAAAAATTTTTGTTTTTTTTTTTTATTTTAAAGAGAAAAAAAACAAAACAAATCAAAAGAAGAACAAATTTTCAAACAAACATAATAGGAGGGTAACAATGGTTAATACATTACGTATTACTATCTTAAGTTAGTTATTCAGGACACCAGACATAGCATTCAATGTCCAAACATTATTGGCACTTTTGTTGTGAAACGAAATATTTTGTCAAATTTTTCCTAATTATGTCTCATTGATTTTTTTTTTTTTTTTTTTTTTTTTTGTGGGTACCGGGGGTTGACATTAGGACCTCGCGCACCAGCAGGCGCCCATGCCGCTGAGCAATATCACCGGCCCTTTTTTCGTATGTGGGTTTCAGGAGTTGAACTAGGGCCCTCGCGCTTGCCAGGCAGGCGTTTACGCCACTGAGCTCTCACCGGCCCCCGTCTCATTGATTTTATCAATGATGTTGAATGGAGGATTATATTGATTCATCTTCAAATGTTGAATCAACCTTGCATACCTGGAATAAATCTCATTTGGCCATAGTCTGTTATTTTAAACATTCTTGAACTTGATTTGCTAAAAATGTATAGAATTTTTTGCATTTAAATTCATGAGAGGTATTCCTCTATAGTTTTCTTTTTTGTGTGTGTGTTATTTTGCTCAGTTTTGGAACCAGGACAATACCACATAAAACGAGTTGGAACGTGTTGCCTCCTCTTTTTTCTGAAAGAGATTACACAAAATTAATATTATTTCTTCTTGGAATGTTGATAAAATGCTCTAGTAGAACCATCTGAGCCTAGACATTGCTTTTTCAGTAGCTATTTAATTATAAACTCAAATTTGAAGTATAATAAGACTAGTTTATCCACTTAATCTTGCCTGAGTTTGGATAACTGTGGTTTTTGAGGAATTTGTTCCATTTCTTCTAAGTTTCTAATTTCTGAACATGAATTTGTTCATAATGTTCTCCTATTGTTCTTTTAAAGCTACAGGATCTGTTGTGACATCTTCTATATCATTCCTGATATTGGGAAATTGAATAGCTTCTCTTTTCTGTGAATCTTGCTAGAGATTTTCCAATTTTATTGACTTCTTTTAAATAACTAGCTTCCTTTTTCATGAATTTCATGTATTGTTTTCCAGGTTTTTATCAATTTCTGCTCTTTATTATTCATCCTTGTTTGCTCTGGGTTTGTTTTGCTTTTCTTTTCTAGTTTCTCAAGGTTAGAATTTAGTTTATTAGAGATGTTGTCTCCTTTCTAGCATAAGCACTTAATGTTATCATTTCCCTTTCAAAACTGTATCTTGAAAATGTTGGTATGTTGGGTTTTTTCACTTTTATTCAGTTGTATGTATTTGAGCTTTCCTCTTTGATCCATAAATTACTTACAACTATGTTGTTTAATTTCCAAGTGTTCAGAGATTTTTCTGTTGCCTTTTTGTTATTAATTTTTAGTTTAACTTATTATCGTCCAAGAACGTGGTCTATGTAATTCCAATTATTTTAAACATATTCAGGTTTGTTTTATGACACAAATCTGTTTAGGCAAATATTCTGTGGATACTTGAAAGAATATATATTCTGCTGTTGTTGAGTGAAATGTCCTACAAATGTGAATTAGATCCTTTTTTGATAGTACTGTGTAGTTCTCCTATATCCTTGCTGAATGTCTGTCTCCTGACTCTATCAATTGTGAGAGTGAGGTGCTGAAGTCCCAGCCATCCAGTATTCTCTCCTCATCTCACCATCCTAGTCTCACTCTCCACCCAAGTATGCAGTACTTTCCCTTGTGGAACCTAATTCTTTGAAGGGTTCAAAATATGGGAGCCATTCCCTCGAGTATTATTAGCATTTAAAACCAAGGCTCTGGGCACTGATGAAATATGATAAAACCCAAGTCTGAGACTAACTGGAGGTAGATACCAGAAGAGATGCAGTTACGTATCAAAGTGGGTCCAGGCAACAGCAAATTAATCAATCAAGCAAAGCCAAAACTAGTTCCAACCACTAAATTGGAAAAGGCCAACAGCTACATGAATTATCCAACAGTTAGTATCTTAACCGACAGTTGAAATCAAAAACCAAACAAGAAGCTGAAGAAGTGTCAGGATCCAGGGCCTCAGGAAGGCATGTGAGCATATCCTATTTGATTCCATCTAAGCCTCGATGACCTAGGATTCCCATGATAGAGTCAAGAAGCCCCTACCTGGCCACACTGTTGTTCATCTAAAAGACATCTGTAACTCCTGACAAAACCCAAAGAAATTCATTGCTGTTGGGACAATGTCCATTATCATCAATAGGATAGTGAGGAAGATATTTAGATATATATTCCCTGGATGACCTAAAATCTTTCTATATTAATATCAATTTATTTGGCCTATTGAGAAATACCTATTGAAGAATTATTAGGCGTGCTAATGTCCAGAGACAGAGTCAGACAACAGAATGGCTTTGGGAAAAAGTACAAATCTTCCACAACTTCAAATGATAAGTAGAATGTCTAATAACCCACAAACTACCTCACCCAGACTTCCAAGAGGCAGAAGACTATTTGATGTAACCTCATACTTAATCCATCCCTCCGTTATGTTATTCAATTGGTAATAACTCTGAAATTATGCTGACAATTCTTAACCACATTATCAAACTGCCATGACTCTTGTCTTTTGATACCAACATTCTATGCTATATGACAAGAAATCCAGCTCAAGGCCATGGCCCTCTCCTGTAAGTCTGGGAGTTTATCCCCAAATGCACAACGGCACTCTGCCTGAGATGTGGCCTGGATCAGTATCCTCAAAGTCACGTGACAGACCTGAAAGCTGAGGCCTTTGGGAAGTGCTGAGCCTTCTGATTCTGCTCAGAAAGGAGACACAACAGCTCTCTGTAGTTCACACCCCCTCAAAGCCAGGCTTTTCCAGACCTTCGCACTGCACCATCCATTGCTATAAACCAGGCAAAGAGAAAGTTGCTGGCCTCACGTGGTTTCGCTCTCTGAGGACTCTGAATTCCCCTCCATAAAGCTCATGAACATGTGGCCATAAAAGAAGTTCCACGGCACCTTCTTAATCCTTCACGTTCCACTGTGACCATTCTAATATGTGTCCAAAAAAAGATGAAGCAGAATGCCCCCATAGGAGATTACTGAGTTATTTTATCACATATTTTAAATGATCCACAAGTCTACCCTAAAATAAAGTGGAACCAGGGCATTTGCAAAGCACACCAATCCCATGGTAGATGAAAGCATGAGCACACCGAATTGGATCACTGGCTCATCAAACCAAGATAGTATGTAGTGATAATGTGCTGCTACAATTCAGTACTGGGCCCAACAATAAAGCTGGGACTGTAATTACTGTAATGACCTCCCACTGCTATTGTGTCTTTAATTAAGTCTTTATCAGTAGGCATTTGCCACTTAAACCTAACTCACTGTAACTACAGCAGTGTATCATCTACATTTTCACAAAGAATTACAGAATCATATTTCTGTCACAAAGATGAAAGGGAATATTTTAGTTCAAGTGCCATTTGCAGACAAGCTGCACAAGGAAAAATCAAGCTGTCCTTTAGCGGCACTTTCTGACAACTGAAACTCAACTGAGAGATGCCGAGGGGTTTTGTGTATGTGTGTTTTGGCTTCACTCAGTTTCTTTTTACCACAACTCCATTTCCTTTCTACATAAACTACAGGGAAAGAATGACACCCAATTAATAACACACTTGATTACATAGAATTTCTTGAGGTGGAAAGGCACTGAGACTCATGTGAGGCTCAGAGATGCTGAGGGATATGTCCCAAGTCACACCAGGGTGACTGATTAGCCTAGGCCTCTACTCCTCCCTCACAACTGCATGGCCTCCCTCTGATCCAGAAAAGCCCATCCTACCGAATGACATGCACTCCACATATCCTAGGCCTGAAGAAACCACAGTCCAAGTTCAAGTTTCCAGTCATAATCACTTCCCTACGTTAGCATTAAAGCAAACAGTGCTCAGATGGCGTTTTGACAGAGCCCAGCTATGCTGGCCAGACAACCCTATGTCAGAAAAAGCTGCCTCCTTCCAGGCCTCCTCAAGGGTATCAGTGGGCCGCCTCTACCCTAGCTCAGTGCAGCCCCTTGGTGAGAGAAACATGTGCATACACTCAGGTCCTAACTTCCCTGAGGTAACTCCAGCCACTCGGTTTCCAGGGAAAGCCCCCTCCCCACCCCACTCCATTCCCACCCGAGGCCTCTATCCAAGGCAGCACCATCTGGTGCTTCTGTACATCATCAAGAACTTCTTGGTTTAAAACCTGCTCCTCCAAAGGGCATAAATCCTACCAGAATTAGGGGAGGGTGGGTGTATTGTGCAGTCAATGCTGAGGGGGGAGCAAGTGTTCTATGGAGAGGAAGGAACAGGTAGAAGAGTTCCCAGAAGTGACTCCTCTGTACAAGGAGCCCAGGACCCCAAGCAGCCCTGCAGTTCCACAGATGTGATGGCTTCTGCTTGTTTATTGCAAGGATTCCGACTCCTGCTGGGAAACCTGATGCTGCCAACAATTTCCACCTCTTTTCAGTGTCATCTTTGGCCACAACTGCTCCCCACTTTCCTTTCACTTCTAATTTCATTTCGAACAACGTCAAGGCTTTGGCTGAACACAGAAGAACTGAAAATGAAAACAAAATGCAGAGTGGGGAGGAAGTGTGCTTCCTGGGAGGACCTGCAGGGAAACACTATTCAATTTTCTCCCACATATTTGCACCCACTGGGGAGCAGCTCAGGTTTTCCCACCTTGGGAGGGACACCTGGTGGGAGGGTGAGACCCCACTTAGATGGGCCCCACTGCTGCTGGCTGGCTGCCTTCCACTACTGCACTGCCGCTGCCAAAGAGGCAAACAGCAAAGACACCCACACTTGGGGAATAAATCCAAATTGTCCTCGGCCCTCAATTCAGCAACAATTTCAAGATGCTTAATGATTCCTTGTTTCCACCTCTTGAAAAAAAAACTGTAGCCCTCCAGTCTGAAATCTACACCCTTCTGATGTACAGGTGAGCCAGGAAGCTGGACTAAGCCTGTGAATGTTTGTGGGCACAGTGTCTTCCTCCCACTTGTCTTTGTCTATGAAGGGCTCTACTCATACAGGGATGTGTCAGTGACTCTCAAGATAACCCTGTCACCAGCTGCCTGCTGGCCCCCCTTTGCGCTGCTTCTCCTTCCCCTCACTCGCCCTTGAGCCAGGATAGCCGCTGTTGAATGGTCCCAGCCCCTCTCCATCAAGGGTGCAGCTCTCCCAGAGAGCTTAGGCTGAGGATTGCCTTTGCTAATGCACTCAGCTGCTGTCTTTTCATCATACAAAGGACACAGCCAAGTGATGAGAGATATAAGCTGAAATCCACTCTAGGCCTCATCACACAAATGCTTGGCTTTCCTGGGGCCAAGCCACCTCCAAGCGACTGACACATTTCTAGGTTCTTTACCACGCCTGCTGTCATACACGTTAGGATGTTTCTCTGGGTAAATACCAAGGTTCTCCCCGGAGGGTAAAAGAAATGTCAGAAGCACAGAACAACCTGATATTATCATACACCAAAAAAAAAAAAAAAAAACTATTTGCTAGAAAAATCTCTCTTAGACACATTTTTTATCAAACATAGAGGTAATTCCCATTCCCAAAAACATGGGCCTGAGCCCAAAATACTTCATAAATATTTGTTGAATATAGATGAATGATGCATGCATAAATGAATAAATGAATTTTTTCCTAGAGAGAGGCCTTATTTCCTTCTCCACTCCCTCATCTTCTTCGTTCTCAAGCATCCTGCTGTTGATGACTCCTGAGAAGCCGCATTTTGTTTTGCACATAGAAGGTAACAGGAGAAACGCAGGAGACGAGAGATAATACTCATTAACAAGAAAGAAAAATACAAAAGGGGAAAAATGAGATTAAAGCTACAAGTAAGTTTAGTTTAGAATACCTGTTCTCGGCCTGTCTGTGCATCAGAATCCCCTGAGGAGCTTTCAAAAGTCCTAATGCCTGAACCCTAGGCCCTAGAGATCCTGAATTAACTGGTATGGGGTTTGATCTGGCTGCTGGGATTTTTTTTTAAGTATCGCAGGTGATTCCATTGTACAGCCAAGTTTCATGTTTTTGTTTTTGTTTTTGAGGAACATTGGTTTGTTATAAAATGCCCACCCCAAGATCTAGATACTGGTTAGAGGAACAGCAAATTGGGCTCTGACCCTCTAAGCCACAGAGACTGAACGAAGGAAACACAATCCTTTGTACAACCCACAGCGTCCATGGCTACTCAGAAAGGGCACTACTTGGTCGGATGCATTATGTCTGGTAGTGATGGAGCTAAGATTCAAAAGCACTGTCTGGCTTGAGTCTGTGCTCTCCGCCATTGTATTGTACTACCAGAAGTAAATATAATGTTCAGTGTCCTAAGGACTCTTTCTTAAACTACTTTGCAATGTGAGATGACAGCACCATTCCAACCACCATTTGACTAAAGCAAATTATTTAAGAAATCAGCATCACATGGCTCAAGCTCTGCTGAAGTACAGGGGCATTTATCCTTCACCCAACAAAGGTATTCTCGCAGGCACACGAACGCACACAGGTTGCTCATCTCAGTGTCATTTCCAATAGCCAAAGACTCTAGAAACCATGCAATGGGGTACTGCTTGAGTAAACTATCGTACATCCATGCAATGACATAATACACAGTTACGAAAAATAAGGAAGGTCTTTATATCTGATGCTACGAATGAAAATAAGACAACATTCAATAAAATGAATACAATATGATACTTTTTGGGTAATAAAGAAAGAAAAATAATAATATATGTTTTTATGCATATGTTTGCATAAAATGCCAGAAATATAAGAATCTAATGATAATAATTAGGGTGGAGTAGAGAAAGATGGATAGTGAAGGAGGAAAGAACACAACCCTAAGCACACACGTGGTTATACTTTTTAGGTCCTGAATGATAAAAGTACTATTCATTCAAGAGGAGAAAATCATCAAAGAGAAAGGAAACTGTGTGAGGTGTAGTTAGGTGGTAGAGTGCTGCTAAGTGGCAGGGATGGATGAACCAAAGCCCATCTGCACCCAAGTTCACATCCTTGACCTCAGTGCTCTCCTGCCCCAACGCCCAGGGAAGCAGTTTGCCTGCACCCGGCCTGACTTGGACACAGAAAGCCCTGCTCCCACTCTCAGATCTCCCCTACAGTGGTTCAGGATCCGAGGGTACTAAGGCACCCTTTCTTTCAGGTTTTCTTTGCTTTGACTTTTTAATCTCCCTCAAAGAATCGGGCAGTAGCAGCAGCCAAGTGAGAAGCCATCTGCAAGGAAAGGGGAGCTCTCACAAAGACAAGCTGCTAAGTTTAAATTTACAGTCTTATGTAAGCCAAGCATTTACAGCTCATCTGGTTAGGGTGAGTTGTGTGCTATAAACCCTCCTGGTAACAAATAACAATACTCACCAAACACATTAGGCCTGTCCACCTGCTTTATGGCTGTCTTGGCTTGTATTAAGGAAAGGGCTATTCTGCCAATACTGAGAAGGGATGCTGTTCTGCACAGAGAAGAAATCTCAAACAAAATCTAGAACTTTACAGCCTGTCTGTTCTGATTTGGAATGGTATGTCTTAAAAAAAAAAAATACTTTAAGAGAAAAAAAAGGGATTTTCTACCCTCATGCTCTTTTCTGAAGTTCAAATTCATCCCAAAGCTGCCCAAGAAGATACTTAGAATTACTTCAGACATCTTAGGCACAGATGGTAGAGCTGCACTCAGGATACACAGCTGATCTAAGAGTGTTTGTAAAATTTCCCATCACCACATGCCTGGCACATGCCAGGAGTGGTGACGCATGCCTGTAATCCCAGCACTCTGGAGGCTGAGGCAGGAGGATGGCAGCAAGTTTCAAGGCCAGCCTGGGCTATATAGTGAGTTCAAGGCCAGCCCGAAATACATAGCAAGACCCTGTCTCAAAAAAACAAGCAAACAAAAAAATTCCTGATCATCCACTACGTGGGAGAAACACAATGCCGAGACCACTGGCGCAGCCTTTGGTGCTGACCATAGAATCCGTCCCAAGGTCTCGCTCTCTGCCTTACAGCAGATTTTGCCTAAGTTTAACTGGGCCTCTCTTCCTTTCTTGTGGGGTAGGAAAAGTGGGTCAATTTCCCTTCTGCTGTATCTCCTGAATTCAGGCCAGTCCTGTTTGCTGTCATTCCAAGAAAGTAAAGCAAACTGCCGGAGTTTTGGATCTCAATGGGGAAAAATAATTACTTTATGTAGAATTATTGTTATAAAGGGGGCCCGGACAGGCAATACACTGTATTTTTAATTCAAATAGGTAAAATAGGCACAGCAGGGAACTAAGACTATTGTCAGCAATACTTAAGTCCCACCCCCCTTCTGTTCCCATTTCCTCTTCTCTTAAACCGAATAATATCTACTTCAGTTCCACTGCAACTTGGGTCTGTATGAGTGCCGGATCCATGGTGCTAGAAATAAGACAGGAATGAGAGGAAGGTGAAGCACTCCTGAAAGAGATCACTCCTACTACACACAGTAAATGAGCTCCAGTCGAAGTGTTCAGACTGTGCCAGGAGAGTGCATATGAGGGACTCGGGGAAGTCGGGAAAGGCTCCCTGAAGGAGGTAAGATTTGAGTCAAATTTCGAACGTCACACAGACGTGAGCCAAGCACTGACTTCAAGTTCAGGGCTCTGCACTTCAAAACTCCACCAGTGTCCAGAGCTTTGGACCATTCCCAGGGCTGGGCAAAATTACATCTCTGGTAAATTTTACCTGCTATTTCAGAATAGCAGGTAAAATTGTTTGTTCCAGTATTCAAATTATTTGAGGTCAAGTGTTACCAACTGTTGGCAGCCACCAAATAGTACTCAGGTTTTTTTAAAAAATCCCCTCCCTTTCTAACCCATCTAGGTGGAGGTACTGTCACCAGGGGAAGTTTTCCAGGACACTACAATTCCCTCCCCATAGACTACAGCATGCATTTACACAGACTGACTGAAACCTCTAAACCACTTTTTAAATGGGATTCCTTGAAGGTCAACCCACTGATGTCTGTTCCTCCCCCTCACTCTTTACCTACAGTTCCAAAGCTCTCTTGCGCATGCACACATACACACACGCGTATACAAATCTCCCTTTTTGACTTCAAAAGTGATCCATGCCTGGAGCAGGACCAAAGCACCAGGCAAGAGAGTGCAGAGCCGGGTCCACAAGCCTTGTCCCAGCAGTGTCTGGGAGTCCGCTACTCTCCACAGCTGTCTGGCCACACCTCTGTGGTAGACCCCAGTCAAGTGCGTTAGCCAAAGTTGATACTCCCTGACTGCCCTTGCTGCCTCAGTGCTGTGTTAAACACTCGCCTGCATTAGACCACGCCATTCTCATGCCAACCCTATGACGCATGTGCTGCCATTACTTTGTCTGAAAAATGAACAGTAATTTGTTCAAGGGCACAATTAGCAGTTGGTAGGTACAAGACTCCCACCTGCAAGTCTAACTTTTGAGCTCAGGCCCAGCTATGTCCTACCTACTCCTAGTAATGAACAAGGGAGACTTCAGGGGCCCAGAACAGGATAGTCTCAGCTTTGCCATTTATTTAATTGGAGGATACAAGGCACATGACCCAGGCTTCAGTGTCCTCCTCTGTGAAATTAAGGAGTCACAGAACCTACTGCACAGGGCTAAAGTGGAATAACCTATGCTGCCTGCATTTGGCATAGGTGCCAAGAGGTGTTTGATGGATATCCAAATGTGTTAGGTATTTCTATCATCACATACTTGCAAGCCTATCTCCTCCCTCTTCCCTTATCAATCCATCATGGTCAATGATCAAGCTTATTGATAATCTTTCTCCACAGGTATCCAACAGAGTATCTCCCATGTAACAGGCCCTCAGAAAATGTTTGTTGAATGGATAACTCAGCAACACCATTTTTTTCTGCTATTTCAACTGATCAAGTAAGGGCCTCCTCTGTTTTGACACACAATAGCCTCTTCTCGCTAAATTCTTTTCCTTAATATTCAGCAATAAATTACCAAGTGTTTAAGGAGATCATTCTCAAAGTTTTGAACTAGAAGAGTTGCATAATTTTTTCTTCTTTATAGAAAATGGGTGAAATCAGCCTCCCTCTCCTCCCCCAGAGCCTCCTGGCCTCTCGCTTGCATTTAAGGAAGGCCTCTCTTTCACAGGTGTAGGCATGAAAACCTACAAAATAAACAATACCCAGGTGAGAGGAGAGTGGATTTTCCCTTTGCAAGAAGACGCATAATTCCTTGAAATAATTAGTGAGCACCTCGAATTTCACTGTCTCTTAGAAAAGTTCAAGAAAATTTTTGCTGCTGTGAAAACGAGGTATATACCCATTCAGTGCAGGCAATTTTCACACAGTGCTTTAGTTTCTCTTAGACACACCTGTGATTTTGTCCCTCCACAGCCTACACAAGTCCTCCCTCCAGCTGAAGAGCACAAGCCACAGGGCCTTATCCTCCAAGCATGTTCCAGCTGGCATCCTTGTCTTCCATCAAAATCTGCCCGAATCCCTCCCTGTTGCTGGGCCCTCTAGGCCAACCCTGAGCATCCAGAAGCACCCTGCTTAGTCAGTGTGTTAGCTTCCTAGGGCTACAGTAATGAAGTACCACAAAACGCATGGCTTAAGACAACAGAGGATATTCTTTCCAAGTTCCAGAGGCTACAAGTTCAAAGTCAAGGCTGTGTTCCCTCTGAAGGCTCTAGGACAGAAACTTTCCTTGCCTCTTCCAATTTCTGGTGGCTGTCAATGATCATCCTTGTCATTCTTTGGTTTGCAGATGCACTGTTCCAATTTCTGCCTAAGCCTCACATAGCCTGATCCTCTGAATGGCTTTGTCTGGTGGCTCCTAATTCTGATATGACTTCACCTTGACTTGATTATGTCCATAATGACCCTATGTTCGAATAAGGTCATATTCATAGGTTCTGAGTGGACCTGATTTTGTGGAGGACACTATTCCAACCCAGTACAAGAAGAGGGTATGAACAGAGACCCAGAAGCTACCACAGGATATGAGTTGACAGGTTTCAAGGTGAAAAGCCCTTTCTCTCTCCACTTAAAAAATAGTACTATGTTTAAATTCCACTGTTAGAGAGACTTTGCTTTGACTTTAATACTTTTTTAGTGCCGCATAAAATAAAAGCGAAATCTATAATATTCCAAACACAATCTGGAAGAGTGACATCCAAAAATCACTCTCCCCTCCTACCTGGGGGTCATCAGTCCCCTTTTTAAGCTTGACATCTGGCAGAAGCTGGAGGCTGGAATCTGTGACTAGAAGGAAGCAGATGGCACAGGAAAGGTAAGTAATGAGGTGCCAAGGGTAGACATGGCCTCTGCACCTACGTTAGAAACCTCCCAGGTTGCGGGGAGGCCGGACCAGAGGCCAGGCACTGTGTGGGGCCGGTGGAGTGGGGGGCGTGTCCACTCCAGGTCACGTTTATTGCCAGAGACCATACTTAGTGCTTGCACACACATCATCCATTCGGTCCTCACAGCAACCTTGTGATAAAGGACATGCGGCCTCCCAACTCACAGACAAGGAAACAAAGGCTCCAGCGAGTCAGGCGACTTGGAAAGGGTTGAGAGATAAGCAGAAATAACCAAGTTCAAGCTCTGCTGCTGACATCTCCTTCCATATTGCAAAGGAAAGAACACGCAACAGAAGCCAAGGTTTCCAGTCCCAATTCTGCTAAGAGCCAGTCCAGTCTGAAGCACTCACTGTCCATTTGGGTTTGCTTTTCTTAACTTCTGGTTTTCAATTGGCAGTCGTTTTCTATCGCGTTTCCAATGTGCCTCTGTGTGTATCTTGGAGAGAGAGAGAAAGAGAATATATGGGTCAATATAAGCAGACTCTTAAAAGCTTATACTTTATCATTGTAATAATCATAATATATTTTACTTTACAGCCACTCATAACTGAAGCCTCTGGGCACCCTAACAAAAATAGCTAAAAGAAATTATATTAAACAAAGGAAATATGACTATAAAACCCCAATAGCCAGGAAACTAAATGAACAACATAAAACCTCCAAACAACAAAACTACAAAGAAACCAAGAGGGGGAAAAAAAAACCTTTCACAAGCTTTACCCTGAAGAATTCCATGCAGTGAGATCACATCTGTTTAAAGCACCATAATTTATCGATATGACATCAAACCAGGAGCCAGCCATTGTAAACCCTTCCCGCAGAAACTCTCAGAAAACTAACCAGGTGGTCGGTGGGGGGAGGGGCGTTCTGTAGCACATAACTGGGGCAACAACGGCTTTAAAATTTTATGTTCAGATACATCTATGTGAAGTTTCACATCTTGGTACTGAGATGTAAAAATTAGTTCATTCCATGGGTAAGCAGAATTTATAAACATGGCTTTCATTTTAAGGGTGTTTTTTTTTTTCCTAAGATATCTCATCCATCAGCCTGAACCTATGGCTTCTCAAACTGCTGCTTCAATGGGCCATTTTCAAGAATGGATCCTCTTTAGAACTAGCCACTGAGTCCCAAATACTATGAAAGTCCTCGGGGAGAATAAAGGCCCTTTCCTTTATAAAGCAGCCGAGTTACTCAGCCTATCCTCCCTTTCCAGTATCGCAGCCATTCCAAAACTAGAAATTACTGTTGGCCACATGACTGCCAGAAACATTTGTTTAGGAACAACTGTGATCACCACGTTTGGGCTTGTGAGAGCAATATTTCCCCCGAACGACTGCTTCCCACATCCCTCCTACACCTTCTAGTGAATATAGGAGCAGAACCCGCTGGGGGAAACTCGTTAAAGGATTTGTGGGGTTAAATAGCCCAAGAGATTACAAAACTACTTGGATGGCAAAATAAAACATTAAAATGCTGAAAGACACCCTGTGCCTGTGTAAAATGCTTTTCAAATTGTTTGTTCATCTGGGAGCACTTTCAGGGTCTGCATAGATCTGGCCCCAGGAATCAGCATGCTTGTGTCAGAAATGTGGACCTCGAACCCAGTGTGGCTTCAAGAGTGAAGCAAATGGTAGAGGCGTACAGAGAGAGGCAGCAGAAGACGGCATCCCAAGGGGAAGCTGATGATTCAGAAGGATCCACACATGTTGGAGAACCAGCCCAGCCTGGGCTCCTGCCCACAATCTAGCACTTATCAGTTGGAAGCCTTGCATAAGTCACTTAACCCCACAAGGCCTTGACTTTCTCATCTACAAAATGGAGAGAAACTGCTAAGCGAACTCTGTTCCTTTTATGTTACAGAAGCTCACACAGTTCTTCAAAGAAATGATCCAGGCTTCCACAGAACAACATAGCCAGCTCTCAACACATCATTCAGCTAAAAAAGCAAGCCTTGAAATGATACACACAAGGTGATACCACTCATATTTGGAAAAAAGAACCCACCAGAACAATACTGGATGATTTTTGACATGTCCA
The DNA here is from genome assembly GCA_028451465.1 of Erethizon dorsatum. Lineage (NCBI taxonomy): Eukaryota > Metazoa > Chordata > Mammalia > Rodentia > Erethizontidae > Erethizon > Erethizon dorsatum. Next base: position 32,262,736 of record CM051824.1, read on the forward strand.
CAAATATATGTGTGACAGTACAGAGAAGTACGGATTGATGCCCGCAAGCCATGGCATGATGGTGACCCCTCTGAGAGCAGCTCTGCACTGGGTCAGGTCAAGTGAATGGGGACTTTATTGCTTTAATATCTCAAGAAAGTGTATGTTTATATATTGCTTATGCAGGAGGAAAGGAAACTTTTATTTTACATGGCCAATAAAAACTATCACCTAGCTTGTTTCAGGGGATAAATATAATAATGCTAGAAAAGTTTCTGCCAGCTAATAAATGAGAGTTGGTGTTTATCGTGAGGCCAAAACTCAGAAAGCTGAGGACTTCCATTCCTGACTGAGCTGGGCTTATACCCTTTTTGAAAATGGGCACTGCAAGTAGGCACTGACGCTATGTGTGGAGTTGTGGCTAGAACCGTGGATATCCTGCACACGTTAAAAACCGGAATGGCCTGAGCACGTCAGCCAGAGGGGCACACGGCCTTGTTGTTCATCATGTTCCTGCCAGGTGTGGGACGAACACCCTCATCAGCAGCCGAAATCAGTTGCTGGGTTGCTAATATCGTCACTGACAACCTGTACTGATCAGGACACAGAGCATTTGGTCTTTCTCACTTCAAACCACCCGGGTAGTCAATGTTGAGCTGGAAGAATTCAGAGCTGTGACTCAGATGCCTCATACTCCTCGTTCATTTTGATTGCTCTTTGACACTACTCAGTTTGAGCAGAAAGCTTGCATGTGCTGTCCTGGAAATACTACAAAGACATTTTCTATTTTCTGCTCCACACCAGGAACATTACAGCACAAAAAGAGAAGAGAAAATGAAGTGACTTCTGACATTGCAAGGTTGCCTAGTGACCAAGGTATACTTCTTAACTTTAGATATAAAATAAGAGTCAGGGCCGGTGAGATGGCTCAGCGGCTTAAGCGCCTGCCCAGCAAGCGCGAGGGCCTGAGTTCGACTCCCGGATCCCACATACGAAAAAGGGGCCGGTGATATCGCTCAGCGGCACGGGCGCCTCCTGGCGCACGAGGTCCTGAGGTCGACCCCCCGGTACCCACAAAAAAAATAAATAAATAAAATAAAATAAAATAAGAGTCAAAGCAAAAGGTTATTTAAAAATCAAACTTCAACTGTTTTATTTAAATTGGTCACTCTGAATTTGCAACAAAATGATTGTGGTGTTTTCTTCCATGACCAGCTTGAAAAAATATATTCAACCACATGAATCAAATGGACAATAAACCAGGGTCAATGCTTCATTTTTAGTGAAGGGAGGAAGAAAGAAGAGCAAGCTCCAAAATGCAAGAATTGCAAGAGAGACGAATTTTCCTCCTTTGTTCATCCTATTTTGCACAAGAGCCCCAGATAAAGCCCCCTGCTGGGAGGAGGTGCTAACTGGTGGGCAGAGGGCTGGTGGCCTGTGTGGCTATCAGTTTACCCACTCCAGGAGCAGGACTCCACATACAAAGCTGATTTTAAAAGGAAAAATGAAAATAAGCAGGTTTTATCGAGTTAAATATCAGTTTACTTAAGGGAAAAAAATTTATGTTGCAATATTTTTTCCATTTTGCCATATAATCAAATAAATGTAGCCAGTTTGTAGTCAATCTGGTATGTATCTTTTCAAAAAGGTTGAGTTCAGTTTGTGAGTGGGGGCATCTTGTTTTTTAAATGAGCCTTTGGGTTTGGCAAATTAGTGCACATTTGCACTGTTCCATATCTGTTTTTAAGTATCAAGCTACTGGAGGATTATTATTTTTTGAATTTGTATACCTTCTTAATCCCTTAATCCGTCTGGGGGAAATGTCCAGACTGTCAAGCCCACACACGAGAAAACCTCAACGAAGCAGCAAGAAAAAATATAAAACAATAGACAAATAACCATGGGATATATCGTTCATCTTTTGTTGAGCTTGAAACGTGCCAAGTTGGAAATAGGAGAGAGAGGTTTGTGATATTCCGCGGGAACATATTGTCACTGTTATAACCAGCCCGCGTTCACCGGAGCTGCCAATTATTCCCCAGCCACCATTTTTTTCCTTTAGATTGATCTCCTGCTTGAGGCTGTTTCACACCCATGACTCTGAAGCCTCCCTAGTGGCATGTTGGCTAATTAAGAGCAAAATCCATCTCTTGATGAAATAATGCTGCCACTGAAAAGGAATTCTACATTTTTTTAAAATTCTTAATCAGGCTGGAAGGAGCAGTATTCTAACACTTGTATTAAGCGTAGGAAAAAGGTCTATAGCTAGCAATTAGCAATGATGAAAAGGACAGCGATTTAAAGCATGTTTCAGTGACATTTTTATCAAATTAAATGAGTTTGCTCGGCCCACCAGCTGCATATGCTTATTGTCATTTACTGTTTGGACAGCAACACATCAGCCACTGAGTATCAGGAGGTGCCGAATTTAATAAGTCATTCTGACACTGGTGTGAAACGAGCAGATCAGCATTCTGAGGAATGCGTTCACACTCTGAACAGACAGGCAGACATTCTAAGCACGCGAGGTGACACCAATCAACAGGAAGAAATGATGAAAGCAGGCTAGGAAGCCGGCAGCAGCAGTGGCAGCGGCAACAGCCACAGAAACACGCCACTGTGAGGAAAGAGAAAGATGCATGCGCTCACCACACCTGCTGTTTTGGTTTAGTTCAACAGAGCATCTGAAGAGGCAGACTTTTCAGAAACATGGGGATATGTACCCATCCTAGACACTTGAAATTTTCATTTATAATTTAAAAATCTACACCATTTCCCTATAACAACCATGGAGGATCAATCTTCAGATTTTATTGTAGTTTTGCCCCCTAGAAACATAGCACGTGATTCCAAAGAAATAACAACAGCAAAAATCCTCTACCTACTGGGAATACAAGTTTTCATTTACCCTATCTACCTAATAACATTTGCTCTAAATAGATAGTCTACCTCGGATAAGAGGAACTAGCATCCCTAGGTTTTGATTTATGGTAGGGTGAGGGTATATGTTGCTTCCAAAACTTTTGCTTGGAATATGAGATATGGAATGGCATTCTGATAATTCCAGAAGCTATTTATGTTGGGGGGAGGGATCTCATAGCAATGTCTTAACCATGTACTTGGCAGTGTAGTTAAAACATACCAAAGAGTCGACTAACAATTACCTCTTAAAACATGCAGGTGTAATTTCCAACCTAACAAAAGTGGCTAGTACTTAGTTCATGGCTTTAGAAGTTTCTAATGCCATCTAGTGGAAATGGTAAATTTCATCACTTACACATCAAAGGAGCACCCCAAATCTGAGATAATACTCCCATGTTATTATGCTGCCTCACATTCACAAAAACTTAACACCTAAGTCCAGTCTCAAATATATCACCCCAAAATTTGCTACAGTGCTTTCATAAGACTGGAGTGTGCCTGAGAAAAATAAGACTTGCCGAGAATACTCTTGAATGCCTGCCCCCCACAAACAGAATGTTCAGAACCGCCCCACACCACTGCCGTGCCTGTGAGCCCATTTTCCTCAGCACTCCAGCCCCCTCTTATCTCCAAGATTCCAGAAGCTAGAGATGAACTAGCTGATAGATTTTATTATTTTGCAAACCTAGTGAGTTCAGTAATACCTGAAATGTCTTTTGAAAATAAATTTTGCATTGATTTTAATCTTAAAAAAATAGTTGAAGAAAAAGCAAATACATGTTGCTAGTTTAATCTCAGAAGTCATTCGATTTTCATCAAACTCTTTGTAGAATTTCTTCCAGTAGGAATTCTACAGTGAAATTCTGGACAAAAAGGAAATATTGGAGACTGTATGCTTCTTTCCAAATAGTCTCCAAACAGCATTAGCCATAGGGCCATGACGCACAAATCAAAAGTTGCTTTGTATAATTGTAAAAAAAAAATAGTTCATATTTTATTTTGTATATGAAGATTGATAGGTAAATAGCCCACATCTGTCACTTTCTTCCCTCCAAAAGCCAATCCTCATTAGGAGCATGGTTATGATAAGAGGACTCCTATGTGGGGGATCCAGAACCTGAGTTCCAGTCCACATGAATGCACAACTCCACTGCTCATTTCACCCCTCACCCTAGTGTCCTCATCCATCCAACAAGGAAGTTAGACTTAGAGGCAACTCAAAAGCCCTTTCTTCTCTAAAACTATGGTTTAGAATTTCAAGTTTTTCTCTTTCATTGTAATAATTGTATTTAAAAGTAATGACTTCATTGTAGTTATTTTACATAAAAATAATTTTTAATATATTTGTATTTTTAACTGACACATAGTAATTGTACATATTTACAGGGTACGGTGTGACATTTCAATAGATGTATACAATGTGTAAAGATTAGATAAGGGTAATTGATTAGTATATCCTTCACTTCAGATTATTTGTCATTTCTTTATGTTGGGAACATTCAAAGTCCTCTCTACTAGCTATTTTGAAATAAAAATTATTTTTACAAAAATTATTAGTATGAGTCTTATAGTTAACCTGATTAGACTGTCATTGGTTATAAAAACAACTTAATGATGAGAGGAGAGGCCTGCAGTTTACATAAACTCCAAAGAGTTAAAAATAGAAGTATAGGGCTGGTGAGATGGCTCAGCAGCATAAGTGCCTGCCTGGAAAGCACGAGGTCCTGAGTTCGACTTCCGGTACCCACATACGAAAAAAGGGCCAGTGATATCGCTCAGCGGCACGGGCATCTGCTGGCGCCCAAGGTCCTGAGGTCGACCCCCAGTACCCACAAAAAAAAAAAAATAGAAGTATGTCTTTCCTATCTATGACCATCATAGCATTACTATGTTGAATAAAATATATGTTATTTTAGCACGTTTACAAACTATTTTTCAGTATGAAACATATAGCCATGCCACATGTAAAAACTTTTAAAACTTTTTTTAAAAAGAAAAGAGAATTCATTATATTTCCAGCATCTGAAGGTTGCAGACTATTCATTCAGCACCATGGTATACTCCTCTCAATTTTGTCCTCTTGTGTAATATTCACATAATCTGTATCATACGGCGTATGTAAAATCACATCAATTTTCATAATAACGTTCATTTCACTGGTGATAAAAATACAATTTATTATTGTCAGAAATTGTTTAAATATACAAAGGTAAATCACGCAGAGTCTCACCACCCAAAGATATTGTCATTTACTATTTTATTTCTTTAAAGCTCTTTTTCTATGCATAATTTGACAGTTAGGATTATATTACATATTCTGATTTTAAGTACAATTAGCCCAAGAAGAATCACTCACAAGTTCTAGTTGGAAGATGTTATAAAAAGGGTCTTAATCACAAATTATATCTGCCAATGGGAGTTTATTCATTTCTCATAATTACAAAATGAAAAGCCCTATAAACTCAGGTCATCCAAAATGAGTTCTAAGAAACATAAAATTATTACTCAAATTTCTTGTCAATGCAAGGCTTTTGTATTACTGAATAAAAATCTATTTCAGTGGAAGAATGAAGAAAATACTTTCTGGGTTTAGAAACTCTGCAAACATTGTGTCCCTGTCACTGACATATTGCACTCCTGGTTTTGGACTAGAAAAGAGGTGGGTCTGGTGTGTTTTAAGTGGAGAAGATTCCACCGGAAGCTGGAGGTGAAGAGGATAGTTGTTGATATCCACCAGGAATTTGCTCCAAAACCCTTACAGATAGCAAAATCCACAGATGTAAAGAGTTCAAGGACTGTGTTGCCTAGGGAATAACGACAAGAATAAAGCCTTACATGCTCATGCAGATAATTTTTTTCTTTTTTTTTAACATTCTTGATCTGCTTCTGGTTGAACCCATGTATCCAGAATCCATGGATGCAACAGGCCAAGCATATTACCAAAACCATATATTTCCTTGTACTGAAAAATAGCAAAAAGTAACAATGACAACTAATTGACACTTCACAGACCTTGATTTAAACCCTGAGCAATAAATCCATTTGAAATGTCTGGTACAATTAAATTCATGACTGTGGAATCTAAACAAAACAATAACATTTTAAAATCACTTCGTCTGATGGCTTCCTCATTTCCAAGTCCTTCAGTCCTTAATTCATTGAAGTAAAACTTGGACTAATTTTTCAACTTGTGTACAACTTAGCATACAGCTGAATTTTTAGTATTGTCCTCACAAATTAAGGCAGTTTGGGCACTGCAACATCCCCCCCACTCACCTCCAGTGCTCTGCAGACAGCCTTGGCTTTTGGACACGTCCCTGTCTAGCGAGAACTCAGACACCTGCCTAATTTCGTCCCACTGTAGACTAATTTTGAACCCAGACTCGTAAGAGTCTCTGTTTAGCCTTATAACCCAAAGACGGAGGCAGGGTCTGGGCAGAGGTTTTTTTCCTAGACCTAATCAGGACCTCCATGACTTCTTTCCGAATTCATTCAAGTCTTCCTTTGCCTCAGGAAAGTTTTGCTTCCTGTTGCATCTTTGATCATAACTTCCATGCAGCTTGGACGGTGGGCTCTTCCGCAGCGCCAATTGTAATTTTTGCTCTTACCCTTTCTCTGGCTTCGTTATGCTTTTCCTCGTCATTTGAATCTTTGCCTTCTCTCACTCTGCCTTCTGAGAAAGGGTTTATTTCCTTGCAGTCTTTCATTCCTTCATACGTTTTTCCATTCAACGATACTTTTACTTTAACACTATCATCTTTTATGGGTAGTATAAATATTAATGCTCTTAATTTTTAAAACATTGTTTTGTAAGAATGTTCCTCCCTTACATTTTATTTTTTAAAAATTTTAGCTGATACAGAGGAAATATAAAAATTAAAACAAAACCGGTGCATATATGTAGACTACCATAGATATTTCAATACATATGTATTGTATAATGTTTAAATTGGAGTAAACATCTGTCTCCTTAACTACGTACCATTTCTTTAAAAAAAAATTCAAAATCTTTTTTTCTAGCTTTGTGAAATGCACAATGCATTGTTACCCTAGTCATTCTACTGTGCAATAGCACACAAGAGCTTCTTGCTCCTACGTAAGCGTAACTTAACACCTATGGATCAGACTTCCACCCTCCCTCCGCAAGCCCTACTCGCCTCAGCCTCTAGCGACCACCATTCTACTCTCAGTTTCTTTGAGATCAATCTTTTCAGATTCACATATAAGCAAGATCATGTGATACTTGTCTTTGGATGACTACCTTGTTTCAGTTAACATTATTATTTCCAATTCCATCCACGTTGTTACAAATGACGAGATTTCATCCTTTTTATGTCTGAATAGTATTCCATTATGTATGTGTACCACATTTTCATTATCTGTTCTTCAGGTGATGGACATAGAGACTGTTTCCATTTCTTGGCTGTGATGAAGAGTGTTGCAAAAAATGTGGGAGAACAGATGCCTCTTCAATACACTGATTTCATTTCCTTTGGTAAAATTTTTCCTTTAAAAAAAGAAAAATACAAACGATAATAGCGAATACCCATATTTCTTTATCCACACCAACAAATGTAATATTTTATCATATTTGATTCAGATATTTCTTATACAATAAAATATCATAGATGAGGTTCAAACATCCACAGTACCCCAGATGTAATTATTTTAAACTTACATATCTAGTCCATATTTATAGTTTTACCCCAGATAAATATACCCATGGATTGTGTTTACTGGATTCCTGCATGGAGTATCATACAAAAACAGTACAAATATTATGTTCCGTGGAGAGGCCATGTTCCAATGTTCCAGCTATTGGCCCTAGCAAAGGTACACAGGACAGCCAGAATCCACTGCCAGATACACGAGTGCATAAGCCTGTGTGTGACCCCACCCCTAGTCTTTATGCCACTCCAGTTGACGCCAAAGAGACAAAGACAAACTGTCCACACTCAGTCCTGCCTAAATTGCGGATTTGTAGGCACAGTAAGTGGTGCCATAGTTCTAAGTTACTTATTTTGGGGGTGATTTGTTATGTAGACATAGCAACCTGGAAAGCTTCTTCTTGTTCCTGGTCCTGGTTCCCCACTCCTCACCTGTCCTCCTGGAAAAACTGCCTTAATTTGCCTATTAAGACAAAACAGAGTTTTGAGATAATACACACCATGGGGAAATTCACAACTTTCTCTAAAAGCTCTGCTCTTCAAAGCTCAATTTTTCCGTAGTACTAATAAGCGGATAAAATAAACTAAAACCAAAAGGTGGAGAGAAGAAATTTACTCTCTGAATTCTCCTCCAAGTAATCACATTAATAGGAGATGTGGAGAACCAACAGTCATCTAGATTCAATGCTATGACAGAGAGAACCATCTTGTAGAGCAGCAACGGCAAACTTTTAGCTGCAGCAACAGGTGCCATAGGTTTGCCACCACTGTTGCAGACAGTCTTATCTTGTAAAGACAGCACTTGGATCTTCTACCTTAATGATCCCAAAAGAATCCCCAGGAAATCCCCCCACCCCAAGTTAAAAAAAAAAAAAGAGGAGTAAATGTTGGTCTTTTTGGAAATTACCAGACTTCTTATAAACAGATACTCTGCTACATAGCAAGGGCTGGGAAGAGAGTAAGCAACAATTCTGATCTTCTGGTCCTCCCCACTAGAAGAAGAGCTTTTGCCAACAAATAATCTCTACTACAGAAACATGGGATGTTTGATATATAATCTATGGGACAATAGAGTTCTGTCAGCTGGTAGGTATGGATCTCTTCCTGGGTGTAGATCTGGAAATTTCTCAGAGACCATCTTAGGTGCATGCATTGTAGTACATGTCTGTAATCTTAGCTACTTTGGAGGCTGAGACCAAAGGATCTCAAGTCTAAGGGCGGCCTGGGCAACTTAGTAAGACCCTGTATCATAAAAAATTTGTAAAGGACAAAAAATCAGCATTAAAAGAATCAATAGGTTTTTTTATACACCAATAATGGACTAGATGAAAAAGAAATCAGGAAAATAATTCCACTCACAACAGCTTCAAAAAAATTAAATACCTAGAGATCAATCTAACCAAGAAATTAAAAAAGACACTAGAAGATGGAAAGACCTAGGTTTATGGATTTGCAGAATTAATATTGCTAAATGGCCATATTACCAAATGCTAGGTATAAATGCAGTGAAATAAATCCTTATCAAAATGCCAAAAAGATTCACAGAACTAAAAAACAAAAAAATCCTAAAATTCATACGAACAAAAAAAAACCAGAAGACCCAAAGCAAAATAAACAAGGCTGAAGATATCACAATACCTGATTTCAAAGTATACCACAAAATCATACTCACAAAAACAGCATGGTACTGGGATAAAAATGGATATGTAGGACTGTAATAGTGTGACAAATTCAAGCCACACAAGATAGATTTAGGATATAAGGCCCTTTGCCTCTCTTGTCTTCCTCCAAACAGAGGACACTACAGCCTGGCAGCAAATTTTGCCGGCACACACAGAGGAAAGTGGTCAGGAAGCTGCTCCCTCCCCAGTGGGCTACCAGTTTTTGTTTTTGTTTTTGTTTGCTTTGCTTTGCTTTGCTTTGTCATGCACCAAAGCAGCTAACTGGAACCTCTAGCAACAACAAGGTTAGGGACCGCAGCAGTGTCAGTGAAGGTAATGAGTGGAACAGCATGACCCCTCCTGCCTTGCAACCATCAGCATTAGAGAGGGACATACATGTGGGATTTAAGCAGCCTCGCGCCACAGCAGGGCAATGAGTGGGAAGTCAGCACTCCCCGCTAGAGAGGAGAGAGAAGCATGACCAATCAGCCTTGGGCTGTCTCCACAGCAGCAGCAGGAGCAGTGAGTTGGCCAATAGCATTCCCCCACCCACCCTGAAACCAGAGGCATGAGAGGAGAGAGATGCTGCAGAGTGAAACAGATGAGGCTTTACAAGGGCTGGGAGTGTTGATGCAACTGGGAGCAGCCATGGCTGTCTCAGAGAGCACCACAGCAACTGGAAAAGTGATGAAGAGACAAATAAGGTAAGGAGACGTAGGTGGGCCACCAAGGGACATATAGAAAGTTGCTGGCTGAAGACTGGCCCCAGCCCCCATGTCAAGAGGCCAAGATCAACCCCACACCCAGCACTAATCCTACTGCAGACATGGTGGGGTGACCCAGCACAGTTTTCAGCTCTGACTTGGACACTACCACAGAACTGTGGACACCAGAGGAATTGTATTGGGTTTTTTCTTTGTTTGTTTGTTTTGTTTTGTTTTCCTTTTTATGTCTGAGGGGGATTTTTTGGTTATGTTTCTACTTTTATTGTTTGTTTTGTTTTGTTCATTTTTTTCTCTTTACTCAACTATCCTTCTTGAGTTTTTGATATATTTCATGTGAGCGAACATTGTCTCTAGTCTTCCTGGTTTGCTTCAATATTCTTTTGCTTTCTCCTTCATTCTTTCTCTCCTGTCCTCTTCCAGTTTCCCAAAGTTGGGTGTTCATCCTCTGTCCTTCAGTCTTGCTTCTACTACATTTCTCTCATTGATCTCTCTGTTTTCTCCCGTATACTCTTAAATTTCCACACACACACACACACACACACACACACACACAGGGTAAAATCACTCTACTAAGGGGAAACTCACTGCATACAAGTTTCTGGTTTATGTTGGATTTTGTTATATAACTGTAGATCTAACTACTATGATGAAGGGTACCAAATTAATAGTTACCACATTTTCTCAGTTTCTAGACTGTACTTCATGCTATCATTAATGATAATTGTACTATTTTAACCAGTATGTCATATCTGTTGTAATCAGTTGTTCTCCCATGTATGACAACACTCTGATTGTCTGGGGTCATAACCATCACCATAGTCCAGTAACAAAAGACTGGGTGCTGAGCCAAATAGATAGTAACTTCTCATCCCTAATAAATTGGGAAAGTAGGATCTTGGGACAGACACAAACACTAAGAGGGAGCGACACCTAGAAGACATTTCTGAGGAAGATCCATTGCCTAGGAAAGCCTCAGTACTAGTAATAAAGGTATCTACCATAAGAAATTTATACATGGGCCGGTGAGATGGCTCAGTGGCGTACGCGCCTGCCTTGCAAGCGCGAGGGCCCGAGTTCGACTCCCAGAACCCACATACGAAAAAGGGGCCGGTGATATCGCTCAGTGGCACGGGTGCCTGTTGGCGCGCGAGGTCCTGAGGTCGACCCCCCGGTACCCACAAAAAAAAAAAAAAAAAAAGAAATTTATACATATCAACACAGAAAAAAATAAAAATTAAAAATAGAAAATGATAAGAAGCAAAAGTAAAATGCAAACCCAGACCTCCAGCTCACCCAAGACAAGTCCAGGGGAAAACAACACAGAGGAAATCAGAAGCCGCCTGCCTGAATTTTCTGAAATAGTAGCAGCAAAAGTAAAAGAATCAGATGAATGAGAAAAATCAGATCAGAAATAATCATTCAGGTAAAAAAAAAAAGAGGTGACAATCAAAATGAAGGACATGGTCAGTGAATCTACAGTAGACACAGACTTAAAAAAATAGAAAAGCTTAGGAAAGTGATGTATACCATGATTCCCAACATAGGAAAGAAATGGAATCCATGAAACACATTTGAACAAATGTCCTAGAGGTTAAAAATTCCATGAAAGTATATCCAGCCAATTGAATCAAGGTGAGGACAGAACATCAGATCTAGAAAACAGGATTGTGGTTAGTGATCATGAAAAGAAAGATTTCTTAAAAATAACAAAGGACCGGGCCGGTGAGGCGGCTCAGCGGCTTAAGCGCCTGCCTTGCAAGCGCGAAGGCCCGAGTTCGACTCCTGGAACCCACATACGAAAAAGGGGCCGGTGATATCGCTCAGCGGCACAGGTGCCTGTTGGCGCGTGAGGTCCTGAGGTCGTCCCCCCGGTACCCACAAAAAAAAAAAAAAAAAAAAAAAAAAAATAACAAAGGACCATCAAAAATCAATCCAACAGCTGCTAGATGATGCAAAGAAGAACAACATAAGATTCATAGGAGTCAGTGAGAAAATAGGAGAGAGTGCAAACAATATTTTTTTAAAAATCCTGTTCACAGAAGTAATGGCAGAGAACTTCCCAAGCATGGAAAAAGAATTTGACATTCAAAAAAGTGAGGCATACAGAACTCCAACTAGTCATAACCAAAATAAATCTAAACCAAGGCATGTAATAATCAAGATTTCAGAAATTCAGCACAAGAACAGAATATTAAAAGCTGTTAGAGAAAAGAAATAAGTTACCTATGAAGCAAAGCCCATCAGAATCACAGCAGACTTCTCAAGACAAACCTTTAAGTCAAGGAGAGCTTGAAGTATTTCAGGACCTGAAAGAAAACAACCTCCAACCCAGATTGATGTACCCAGCAAAACCATCTTTCAAAATCTGAAGAAATAAGATACTTCCATGACAAAGAACAACTAAAGAAATTCATGACCACCAAACCATCTCTACAAAAATGTTCTGAAGGATATTTTAGAAAGAGATAATGAAGACCACAATTCTGAGAACACCAATAGAAAGAGCCATCAAGCAAGGCAAGCAATTAAGCAGAGGGTAAAGACAGGGAACCAACAACAGGAAAATAATATGACAAGGATAAGCCAATACACACCAGTTGTAACTATCAATGTAAATGGTCTCGATTTACCAATTAAAAGAAACAGGCAGAATGGATCAAGAAACAAAACCCAACAATATGCTGCATACAAGAAACACATTTATCCCAAAAAGAAATTCATAGACTGAAAGTCGAAGGATGGAAAACAATGCTTTATGTGACAGGAACTTGGAAAAAAGCAGGGGTAGCTATTCTATTTGCAGACAAAGTGAACTTCCAGCCAAGACTGATCAAAAGAGAAAGAAAGTCACTACATACTTGTTAAGGGAAAACTCCAAGAGGAAGAGATAACAATCATAAATATATATGCACCAAATACCAGTGCACCCAACTATATAAAACAAATATTAATGTACTTGAAAAATCAAACAAGCACTAACACAATTGTAATGGGGGACCGCAATACCCCATTGTCACAAACAGAGAGATCAACTAGACAAAAAATCGACAAAGAAATATCAGAATTTAAACAAACCTGTGAACAAGTGGACTTAGTAGATATCTACAGAGTGTTCCACCCCACAACATTAGCATAGACATTCTTCTCAGTTGTGCATGGGATGTTCTCCAAAATAGACCACATACCAGCTCATAGAACAAAATGGAAATAAATGGCAAAAGAAAGCACAAAAACTACATAAACACATGGAAATTAAATAACTCCCCACTGAACAACCAATGGGTCACAATGAAATTAAAGAAGAAATTAAACAGTATCTACAATTAAATGATAATGCCGATACAACATACTAGAACTTATGGGATGCAATGAAAGCAGTTCTATGAGGGAAATGTAGAGTTGTGAACTCTCATATCAGGAAAACAGAGCAAGCTCAAATAAACAACCTAATGTTGAACCTCAAATTTCTAGAAAAAAAAGAACAAGCCAAGTCCAATGATCATACAAGGGAGGAAATTATAAAGATAAGAGCAGAAATCAATGCAATTGAGACTAAGAAAACAATACAAAGAATCAAAGAGTTGGTTCTTTGAAAGGGTAAATAAAATTGATAAACTTTTAGCCAACTTTATTCAAAAAAGGAAAGAAAAGACTCAGATTCATGCAATTAGGAATGAAAAGGGGAAATCACAACAGATTCTGCAGAAATCCAGAAGATCATCAATACATACTTCAAGAATCTTTATTCTCATAAGATGGAAAACACAGAAGAAATGAATAAATTCCTAGGTACATACGAATTACCAAAGCTGAATCAAGAAGATATAGAAATTCTTAATAAACTAATATCACTCAATGAAGTTTAAAGTTTAATTAAAAACCTACCAACTGAGTAGGAAAAAAAAGTAGAGGGAAAAAAAAAAAAAAAAAAAAAAAAAAAAAAAACCTTACCAACAAAGAAAAGCATAGGTCCTGATGGATTCACAGCTGAATTCTACAAGAAATTTAGAGCTCTAATGCCACTAGTACTCAAACTCTTTAATGCAATTGAAAGGGAAGCAATACTCCCAAAGTCATTACTGGAAGCAAGTATTACTCTGATATCAAAATCAGAGAAGGATCCAACCAAAATAGAGAACTAGAGGCCAATCTGCCTAATGAACATAAATGCAAAAATCCTCAGTAAGATACTGGCAACAGAATGCAGCAAATCATCAAGAAGATTACACACCATGATTAAGTAGGATTCATCCCAGGGATGCAGGGAAGTTTTAAGATATGCAAATCAATAAATGTAATATATCATATCAATAGAGCCAAAGACAAAAATCGCATGATCATCTCAATAGATACAGAAAAAAAGTTTGACAAAATCCAACAATCATTCATGATAAAAAAAACCCTATAGAAAATCAGAATTGATGGTCTTTACCTCAATCTGATAAAAGCCATCTATGACAAATCAACAGCCAACATCATACTAAATGGACAAAAACTGAAAGCTTTCACTCTAAAATCAGGAACAAGACAAGGATGTCTGCTATCATCACTCCTATTCAATACAGTTCTGGAAACATCAGCCAGAGCAATTAGCCAAGAGAAAGAAATAAAAGGAATAAATATAGGAAAGGAAGAATTTAAATTATCATTATTTGCAGATGACATGATACTCTACATAGAAGACCCCAAAACTCCACCAAAAGACTTTTAGATTTAATAACCAAATTCAGGCACATAGCTGGACACAAAGTCAACACTCAAAAATCAATGGCATTCCTGTATGCAAATAACAAACTCACTGAAAGAGAAACTAGGGAAACCACAACTTTCACAATAGCAGTGAAAAAAATGAAATACTTAAGAATCAATCTAACAAAGGAAGTAAAAGATCTCTACATTGAAAACTACAGTGTGCTGAAAAGGGAGATTAAAAAGGATATCAGAAAATAGAAAGGTATCCCTTGCTCTTGGGTAGGAAAAACCAAAACAGTGAAAATGGCCATACTCCCAAAACTGTTATACAGATATAATGCAATCCTGATCAAAATACCAACAGCACACCTCACAGAATTAATGAAAACAATCCTGAAATTTACAGAACCAAAAGAGACCTAGAATAGCAAAAAACAATTCTGTGCAGCAAAGGGAAGACAGGAGGCATCACAATCCCTGACTTGAAGTTATACTACAGAGCTACTGTGATAAAAACAGTATGGTACTGGCCAAAAAAAAAAAAAGACCCAAAGCCAGACATGGTGGCTCACATTTGTAATATCAGCACTCAGGAGGCTGAGGCAGAAGAATTGCCATGAGTTCAAGGCCAGCCTGGGCTACATAAGTGAATTCAAGACCAGACTGCACTACATAGTGAGACCCTTCCTCAAAAAATTAATAAATAAAAACAAATACATAAACAGACCCAAGGATCAGTGGAACAGATCAGAAGATGCAGAAACAACTCAAACACACTCAGCCGCCTTGTCTTTGACAATGGGGCCAAACACCTTCACTGGAAAAATGATAGCCTCTTTAATAACTGGTGCTAGAAAAACTGGCATTCCACATGCTGAAAACTAAAATTAGACCCATATCTCCCACCATGTACTAAACTAAAATTGAAATGAATCAAAGATCTAAATATTAGAAGAGAAACACTAAATCTGCTGGAAGAAAGAAAAGGTAGAACTCTTGAAGACATAGGTGTAGGCAAAGACTTTTTGAACAAAACCCTGATCACACATGAAATATTATAAAGAATCAACAATTAGGATCTTGTCTTCTTAAAAAGCTTTTACACAGCAAGAGAAACCACCAAGTGAGTGGAGAGACAACCCACAGAATGGGAAAAAAATTTTTATGAGCTATTCCTCAAAGGACTAATATCTAGAATATATGAAGAACTCAAAAAAAATTAGACCCCCCCCCAAATTTAAAGACCTAGTCCAAAAATGGGCATCTCAAATGAATAGACATTTCTCAGATGAAGAAATAGAAAGAGCAAATAAATATATGAAAAAAATGCTCAATATCATTGGTCATTCAAGAAATGCAAATTAAAACAACACTGAGATTCCATCTCACTGCAGAAAGAATGGCAAATATCAAGAAATCAACCAATAACAAATGCTGGTGGGGATGTGGGGAAAAAGGAACACTTCTCCAGTGTTGGTGGGAGTGTAGATTGGTCCTCAAAAAATTAAGACTGGAGGGTCCATATGACACAGCTCTTCCCCTTCTTGGTATCTTCTTGAAAGGATTAAAGTATCATACCACAGTGATATGTACACAGTCATGTTTATAGTAGCACAGTTTGTAATAGCTAAATCTTGGGAACAGCCCAAATGCCCATCAACTAATGAATGGATGAATAAGATGTTGGGATTTTTTTAACACAATGGAATACTACTCAGCAATAAAGAAGGATAAAATTGAGACATTTCTAGGTAAATGGTTGCATCTTGAGACCATACTCTTAAATAAAATAAATTGAACACACATGTGTAAATATCACATTGTTTCTCTGGTGTGAGAAACTGAAAATGCAAATAAGGGCCAAAATGTATAATAGATAGTATGAAATAGGAAGAAAATGTTCAAATGGGAAGAGGGTAGGGGGAAAGAGAGGAAGGGAAAAGAGAAAAATAAGAAAAGAAGGATAAAATGGAACCAAAGCTTTTGTAAATAAGGAGGGGGAGAAGGATCAAAGGGAAGGTAGGGGAATGGGGAAAAAAGTAATTAAGATATATCATGTACAAGTACAAATTTCCTATAATGAATGTGATCATTATGTATATTTTAAATGTACCAATAAACTTAATTAATAAAAAATAGACATGTAGGGCCGGTGAGATAGCTCAGCGGCATATGTGCCTGCCTGGCAAGCACGAGGTACTGAGTTCAACTCCCGGAACCCACATAAAGGAAGAAAAGGGCCGGTGATATTGCTCAGTGGCACAAGCGCTTGCTGGCAAGCTCGAGGCCCTGAGGTCGACTCCCAGTACCCACATTAAAAAAAAAAAAAAAAAACAGACATGTAGACCATTGAAACAGAATAGAGAACACAAAAATGAACCCACACAACTATAGTCCTCTGACTCTGGACAAAGGAGCCAAAAATACATGTCGGAGGAAAGATGGCCTCTTTAACAAATGGTGCTGTTAAAACTGCATATCCACTTGTAGAAGATTCAAACTAAATCCCTATCACTGACCCTGTACAAAATCAATTCAAAATGGTTCAAAGACCTAGGTATAAGACCTGAAACTTTCAAACTGCTAAAAGAAGACAAAGGGGAAACACTTGAGGCCATCGGCACAGGCAAAGACTTCCTGAATAAGACTCCCATAGCACAGGAAATAATGGCAATAATCAACAAAAGAGACTACATCAAATTAAAAAGTTTCTGCACTGCAGTGGAAACAACTAACAGACTGAAGAGACAGTCTACAGAATCGGAGAAAATCTTTGCCAGCTACTCATCCAACACAGGCAGGGCCTTGACTCCAGCCCAGTAATCTTGAGACAATCACAAAGAACTAGTGTGCTTTATGGGAAGGATTTCACATATCAGTCTTTGGGCTGGACGCTTCCTTCTAAAGTCTTTTCTGCAACCACTCCAGCAAGGTACATCTTCCCAGTGACTTCCCAGTGACTTTCAGCTGGCCAGTCTCAGTGTCATGGCTGTTAAAGACTGCACATTCATGCTGCAAGCCACATCCTGCAGCAATAGCCACATGGTCACAGGCTCCTCTTGGCTACCAGATCCCCTGAAATAGCGATTACACTTGGAGCACTACAATGAGCCCCACAGAATTTTCTAGGATAGGATGTATTTAAATTATTCTCTATCTTAGGTCTTTACTTTCCTTTGAGCTTCCCCCTCACATTCACCATGGTCTTTCCCAAGACTTATATTGCCCAAACCAGCTAGGAAATGACGCTAACTTAGGAGTCACTAGGGTCCTTCATGGGGAACTGGTCTATTTCCCTCCTGAGTTCACCCTTGTCACTATCTCGTGGCAGTGAGACTGTGCTAGTCATTCTCCTCTTCTGACCATCCCCCACCACTAAGTCAGCTGTAGCACCCCCATAATTCAATCTTCTTCCAAAAGCCCCACCTATGAGCACATGAAGCTCTTGGGGGATCTCTAGAGATAAACCATAAGAGACACAGCCTTTTCCTAGCAATCTGTTAGGAAGATGAGAATCTCGTGGGGTTCTACCAGTGGCAAGGAATCAGGACCCAAGGAAAATAAGGGCTCAGGTCATCACCAGCTTTGCCAAATCCTCCAGCTCAAGAAATCCATCTCTTCCCTGCCTTCAATGGCTAAGAACGAAAAGAAAATGTACCATGCCCAGTTGTGAGGCACTCTGAGGAAGACTCCAGAAAGCTTCATGGAGGCCACTCCAAGAACGACGACAACTCATCTAGCCCAGCCCCACAAGCCTTTAAATCGTAGCAAACCTTTGGAGTGTTGGCTTTTGGTTTTCTTTTATTTTAAACTTTTTTTAACCTCTGCTTTTGCTTTTTCCTAAATTCAAACATTTCAAAGGACCTATAGTTAATTTAATCTGCAGTAAGCCGAAGTATCACAGAACATGGAACTCATGATGAAACTCAGATTTCAGTGTCAAGTAGAATAGGTTTCAAGTCCTAACTGTTTTGTGTCTTGGTTACCACTTTTGTGATCTTGGAGTCACACAAGTCACTAAACCGTCCAAGCTTCTATTTTCTTGTTTCAAGAAAAAGGCATAACGATTGTACTTTTCCATAATAATTATGAGAATTCCATGAAATACTGCATGTAAAATGCTGAACTTAATACCTGACACCCAGCTAATATCATCTGTATGGAAACAAATCTTTTGAAACTCCATTTTATCCACTCGTCCTTTGTCTGGAAAATTCAGGACCAAGCTTATTCTATGTACAAGGAGGCTAATACTGAGAGGCATGTGGTGGAACCCCATTTTAAAGTCACTGAAATATTAGCTACAAAAATAAAATGCCCTTGATGTCTCTGGTATGCACTAAGCCTAAAAAATGAGCAGGCTCCAGGCCAATACACATTTTATGTGAAATTGAAAATCCACCCCATAATATGTGCCATATTTTTCAGACCCGGAAGCTTCCTTGTGCTCAAGACTTTGTTTGGGGAACATTATGCTAAGTGAGGTGGGTTTTGAATTGTATTGTGAGTTACTGGGGATTCTTTTTACAAAGCTGTCCAGCAATATAGAGTTGTTTTTTTTTTTTTTTTTTTCTTTCTTTTTTGTAGTGGAAACTTCAGAAGTGTAAAATATATGATAAGCCCTATATTCTCTTTACCCGGCTTCAACAATCAAATCATAATTCTGTTTCATCAAGACACCCACCTTACCCTATCGAATTATTTCAAAGCCCCTTCCAAATTTATGTCATTTCACTAAAAAATACTTTAATATATGTCTCTAAAAAGACTCTTTTTTAAATATAGCCACAAAACAGTACCACTATTACACCTAAAAGCTTAATAACAATTCTTTAATCTCAAAAATCCAGGCAGTGTTCAAATTTCTAATTGTCAAATAAATGTCATATTTCTTTAACAGTGTATATTTGTTTTAGTAGTGATCTAAATGATGTCCACACTTTCTAATTGATTTTTCTCTTAAGTCTTTTTGCACTGATAAATTCCGTTCCATCTTTTCCCTTGAAATTTATTAAGGGAACCAAATTTTTTGTTCTGTGAGCTTCTGGAAGTCCAAAATGCTGGCTAAAGGATACTTAACTTTTAACAGTCAACCTTTACATGAGAGGAGAAGTAGAAAAGCTGAAGGTGTCGATGTGCTGGTTTTTCATAGAGGTTGCTGATGCAGTCCACAAGATCATTGTCATGTCTGTCACAGGCTAGAGGGAGATAACCCCAAGGTTATCATGTGACTTATCCATTTTTATGCCATTTTGCCTGAGTATAAGCCAAAGTCAGAGCTACCTACACAAGATGGATCCAGTAGAACCACAATAGAAAACCCACAAATTCGTTGGCTTGAAAAAAATCTGAGGACAGATTTTAGGATAATCATAAACAGTAGAAGTGCGAGTGAAACCCCAGGCAGGAGAGATCCTGAAAGCACAACCACAGTTTCTGAGTTCTGCCGCAATCTCTGACTGACACCTAAACCACTTATACACTGGGCAGAGTCTAGCTAAGAACATAAGCCTCAAATACATATGGCACAGTTATATGGCTTGGATCTAAATGTCCCCCAAAAGTCTCATAAGTGTGGAAGGTGACCGAATCATAGAGGCACTATACTTATCAGTGGATTAATCCATTGATGAGTTCAGCAGCGGAATATACTGTTAGGAGGTGGGGCCTGGTTGAAGGTGAGTCCCTGGGGGCATGACCTAGAAGGCATATTCTTGTCCCACCCCCTACCACCACCACCCCGCTCTCTGCATCCTGGCTCCCATGAGTTCAGCACCTTTTCCTCTGCCATCCTGTTTCTTCCTCAAAGCCAGCTGACCATGGACTAAAACCATGAGCCAAAATAAAGATCTCTTCCTTTAATGTGGATATCAGTATTTTATCCCAGTGATAGGAAAGAGACCAAGATACACAGTATCAAAAATCTAACATATATGTAACTGGAATTGCAAAGAAGAAAGAGATAATGGGTCATAAATAATAAAGAAATGACTGCTGACATTCCCCCAAAATTTAGTGAAAGACAGAAACTTACAGATTCAAGAAATCCAGTGATCCTTATGCAGGAGATATAGGAAGAAAACCACACTAATCATATCAGACTCCAACTGCTCAACACCAAAGATGACAGAAAAAAATTGAATCAACATGGGAAAAGCACATATAACATACTGCTAAGTGATGACTGGAACCATCACTGACGTCCCATCTGAAACGAGGTGAGAGACATTGGTAAGGCACTCAAAGTGATGAAATAGAAGTCTGCCAGCCAAGAATTCCATATCCAGTGAACATGCATTTCAATAACAAAGGCAAAATAATGGCATTTTCAGATGAAAAAAAATAATTGCCAACATGGAAGTCTATACTAGTAAAAATTTTCCTCAAGATTGAGAGTAAAATAAAGATATTTTAAGACAAAAAAATTAAGATAATTTATTACCAGCAGACCTGTACTAAAGGAAATTCTAAAAGGAGTTCTTCTAGCAGAAGAGAAGGATCCCAAGTGCAGCTCAGAGATGTAGAAAGAAGAAAGAGCCACAAAAAAAGGTAAATATGTATGTAAACATAATAATATAATATATTAATAATAATAATAATAAAATAATATATAATCACCTCATTTTTTAAAAAACAAGAAAAAGAAAACCTGGCCTCAGAAATGACACATACATGTATTTATCTGAACATGGAGAAAAGCACACAAAAGTATGAGTTAATTTTTAACATTAGTTACCTCAGGGGGTTAAGGATAGGGAAAGAAAAAGACTAACAGAATGGAAACACATCTCAGTATAATATCGAATTAAAATGTAGAATATAAAATTGAATCATAAAATATTGAATCGAATATGTAAAAATTGAATATGTATGTAGACAAGGATGAGAAGGTAATGTCAACTTATATAAAATTCATTTTTGTCCTAAATGCTAATATTTTAATATTACTTTTATAATAAAAGAGTAGTGAAAAATAAAAGGAACAGGCTTAGTCTCTCTCTGGATTGGCCTTTTGACATTACATAGTTAACATTTTTTAAACTGACCAACCTGGATTTGCAGATATACACTGGAGTTAGGGTAGTGTGATTATCTTGTTGAGCCGAAAGAGCCACATTAGTGTGAGCGTGGAGTTCTTCCTGAAAATAACAACAATAGTAATGTTCACATTGTCAATCATCTCAGGTAGAGTTCAAACCCACAATAGGAAAAGAGGATGCTACTAAGCAGTTTTGCTTTAGTATAATGAGATACCTGAGGCAGGCTAACTTTACTGGGGAAAGAGGAGGAAGAGAAAGAAAGAGGTTATATTAGTCACCTTCTCATTGCTGGGACAAAATACCCAGTGCCCACAATTTAAAGGAGAGGTTTATTTTGGCTCACAGTTTCAGAGGGTTCCGTCCATGGTCAGCTAGCTACAAGGCAAAGATGGCAGCATGGTGGAAGGTTATGGCAGAGGAAAGCTTCAACCTGTGACAGCCAGTAAGTAGAGATACAGAGAAAGACCCTGAGCCAGCGATATACCCTCTAAAGTCACATCCCTAATGATCCATCTCTTCCAACCAGGCCCCACCTCCAAACAGCACATTCAACTATGAACCCATCAATGGATTAATCCTCTAACAAGTAAGGCACTCCCATGATACAATTACCTTCCAAAAGCCCCATTTCTGAACATATGAGACTTCAGGGCAGTGGTGGCAGAACCTGTGGCATGCGTGCCACAGCAGGCTGTTTGTATCATTGAAAGCTCTAAAAAGGTTCACCATGACTGCTTTGGGGAGACCTTTTTATCTAAACTATAACAGAGTTTTATTTAGCTCACAGTTTGGGGGCAGACCTGTTAGTCTGGCCTCTGGTGAGGGCCTAATGGCATCACATCACAAAAGAGGAAGGCACAGCCCTTCCAAGGACATGCCCCTAATTAACCTTAGAACCACCCCCAGGCCCCACCTTCTAAAGGCTCCACAGTACCTCCGTACCACCATCCTGGGGACTAAGTTTCTAACACATAAAACTTTAGGGGACACATTTAAACTGTATCCACACCACAGCAGAGGACTCAAGAGGCAAAGCTTACACTAGAATGGTTTCTTAAACTTTAATGTTCTTACAAATCCCTGAGAATCTCATGAGAATACAGTAGGTATTCAGTAGGTATCAGGTAGCACTTGCGATTCTGCATTTCTAATAATTTCCTAGGTGCCGCTCCTTCTCCTCAGACCACACTTTGCATGGCTCAGGCGCTATGATGAGGGACATCTTTCTACTCTCTCTGGGACCAAGAGCGTGATGATGGGGGTGGAGGTAATTAAGCTGCCCTAGGCAAAGCAAGAGTAAGACTGGGATCTGGGCTACAAAGACACTCTGAAGCTCTGAGAAGAAGGCTCTGAGCTGTAAACCACTGTGTATGTCCACTTCCCTTCCATGATCCAGGAACTTGCTGTGAAATCTTGTTGAAAATTCCATCCCAAAAGAAAGAAGGGAAAGGGGAAAAAAAATTGTATATATATATATAAGATGGTTAAGATAGATACACTACCAATTTTACTTAGTTCATTGAAGAGTAAGGTTTGAGCCAATAATGTTTGGACAATTGAATGCTAATGTCTGGTATCCTGAATAACTAACTTAAAGATAATAATACATAATGCATTGACCATTGTTACCCTCATATTATGTTGTTTTGAAAATTTGTTCTTTCTTTGATTTGTTTTGTTTTTTCTTCTCTTTAAAATAAAAAAAATAAAAAAAGAAAAAAAAAGAAAATTCCATCCCAGCCAGCCATGGTGGCACACGCCTATAATCTCAGCACTTTGGGAGGCTGAGGCAGAAGGATCCCAAGTTCAAGCCCAGGCTGTCTCAAAACAAACTTTAAAAGAATTAAAAAGCATTGGGGATGTAGATCAGAAGACTCTGGGTTCAAGTCCTAATATGTCCCCCAAAAAGGCAGGGGGGGACACATCCCAATCTCTGCTGAACAAGGAGAAATTACAGGGGACCATTTCTAGAAGGACAGATCCCATGCTTGACGTGAGGTAGTCAATAGTCAAAGCCAGTCTGTTTCCCCGGAGGTCAGCGTGATGGTTGCAAAGAGTTTGCCAGCAGAAGCCAGCTCTGTCCAGGTGTCTCATGATAAGCAGAAGCCAAGGAGGCAGCTTTGTGGGGTGAGGGGGATTGAAGCCCTGTTTCTGGCATGTAAATTAAGTAACAAAAGAGCCAAGTTTAAGACATAGGCAGTAAAAGGTTTATTTTCCCATCATCTGGAGGCCAAGCACTTTCAGTTTTGGTTGATTCCCAATCTGATGATGCCATCAAGGACCCAGGTTCTTTCCATCGTTTCGCTCTGCTGTCCAGGTCATGTTGGCTTCATTCTCAGTCCTGCGTTTCTTGATTTGCATTTCTTTTCTCTGGAAGTTTTGTCCACATTATAAATGTCTTGCAGACCATACATCACCCCTTTCACACCCTCTTACTGCGAAGGCAGGCTCAGGAGCCTAGGCACTGCTGTAGACGTTTTGTTTCCCAATACAGTCCCCTCCCAATTTTAGCATGTGTCCAGCCTATTGGTCTCTGTCCATGAAAAAACACAGCCAGAGATCTCATCTAGACAAAGCTTTCAAGCCTAAAACCTCAGGCCTTTTACTTACTGGCCTGTGTTCTGGCCGTACTTCTCTGCCACAACACAGTGACAAATGAAACAAAATCTTGGATGGGTTCTAGTTTTCACTGCCAGTTAAGCAGTCTGCCATGATATGGCAGCAAACTCTTAGAGGAAATTCCTTGAAGAAGATGTAGGGCTGTAGTATTCCATCTTAATGAGGCTGCCACTTTACAGCCACATTTTAGGACTGCTTAAATTTGGGGTTCAGACATATTTAGCACATCCAACACTTCAAAGACCCAAAATTGGTAGACCATCAGTCAAATTAGAATTCAGGCTGCAGGGGCCGGTGAGATGGCTCAGCGGCGTACGCGCCTGCCTGGCAAGCGCGAGGGCCCGAGTTCAACTCCCAGATCCCACATACGAAAAAAGGGCCGGTGATATCGCTCAGCGGCACGGGTGCCTGCTGGCGCAAGAGGTCCTGAGGTCAACCCCTGGTACCCACACAAAAAATAAAATAAAATAAGAATTCAGGCTGCAGCACGGAGCACTTCCTTTGGCAAAGCTATATTTTCATCCACATCTACATGCATACTGGTTACCACTGAGCTGAACTCAACTCTCTCATAGGACTTTGCTAAAAGCAGTAAGAGGCAGCATTCAATACCAACATTCTGACATTTTCTTTTTTTACCATTTCCACAAACATGTGGTTGTCTTCCAAGATGCAATTCGACCAAATATCTTGCCACCATGTAAGCAGAGTCACTGTCTTTTTAGACTACAATATCTGTGTCCTTGCAACCTACTATCTGCCTAACCTCAGGTTAGCACCCCATTTCAAGACAAAATTTGGACTTGGTTAGGATTAGGTTCAAGTCTAAGTATCAGACAGCCCTGGGGTACAGTGGGTTTTATTTCTCTTTCACATGAAAGTTTCAGTAGTCAGTCTGTGTATGAGTCATCAGGGACCCGAGCTGCTTCCAGTTATCACTCAACCTCTTCAACATGCCACGTCCATCTCTGAGACAAAAAATGACTTTTTCAGGACAGCCAACCACGTTCCACCTGGTAGGAAAGGGGGATGAGGAAGAGGGCCTTCCCCAACCCTTCCTGGAAGGGAGCGGAAGTTGTCCACACCACTTCTACCCAATATGCCCTTGATTGCATTCAGTCACATGGCCCTGACCAGCTGCCAGGGAAACAGAAATGTAATCTTTATGCTGGGAAGCCATGCTTGGGGCTAAAAATCACTCTATCATTGTACGAAAAAAATGAAACAAATGTTAGAGAGGGAAACTACAGTTAAGTAGTGCTTCCCTCACCTCAAACCTGCTGGAAAGAGCTTCCAGGAGACCAACCAGAACTTTTCCAGTGTCTCCTGAAAGCTGTAGAGAACCAGAGGCTGGTGCCAGAATGTTGAATGGCTAAGCCCAGGAGGCAAAGGTGGTCACCAGATCTAACAGAAGAGAAAAGAGAAGATGGGCCCAGTGGCTGAGAGAACACTAGCCTGGAGCCATCCTAAAGGGACTTTGCCTGAGACAGCCTCCTGGAGAGCCCGTGGGATACTAACAGAGCCTCTCCATGCAAGTCAGATTGCCAAAAACTCAAGGACTCTGCAGAGAAGACTTCCCAGAGAAGGAAGGCAGGCTCTGAAAAATACACAAATGCTCACCTCTGTCCCCAAAAGGAATCAGCTTTAAACACCATAGTGAATTACTACACCTGCCATAGTGAATTACTACAGCCACTTTGGAAAACAGTATGAAGGTTACTCAAAAATATTACATACAGAATTACCATATAGTCCAGCAATCCCACTTGTGGATGCACTCAAGGAACTGAATCAGTGTGTTGCAGATTATTTCTGCACTTCCGTGTTCACTGCAGCATTATTCACAATAGGCAAGATATGGAAGCAACTTAAGTGCCCATCAACAGATAAATAGCTAAAGAAAACACTATTCAGCCTCCATTACATAAGAGAGGAAGTTCTGTCACTCCTGACAACATAGACAAACCTGGATAATATTATTTACAGTAAGTGAAATAAACCAGGGCCAGAAAGATTCACACTGTATGATCTCAGTTATATAAAGTCTACCTTAGAGAATCAGAGAATTAAAAAGTGGTTACCTGAGACTTGAAGGGGGTTGGTGATTGAAAGGTGCAAAGTCTCAGGCTGCAGGAGTAAGTCCTAGTGATCGACTGGCATTGGATGGGACCATAGTTAATAAGAATGTAGAGTGTGTGTGTGTGTGTGTGTGTGTGTGTGTTACAAAATTGCTAAAAGAATAGATTTCTAACATTTCAGCACCAAAAAATGAGTTGATGATCTGATGGGTATTTAATTAATTTGATTGAATCTATAATGTATACAGAGATCAAAATACCATAATGTACCCCATAAATATACATAAGTATTTGTCAATTAAAATTTTTTTTTTTTTACAAATCTGCTACTGCTATGACACATGGCATCAATGCCAACAACATTAGGCCCTCCCGGCCATTACCTGTCCTCCTTCCCCACCACCAGCCTTGACTTCCTAGCAGCCTCAGGAGTAAACACTTACAAGGAGGATGAGATGTGCAGGCTTCCCCTGCCTTCTTCTCCAACTAGAATTGCAGGCCAAAGAAAGAGAAAAGGAGAAGCTGTAATTTTAAATAGAATTTAAAGTTTTCATTATTTATCTGGAACTGCATATTTTATTTCTATACTCTCAACCCTGACTGCCCACTGGGATCATCTGGGGAGCTTTTAAAATTACTGATGTCTGGGCTTCATCCCCAAAGATTCTCATTTCATTGGTCCATGGGGCAGCCTGGGCATCAATATTTTTAAAAGCTGTCCAGGAGATTCTGATGGGCAGTCTCGTTTGAAAACCATGGTGGTAATATTGAAGTAAGAACATTTTTGCTAACAAAAGATCATGGAATGACTAGAAATAGGATGGAACTTTCCTTAGATCTCACCCAGGAAATGGAGAACTAACCCCATAACCCAAGCTTGGAAAGAAAGGATGACAATATTTTATAACTGCACCCTGTAGGATCCCTCACTTTTAGTCTAACAGTCATATAATCCTATCTCCCTCAAGGAGATTAGAATCTGCTTCAGGCCAAAGGCCATGACTTATGAGTCTTTGGGGGCTCCACACTACCCTGCATGTGCTAGACCCATGACAAGAGCTTAATATATATTTATTGTCCTGTTGTTAACCTCTGACCTTAAGACTGGGATAAATTGAAGTGTCCTTCCTGATGCACAGAGCAAACTAATGTGTCCAAGATAGCCTTGAACTATATCTTGGAATCAATGAAGAAGATAAAAACTTCATAAGGTATAGTAATTATGAAGTGGCTGGAAATTTTATTAACATATGGCCAAATTCGATGGTCCGAATTATGATTTCTACGCTGAAATTGTTCCACATGTGAGCAAATGTTTATCTAACCTAAAGAATGTCTGCAGAAAGCTAAAATAGCCAACATTTCTGTGTTGAAATTAGACCCAAAGAGCAGCTTTGGCATCTGTGAAAACCTAAAGTCCACTGAGTTCAATGAGGCTGGTACAGTTGGTCAGGTGAGACTACAACTGTCCATTACTCCCTGATCCCCACCTCTCTTAATAAGACCCTGAGAACAGCCTTACTACTCATATGCCATCGCCATGACCACCAGCCTCACTCATGGGGCATCCCACTCCATTAATGAAGGCAGGGCACAAGGACGGGATGCAGGAAAAAAGCCAAGAATTTGCAAAGCTATCAGCTAACATCCAAGAGCAGCTCTAGTCTGTCACACAGATATGTCATGTCCCAAAGTGAAGCCTACAACACAGGATCCCATGGAAGATCCCTCCCCAAAGGCTCCTGATTCCCCAGAGCCTGCAATTACTTTAACTCCATCAAACAGACAGGGGCTGACTGCCAAATGTGTCTGGTGCCAAGACTTGCGAAATGGTCCTTTCCTATGAGTGGATCATGGAGCTCACCTTCTTATAATGTAAAAGGGAAAAACAAATATAATCT
The DNA here is from genome assembly GCA_028451465.1 of Erethizon dorsatum. Classification (NCBI taxonomy): domain Eukaryota; kingdom Metazoa; phylum Chordata; class Mammalia; order Rodentia; family Erethizontidae; genus Erethizon; species Erethizon dorsatum. The sequence continues at coordinate 32,291,020 of CM051824.1, forward strand.
CAAGCCCATTCTGTTATCAAAACTGGCCATCTCTGTCACCAGGTTTTGTCTACGGTCTGACTCAAGGAGATGTTTAACTAAAAATAAAGTGTACTCTACCACAAACTCAAGCTCAGATGGAAACCAACTCCAACTCCATTTGGTGAAAACAGTTTTCCAATCTCAGTCTTCTAGACCTTTCCAGGAGAGGAATATCCCCACCCAAAAGGTAGGTTCAACCAAGATGAGGTCCCTGATTCAGTCAGAGAAGAAAAGCTTGACCCTGTTAACCCCCCCCACCAGTACCGTGACATCCTAGGGAAGGGTCTACCTTCCAGGGGAATCAATAAAAAAGATCCCTGACGCTTGCAATGCTGGTTACAAAGCCCACATTTTACCCTGTAGAAGCATGAATTGTGCCTTCAACCCCGGGTAGTTCCAACAGCACCAAGGCACAAGCCCCAGTCTTTGGTTTTAATCAGGTATTAAACCCTGGAACATTAGACAAGTGAAGCATTTGATGATGATGATAATGAGTGGCCCATTAAAGGTAATTTTTTTAAGTTAATGAGCTCTCCCCAAAGAACAGCCACATACTGTACTGAAAAAGTGTCCGTAGGACGCACTGCACTTTCCAGCTATTTATTTAACTTTATGTGGATGCCATAAAACTTCTTTATTTGCTTTCAGTTAGCCCATAGGTTTTGACAAGATAAATTTTTATTTAGGTCTTTGCCCAGCTACAATCAGAAACAAGAGACTCACTTCCAAAGCTGGGCTGATAGATGGATTAATCAAAGCACTCCCCACCCTGCTTTCCTTCCAGCAACCACAGACGGAGTTTTTCCTTAATTAAAGAAACTCAGCAACAAGCTGATTTATCGATGATGAATCTTGCAGACCTTTTCATTGTGTGGTCACTGTTGGCCACTGTTTGAAATTTACCAACATAAATAAAGCCTCTCCATGACTAAACAAAGTTAAAGTAGCAATAAATTGAGCCTGCCATGTACTCTGGGCTAGATCTGAAGCCAACATAAATACCAGAATGCCTTGGCTGTGACACGCTTGACACAATGACATCATACACTCCCAGAAAGAACAGCGGAGCCCAAGCCAAAGCCTCAAACCGAATACAATTCCCCTAAATGAATCAAATTGCAATGGTCTAGACTCGGCTGCAATAAGTGTTCGACTTCTGGTTTCCTTGCCCTCCGCTGTCAAGCGAGCGCATTAAAATATAATCTACACACTGATCTAAATTTCACTTTTTCTGCATGATTAAATTTTGGCAGGAGTAAATCTCTGTTATTCTCACTCCCCGGGAATGTTTGGAAAGTTACTAAAAACTCGAGATTTATCAGCTTAAGGTCCAGCCGCTGCAAGGTGATCCTGTGGCCTGTTTGGTGCTACTCTCTGCGGGAGATGGCCCCATGGCTGCTGGGTACACAGTGTTAATACATGGGGCAAACTCTGCTCACTTAAAAGGGGCTCAACCCTGACTTTTCTCCCGAGGGACTTGCTTTGCCCACATCTAACAATGGGCTGTAATGGAATGCCTTCACAAAATAAAGGAATCGTAAAAAGGGGTGGATTCCCCAGCCCCCAGCCCTGTTACTACTGTACTAAGAGAAGAGAGAGGGGAAGAAACCTTTCAGAATGCACACACAGGACAGCAAATTAAAAATGGAGAAAATATAATAACTAATTGGTGAAATCATAAAAGCTGCCATAAAAGACATTTCCCTTAAACTACTTTACACAGGGTTGTATAATTTTATGTCACCTTTTATTTATGCTGCTGTAATGAAAGCTGTTCTAGAAGATGAAGTGCCTGGGAAGAGAGGAATTGAACTTTTTTTTTAAGGAGGGAGGAAGGTTCATCTATAAGGCAATATAGAAAAGTGTGAGGGAGAATCTATTTACCCCTAAATACTTCTGAGCCAAAATTTTTGCAATGAACATCCTTCCTCCACTATTCTCTCTGCCCCAAGGCCTTAATTAGGTAACATTTATAAAGCAAGTTAGATAATGTCTCACAAAACTATGGTGCTAGTTAAATAGATAAATCCATGCTGTGTACACCCATCTTGTAAAACCTGGTTTCTATTGTGAGAAATATGTAAAAGAGCATGATTTGAGCTGATAAGGTGGTCCATACACAAATGAACCCCATTTTAACAGATACTGATGAATTTGCAAAGCTCCATAGGATGCAACAATGTCACAGTCACTGTGCATTGTCACCAGATCAAAGAAGCTCTTTCCTCCCCCACCACCGATCTGTATGTGATGATTCAGAGAACGTTAGGAAAAAAGGAATAAGTTGCAATATAGAAAACTTTGGATAAGTTATAAATAAAAGAAATTTTAAATTGCAGAAGTCCAGGAGGGGCAGGAGGGGGGTTGCTGGAGTGCTGACGTGCTTTTTTCTTGTTCTGGGTGACAGCTGCTACAATGTGTTAAATTTGTTAAAGTTCACTGCATATTTATGATGTACACTATTTTCTCTACATTATTATACTTCAATAAAATATCTAAAAAAATAGCATATGTTCAAACAAGTATCCTAAAATAGATGCAAAGAGCGGGTACATGCATAGGAAAACATAGAAGCATGGTGCCATATTCCCAGCAAAAACTTAGCTCATCCCTCCAAAAGTAGAGCCCTCTGAACTCTGGCCAACTTTCAAGGCAAGATGAGCTTGTTTTTAGAAACAATTTGCCATCTATTAACATTGAAATCCAATTCGGCCTCGAATATTAGAAAGTGAAACATATATACAACTCCGAGGGACCGCTGAAGTATCAAACAGGGCATTATTGAGGGAGGCTCCACAGTCAAGGCCACTTTACACCATTACGGACCAGACTAAACAAACCTGACCCGCAGGGTGACCCTCCCAGAATCCCGAAAGATCGGAAACTCCAAAAAAGCAGCTCTGACCAGACTTTACAGCCTGGTAATGGCATGCAAATGACACTCCATCTCTGTCACACAGCCAAAGGTTGGGGTTGTATATGAGAGCAATTTCCTCAAGAATTCAGAGGAAAATGTGATACTTTGCCTTTTATGTATGGGGTTCACAACAGCAAGTGTATTTACAGATTGGGGACCCCAAATCCCCTGCTGAATGCCCCATCAAATCCTTCTGTCCTGTCCCTTGGCAGAGGCAGGGATGGTAGCCGCAGGAGGAAGGAGCCCACGCAGGCAGCACAGGACAGGCCTCCCTTGCAAGCCAGTTTAAGAGCTGAAATCACGTCTGGGAAAACTTCAGTCACTCTTATGGAAAGCGGGCTTTCACGCATGCTCTCTGCATCTGCCCCCGCTGTCCACACCCACTGTTCTTGCCTAGGGTTGGGGTTGCTCAGAGCACTGAAGCGCAGCTGCACCTGTAATTCAATCTCCCTCACCCAGAAGCCGTTGGCAGTGGGCAACCCAAGTACAGCTTCTCCCAGAGCCTGTTTCCACACGTTCCCATCACGAACAGCCGCCCCGCACAGGATGACTCAGATCTGTCCTGTGGGGAGTTAGCTACTCCAAACGGCCCTCAAATAGAAGCTGTCTGGGAAAGGGAATATGGTTGCTGGCAGGGGTGGGGGAGGGGGAACCAAGGCAAGAGAAGGAAAATATAGAAAGAACAGAAGCTACCACCATATGCTCTGATAAGCAGAACGAACTTTGTGGATGACTTCAAATTCAAGGATCACTGTGACTCACACACAACCTTTTGCTCTCCTTACTTTTTTTTCTAACAAAACAGGACAAGGAACTGAATCCTCATTACAGGACTGATGCTGCCATGCAGAAACCTGCAGGCTCATGAGGAAGGGTGTGTATTCCTGCGTCCAGACTTCCAGAGCTTCTCTCTGACCTATCCACATGCTGGTCCCTCTCAAGACCGCCAATGCCATGTCCCAGGCCCATCTTCCTCTTCAAGACCAAAATGTACGTATGGATCATAAAATTCCCCTACTGGTGATTCAAAGGCCACTCATGAACTCCTTTAAAAATTCTTGTGATTCCTATTTTTGAACACAGAATTTAGTTTTTATTGTGATTTAGATATAGTTTGTCCCCCAAAGCTTTCTGGGCTGGAATCTGCTAGTCCCCAGTGGTGGCAGTGTTGAGATGGTAGAACTTGTGAAAGGTGGGGCCTGTTGGGAGGCACCAGCCCAGTTCATGGAGGCACCAGCCTAGGAAGGATTAATCATGGTTTCATACGGTTTATCAGTTTCCATGACAGTGGGTTATTATAATATAAAGCTACCCTGAGCTCAGCTCCTTTGGTATATGGCTTCTTTTCCTTTTCTCCATGTTGTGACACAGCCACGGGTCCCTGACCAGAAAGCTACCATCATGCTGTTTAGATCCATTAGCCCCCAAAATTGTGGCCCAAGTAAGCCTCTTTATTCTATAACTTACCCAGCCTCAGGTACTTTGTTACAGTGACACAAAACAGACTAAGAAAGCTTTGCTCCATCGTCTATTTCAGATGACAACTGGCCCCATGAAGTTCAAACAGGACATTCCTTTCATCATGTATGTGCCACACCACATTTCTGTCATTCCATGCAAGGACCCCTTATTTTCAGGTGGATCATGAGCTTTGTTTTAGAAGGAGATGGCAAATATGTAGCATTTGCATCAAGAAGCACGTGTGTCTTAAATTTTTTCCCTTAAAACAATAATCCTATTTTTGACAGATTAAACATGGTTTCCAGGGAAAGTGTACACACCACCTAGCAACAAAGAGAGAGCAGCCCACAGAGCGTCTGCAGAAACAATGGCTTCCTCCTGGCCCTGGCAAGACAGGGGGACACGCGTTCAATGCAGCATTAAATAATAAATGAAATAAATAAATAAATATTTTATTAAATAGTCTAGGCCCATAGATAATCGAGGCCTTGTGCTGGGAGGAGCCACCTGAGAGCTGAGAGATTCATTTACCTTCCAAAAGGGGGAGGAAATTACTTCTTCCTAAGCACCAACAGGCTTGAGCGGTCACCTGCTCTGTTTCTGAATGTGTTCCACCAGAAAGGAGGCGGAGAGGCCTAACGGTGTGCAGGCCAGGAGCTGCACAGCCTGCAGCGGCAGCAGTTGGATCTCCCCTTTCATCTCTGTGAGAGCCATTTCCCCCCGCTCCACGTGGGTTTGTGAGGGGCCAGCCCTGCTCACAAGCCTCCCCCACAGCACACTCTCCCTCCAGTCAAGGGGCCTTTATTTCACTGTCCCCCTCCTCCTCTGCCCTTTCATCCCCTCTGGGGGAATTCAGTTATGCATATTGCATGAAATGGGGACCACAGGCTGGGCCTCTACAAGCTGCTAATTGAAAACCTTGTCAGAAGTGGGAGGAAGAGGCCGAGGGGGGAAAACAACTCCCCCGGCCAAGACCTGGCTCTCCCTGAAGGGCTGCCCCACACCACCCAGACACGGGAGTCCTTCCTCCTGCACCGGGGGCTGCAAGGATGAAAGGAAGGGGCCTCGAGACACTTTCCCAACTCTGGCTTTCTTGCTCAAGAGTGTGGGGTGCCTGCTGCGTCTGGAGGCAGGTTGCCTGGGTCAAGACCTGGCCTCACTACCTTCAGCTCTGTGATCCTGGGCAAGTGCCTAAACCTTTCTGAGTCTCAATCTCCTACATAAAAAGAGGATAAGAATAGTACCCACCTCAGAGGGTCACTGTGAGGACTAAATATTTTATATACTCCTTGATACAGTATTGGCTAACTTTTAACATTTTTCTATTGTTTATAGCAATGAGAATTCTCCCCTTGCCAAAAGGGAAGGATAAGGGAAGGAGGGCTAAGACTGCCCTTCCATCACCATTTTGTAAGTAAATCTGGTACCAGATCTAAGGGTCTTTCAAATGAAAAAGAGACAAGAATGCATGCATGTGCCATGGTGCGGGGAGGAAGGTGGGAAGAACTCAGGGGAGGGCAGAATGGCGGGGGAGTGAGGAAGGAAGGCCAGGAGGCGAGTAGTTCTCAATCATCGGTAACAGGCACAGTCCAGGTCCACTTGTGAGATGTCTGAACAGTGGTGTAGGGCAGTTATGATCACTGCCATTTCCCACTAAGAACTGGGGGCTCTGAACAAAGTTCCCAACTACAGGAGTCCTAAATGTGGCATGGAGGGTTCTCCTTGATTCCCCAAACCCCAAGCCTGATGCTACCTCCTGCATGATTTGCACTGGGGGTTCCTTCCTGCCTTGGCAGAGGGGCAAGAAATCTGGAGGCAATTGTATTCATCTAGTTCTCAGGACCCGCACATCTTCCTCATGCTCCACTTACAGAAGATTCTGACAAAATAGTGGTGTCTTTGGTGTAAATGGCCATGCTTAGAACAGACAGTTCCAGCCCACACTTTCACGGCCAGGGTAGGAAACATGTGGCTCAAGCCGAGAGTGGCAGCATTGTGATACCTCCCTGAGAAGGGCTCTGGCTGACATGTCCCCGTGCAGGTTGAGAATATAAAAAGCAGGCACAGGAAAACAACCTGATTCCAGAGGTGATGCCTTATCAGAGAACCTCCAAAATCACTAGCAATTACATTGTATGAAACGCCTACATTAGGAAAACTGCCACGATTTGCTGTCTACTGATGAGGATAATGACTAATGTATTCTGTCAGCAGATGTGACAGCTGTCTGTACAGATTTGGAAGCATATATTTTTAGATGCTGTTACTGTACCTCCAACTATTTTAACTACTAAATTTTGTTGACAACATGCAATCCAGTAACGAGGAGGCTTAGGGGAAAAGGTTAAAATTCCTATCTCCAGCTGTTTCTCTTCCTTACATCATTTTTGTATCATTATTACTCACTGGGACCCATAAATCTGCCACTCAGATCCCAGACTAAGTGATGTGCTACAGGGAAATTGCTAGTGTCACTAGGAAACAAAACAAAATTGAACACTGGGTTCACAGTGTTCAGCACTCAAAAGCACGTGCCCTGCCAGATGCTCCCTCCGACACACACGCTGACCACTGAACACGCACGCTGCTCTCCGGCCAGTGTGTGACAGCTGCCATCTGATAAAGGACCTGTACTTCATTTCCTCTGCCCAGCTTCCCAGCTTCCTAACTGGGGGCTGGGAAGGGAAGGGAATGGAGGTGGAGAGATTTGCAAGACAGGCTCTAATTTTAAGACACAAGCCATCCCATTAAATCTTAACAGATGTTTCTCAAGTTTAGAAGATTAAGAAAGATTTCAGCATCAAAAATCAAAGAAAATACTCCATGACCTTAAAAAAGGATAAAACACAAAGCTCTAACAAACCCAAAGTCCACTTTGACAGCTGTCTCTGACGGAATTGACGAGGTGCTATTGATGTTTGGATTAAACCATGCTTCTGTGATCAAGTACTCAAACATGGGATAAAAGACGAATATATTCTTTAATCCTACCCACTAATTTTGTCTAGGCCCTGAAAAGCAATGAGTACTGGGCAAATGTTGAAAGTGGCTTTGCTTCTGTTTATTGACAAAGCTATTTTTATTTCATTAATATGCCATGTATCTTATCAGCATTTAAACTAACACAAGGAAATCCATACAAGGTACTGAACTCTCACAAACAGATGGATGCAACTTCCAAAGCCACTAAAGGTAAAATCAATAGATGATGATTCTAAAAAGTGAGCAAGATGTTACAGGAAAAATATAATGGAAAAACTGGGTTCTGATTTGTGCTTCTTTTTTTTTTTTTTAACCAAACTGTAAAATAACACCGGGAATTCCAGTTTTCAGCCCTGTGAGTTTTTAAAAAAAAGAAAAAAAAAAAACTTTTTTTTCCTTAAAAAGGAAAGGGTGAAGAGGCAATTAAGTCATTAATTACTCTCTTTGTCTAGCGATGTCCAACCCATCAAACTTGGCCTCTTCTGTCTTCATCAAAGGTGGAGCTCACTCTACTCTACAATAAGTACCTCTTAATAAGACAATCTCCCTCAAAAGCTGCTCTGTGAGGAATTTAGATGAAGATAAATTAAAATAACACTTTGCAGCAGACCCCAGAGTTTGACAGTCACACAGCGCCCACTATCACCCAAGGTAGTCAAATGATCAGTGAGAGGGCACAGGGACACCATAGAGAAACAGGATGCTGGAAGTCAGGGGCAATCTTGAGCTCTGAGCAACCAGGGACACTGTGACCAAGGAGATGTCTTAGGTCAACTTGGAGACCTCTTATTGAGTCAGAATAACGTAAGGAGGTCGCTGCCTCAATGCCTCTATGTATCTTCCACTCCCCAAAGACCCCTTCACCTAGCTATGCCTTCCAGGCAGTTGACTGGTAAGGACCCCTATGAAAAGACCCCTCCCATGTCTGCGTGCCTAGTATTCCTTTAGGGAGCCGAATGAGCTTCCTTGTGGGGAGGGAAGTCTTTTTTAATAGTAACTAATGTGGCACTCTTTGTTTTCTCATCTCAAGTTTCCTGTTGCTCATCAAGATGGATGCTTTGGTTTCACGAGACCTCAAACTTATTCTCCCCAGTGGCAAGGAGAGAAGGCCACAGCATGCAAGGCAGATGCACGAGCACGCGGGGAATTAGCAGGCATATACACGGTGAAGCCAGTGGAAGATTGCACTATGCCTGCAAAAGTTCCTTTTCATACTGCCTTCCAAAGATCCAACCAGGTTACACTCTAAGAAGCTCAATGAGAAAACTCAACAGAGAATTTATTGGCTTTATCCTCTGGTACTCTCCCTCCATGATACTGGAGTTACATAAGTACTAGTGTAATAACAATAGCTTTATTTTTGTGTGTTGTTATGGATTTTGAAAACAAAACAAAGAAAGCCACTGATCAGTAATTGTAACAAAACTTCTAGCCACTGCATTGAGAATAGGGCCTAATTATTCTATAAACACACTTTGATTTGTTTACTTCAATGTCAAATTAACTTCAGCTATGTAACAGCAGACACTGATTTGATATGATGCACAGTGCTGCTGCAGACTGTTCCTTATACCTTGCGCAAATCTCTGTTTTTAAAATAGATTCATTTGTAAAAACATCTCCGTAGTGTACACCACATATAAGATTAGGAACCACATATGCATTTCATTTAGAAGAAAATGTTCCCTAAGTGGGGTGTGTGCATGTTGTAATTCCGTGTTTGGCTCACTGTAATTTGCCCCTTTACATAATAGATAAAAGGAACTTTCATTTTAGAAATATTACCCGCTTGTGCCTAGAGATAAAGCCATAATGCGATTCTAGGAAAATTAAGAGCTACAGAGAAAGGAAACTTTTTAAATTGCTGGGGAAATGACCACATACTAAGTAAGATAGGAAGAGAATAAGAATGGAGAAAAAGACATACATGGAGGTGTATACCTGTAATCCTAGCTACTCAGGAGGCCAAGGCAGGAGGGTGGCAAGTATGAGGCCAGCTTGGGCAATTTAGTGAGACCTTGTCTCAAAGTAAAGAGCTGGAGGTAGCTCAGTACTCCCCAGATTTAACCCCAGTATCACAAGGGGGAAAAAACCTGCATTTATGAATAATTAAATAACAAATTATTGAAATGAATTAAACATCCAATAAGACATTAGTTGACTACATAATAAAATACTATGCTTCCATTAGAAATGAATTTTTGAAAGTTTATATGCTGAAATGGGAAAATATTTGTTATAAGGCCAAGGTAAAAACATTGGTAATATTTAGCGCTAGTAAAGACTGGGGAAATGGTATGTAGTGCCAGCTCCAGTGTAAGAAGGAGGGCTCAAGCCATGTTCACCAGGCTCTGGACCCAGGTCTTCTTGAGGCTGCACAGACTTTCCTAAATGTTGGGTGTTATGGCTTGTGTTTAGATGTTCCCCAAAAACCTCAGATGGTCATAGGTGGGCTTTTTCAGAGGCAACCAAATCTAGAGTGTGTGATTAATCCATAGTGCAATGCTGGGATTAAGGGTGTGTAATTATTAAATCAGTCCACTGATTGGTTTGGCACCACCCTAGATAGAGTATACCAGGGACAGAAAAGACAGAGAAAGGCTTGTCTTGTCCCTTGCTTGCTTGCTTTGCTTCTGCCTACCATGAACTCTTTCTCCTCTACAATGCCTGTTGGCCAAGCCTTGGAGCCAGCTGATTACGGACTGAAACCTCTACAAACTGTGAGCCAAATAAACCTTTCTCCCTTTAACATTGGATATTGGGTTTTTTGTTTCAGCAACAAGAGAAATGTAACTAAGATAGAAATTTGCTACCAGAGAAGTAGAGTTGTTGCTGTGACTATATCTGACCTTGTGGTTCAGGAGACTTTGGAGCTGGCTGTGGGAAGGGGAAGAGTTTGGGAAGGTTCAGAGATGTTGGCTGAAAAAGCAGAGCTGGAATGCCTGAGGCTGTACTTGATGGGAGATTCTGGTCAGAGCCCAGAAGACCAGAACACTGATAGAAATCCTGCCAGTAAAGACCAGGCTTGGGTGGTTTCTGCTGGGAAGGACTGCATTGGCTGTTGGACTCCAGATGATGTGTGTTACGCCTTGATAGAAAGTTTGTCTGCATTTTGCTTGTGTTCAGAGACTTTGCCTGAGACTGAGATTAAAGGTGGCAGACTAATTAATCTAGCAGAAGAAATTTCAAGGCAGTCAAATGTTGAGGCAGTGACATGGCTACTGTTGGGGGTGTTTAGCCAGATTTATGTTGAGAATCAAGAGCAAAGAGCCCAGCAGAATGATTTAAAATGTGAATTGGGCCAGAAAGGAAGCTCCAGTAAAGCCTTGGACTGCACAGATAGAGCAGAGGAGACCTTGATTGCTGAGAAGGAACAGGAGAATAGAAAAGATGGTCTGAAGATGTCACAAGAAGCAGCAGGACTCCACCCTTTGTAGTCTCAAAATTGCAAAAGTGACAGACTTTCCTTTGAGAAGAGAGCCCCAGAGCACCATGTTCCAGAATGGCAGTGGCCTAGAGAAGTTGTTCCTCAGGATCTGGTTTATAGGCACTGGACCCCTACAGCCAAGAGAGAAGGAAGTCTGGCTACTCTTCCATCTAGAGGCAGATCTTGGCATCATCCACATGGTGTTAGTTTAGGTCCATGCAGAATACAAGAGTTGTGGGGTCAGGAAGGCTTCCACCCAGATTTCAGAAAAAGGGCTGTGAGCCCAGGTAATGTGCCTCTGAGAGTGTACTGTGTGAAGCTGTGAGTGTGCAGCCAAAGGTGCAGTGGAGACCCCAGAGGTTTGGATAAGCCAGGAACACGGATTGTCCAAGGAAAGCTACAAGGTGTAAGCAAAGCCAGCCAAAGAAAGAAGCCACAGGAGCCACAATCCCCGGAAATGTCATAGGGGTGGAGCCACCCAAGCTCTTTAGAGTTCACATCTTGTAACAGGTTGCTTCAGATGCTTCAGATGCTGGACATGGAACTACAGGACTTAATGTTTGCCCTGCTGGATTTTGGACTTGTTTTGGTCCCATCCCACTGTGTCCCCCTATCTGTACCTTTTGGAATGGAAATGTCTATATTGTGCCACTGAATGTTGTAAGTGTTTAACTTCCTTTTCATTTGTACAGGGGCTCACAGCTAAGAGTTTGCCTTAAATCTCAGAGGAGACTTTGGATTTGGACAGTTCAGCAATGCTGAAACTGATAAGACTTTAGCAATTCTTGGAGATGGGCTAAATGATTTTTTTTTTATTTTAAAGAGAAGAAAAAACAAAACAAATCAAAAAAAGAACAAATTTTCAAAACAACATAGTATGAGGGTAACAATGGTCAATGCATTACGTATTATTATCTTTAAGTTAGTTATTCAGGATACCAGACATTAGCATTCAATTGTCCAAACATTATTGGCTCAAACTTTACTCTTCAATGAACTAAGTAAAACTGGTAGTGTATCTATCTTAACCATCTTATATACATATACAATTTTTTTTTCCCTTTCCCTTCTTTCTTTTCCCCACTCCAGTCTCTCTTTCTTATTGACCAGTTTCTTTTTGATTCACCGTGTCTATTGTACATTTTGGATCTTATTTACTCTTTCAGTTTCTCATACTAGAGAGACAATACGATGCTTACACATGTGCTTCTGGTTTATTTCACTTATGAGTATTTTCTTGAGTTGCATCCATTTACCTATAAAAGTCTCCAGTTTATCCTTCTTTATGGCTGACTAGTACTCCATTGTATAAAAATACCACATCTTTCTTATCCATTCCTCAGTTGATGGGCATTTGGGTTGTTTCCAAGATCTGGCTATTACAAATTGTGCTGCTATAAACATGGGTGCACATATATCACTGTGGTACGATGTTTTTAATTCTTCTGGGAAGATGCCCAGAAGGGGAATAGCTGGGTCAAATGGGACCTCCAACCCTAGTTTTTTGAGGAATCTCCACACTGACTTCCACAGTGGCTGTACCAGTCGACACTCCCACCAACAGTGAAGAAGGGTTCCTTTTTCCCCACAGCCCCTCCAGCATTTGTTATTAGTTGATTTCTTTATAGTAGCCAGTCTTTCTGGAGTGAGATGGTATCTCAGTGTTGTTTTAATTTGCATCTCTCGAATGACTAGTGATGTTGCACATTTTTTGTATATTTATTTGCCATTAGTATTTCTTCATCTGAGAAATGTGTATTCATCTCAGATGCCCATTTTTGGAGTGGGTCTTTAAATTTGGGAGGTCTGATTTTTTTGAGTTCTTTGTATGTTCTCAATAGTAATCCTTTGAGGAACAGCTGGCAAACATTTTTTCCCACGTTGTGGGTTGTCTTTTCACTCTGTTGGTGGTCTCTCTTGCTGTGCAAAAGCTTTTTAATAAGATGAGATCCCAGTTATTGATTCTTTGGGATAGTTCCCGTGCGGTTGAGTTTTTATTCATAAAGTCTTTGCCTACACCAATGTCTTCAAGGGATTTACCTATCCTACCTTCCAGCAGATTTAATGTTTCTGTTTTAATATTTAGATCTCTGATCCATTTTGAATTTAGTTTGGGCTAAATGATTTTGCATAAAGAGATATACATGAGTCTTTAGGGGGCCAGGGGCATGATGTTATGGCTTGTGTCTAGAAGTCCTCCAAAGCTTTAGGTGGTCATATGTGGGGCTTTTTCAGAGGTAGCTGGATCTAGAATGTATGACTGATTCATAGTGCAATGCTGAGATTAATGGTGTGTGATAACTAAATCAGTCCACTGATTGGATTGGCACCACCTTAATCCCAGTATCCTAGATAGAGTATACTAGGGACAGAAAAGACAGAAAGAGGCTTTTCTTGTCCCTTGTTTGCTTGCTTTGCTTCTGCCCACCATGAACTGTTTCTCCTCTGCAATGTCTGTTGGCCAAGCCTTGGAGCCAACTGCCAAGCCTTGGAGCCAGCTGATTATGGTCTGAAACCTCTACAAACTATGAGCTAACTAGACCTTTCCCCCTTTAACTTTGGGTGTTGGGTATTCTGTCTCAGCAACAAGAAAAGTAACTGAGACAATGGGAGTGACAGGAGGAACTGTGACACTGCCACCCACTTCTGGAGCCTTGATCAGCTGATTCAGTGGGCTGACAGCACCCACCCTGAGTGAAGAATTCACAATCAGCTTTTAGAGCCAAGCTGCAAAAATAGTCACCAAGTCCCCTAAACACAAGGGCTCTGAAGAGCGTCCCCATTTGCTATCACCTATTTCCATTTGGTGCTTATTTAGTTACCAAGTCAGACTGTGTTTGTCAAAAAATCTTTTTGAAAACAATGTTTTGGCATATAAGTCCTCCATACTGATCACTCCAAAACAATATTATCAGGAACCAAAATTTGGGGGAAAAAAACAAAAATTAAATGAAAAATATGATCAGTATTTTCATCACCCAAGGACAACCATAATTAACAGTTGGTGTAATTCATTCCAAGATTCTTTTATTTTTGCCAAATTATTATTGTGGCATTTTTTTAATATATCTGTATCCTTCAACTCCAGAAGTGAGAGAATACACTATCTTGGCAAGGGAGGATTCACCCAACAAACTCTCCCATTCTAAACCTCCAGGGATTTTAATAATGATTCCCACAACATCTCTAAGGGTCTTCTTCCCCTCCAGTTCTAACAGGCTCCACGTGGCAAAATATGCTGGAGAAATTGAAGAGTCTCTCCCCAGTGGCCCAAGGTTGACAGCAGTGTCACCATCTTTACTGTCTCTTGCACACCATCCAGTGGTCCTGCCTTTCTGGAAAGAACAATATTTGTCATGAGGACTCCATTTCACCTATGGCCCAGTATATTTTTAACACTAAATTTAGGAGATATGATGGGTTGAAGCTAAAACAGAACTAAAGGTGTTGGGTTTTGTTGTTTTGTTTTGGTTTTTTGTTTGTTGTTTGTTTGTTTGTTTTGGTACCAGGAATCAAACTCAAGACCTTGTGCTTGCCAGGCAGGTGCCATGCTGCTGAGCTATATCTCCAGCCCAAAGTGTTGGCTTTTATTGTTGTTGGCTTAGAGGATAGTTTCTTTTTTTTTTTTTTTTGCACTTTTTTTATTTTATTGGTACATTTTAGATATATATAATGATAACAGTCATCATAGGGAATTTGTACCTGTACATGATATATCTTGCTTCTTTTTTCCCATTCCCCTCCCCTCTATCTTCCAAAATTAAGAAGGCTGATCACTGAATATCAAAAAAACTGGAAGTAAATAGAGTGTGCCAAAGGCTGCCCTGAGAGATGGAACTGTTATTCTATAATCTTCTGTTGTGATCTTACCTAAGCCAGTTTGGTTGTTAGCAATGGCTGCATTCTTTCTGATAAGCATCCAATAGTTAGAGGTGGGTAGAGTCTCTCTCCTTGCCATTTGAGAGCAATATAATTAAGTCACACATCAAATATTACCATATATATTCATTTATTTAGCAAGCAGGCTCCAAAACACCCATACAACCCAGTCTTCAAGCTTGAAGAAGTTCCAGCTTTCTGCCCTTCGAGGCACGTTTAGATTCACCAAACTCAAGCATAACAAATAACTTAGTGGTGGGTTTCAGCTGACCTTATAATCAGATCATAAGGGCAAAATTCTCTGATGAGTGGTTGGACACAGTCATTTCAGAATGAAATCTTGGCCACTGTTCTGAAAGGCACAGACTGCTAGACTAGATTCCTGTGACTCAAAAAAGCAAGGGTAGAGATCCTCTGTGTTATTTTTGGCCAATCCATAGATTTTGAGCACCACTGTTTCCACTTGTGACACATAACAAAGCCTCTAGTGTTGGTTATATATCAATTTAGCTGAAGTCTACCCCTGGAATGTGAGCTTCTGACTGGAAGTTTTCAAAACACTAAACACCTACCCCAGAAGTGTATGTTGCCTTTTAGAGTAACAGACTACCTAGGATATAGGTCAAAATAAATTTACACTCAAATATGCACATATCACAAATGCCAACATGAGGGCGCATTTATGCACACAGAAATATATACATATATGTGTGTGCATATATGTGAGTTTATGTGCATATAATATATACACATATTTTGTGTAATCTAGAATATATATATATTCTAGATTCAGCCAATCTATGTCAAAGTATTTTAAAGGAAATTATGAGCAACACAATTTCCTCACATATTAAAAACAAAAAGATTTTAAAACCCTTTTAAAAGAAAGAGGCAGATAAGAAAAACATAAAGTCCTCATTTCATTTTTAGGGATAAGTTTTAAACTCAATTCATTTGAAATAAGCCTGAATACATTAGACACATAGAGAAATAATCCCACTATTAGTATAATCACTTACATCTGTCAAATGTGCCCTGATGTATAATACACTTTCCGTTACTCCGGAGAACCCCAAGGAAACAAAACTTTAGATGATATTTCAGAAGAAGAAGAAAGAATATTATTACCCAGTGTTGAATCCTAGCCAAAAAAAAAAAAATGATACCCTCAAACCACACAGAGGCCAAACAACAACAATCCCAGAAGAGGGGGTGCTGTAGAGACAAATTTGAAGGAAGAGTGGAAGCGAAGCAACCATGGCTGCTGGGAAAATAAAGGACGAAAAGCCCAGAAGTCAGATTTCAGCTGGGTCTTGTAGGTAGAAAAGTCTGACTAGCTGAGACAGTAATGTCCATTTTGACTCCCTAATTTGTCAAATGGGGAAGATAGGGTATCTATCTCTTAAGAAGAGTGAGAAAAGAAAATGTAGTAAATACTAACACATGGTATACATAAGGAGAAATCCATCTTTTTTTTTTTTTTTTTTTTTTTTTTAACTGAGGATCTAGGGCTTTTGCAATGAGCTACATCCCTAGCCCCTTTTTTAAATTTTGAGACAGGTTCTCACTAAGTCGCCAAGTTCCCAAGACTGCATTCAAACTTGCGATCCTTCTGCCTCAGCTTCCCAGAGTGCTCGAATTGAATTATAGCCATGCACTATCATGCTCAACTAAATCTTTCAAAATCAAGAAGCAGGCTTCAAAGAGTGCTGGACTAAGATACCTGAATCCCAACCTCAGTTCTGTCGCAGCCAGATGTATGACCTTGGATTAGCCTCTTTGCCGTCTATATCTTCATTCCCACACATCTAAAATGAAGTCAGCAAAAACGTCCCACCACCTCTGATGAGGGCCGAGAACAAAGATTGGAAAGTACATTGAAGAATAAGCTCTTTGCAATACAAGGCATTATTTTCATCACAAACACACTACGCTGTCCTGAGTTCAGGTATGCCAGGAAAGAAAATTCAGGGTAGAAAGACAGAAAGGACAGAAACCAAAATCTGCTCTTCTAAGGAAGTCTGAGTCAAGCCTCCACCTTCAGTTCCCCTCCTCACCACACTGGGTTAGTGTTCTGGGATTTTATAACTGGGCTGTGACTGTTATAAAATCCCTGGGATCCAATGCTGAAAGGAGGGTCTCTCTCTATTGAAGTTCTAACAGGAGACCACATACCTCCTCTCCTAGACAAAAGAGAGAAAACCCACTTCTGCAGCTGGAGTGGCTCCCAATTCTTTGCACAGAGCTAAGAGTCCTCATGAGGATTCCCCAGGGTAAGGAGTCAAAGGCAATCACTATGTCACTTGGCCCCTTCATCCTTACTGTAAGCCAGATTTAAACGTCTTCAAAGTAGGCCTCTGATCAGAAGAAAAACGTTGTCTAACAGAAAAGGCTGCTTTTTGGAAGCAATTGGTATTTCCCCCAAAGGTCATGGGAAGGTCTCCTGGGTTTAAGCATCATTATCACTAGTACCAGCTCTGGTACCTGGCAGGTATCACGGGCCTGGCTAGACTTGTGGCTTACTTAAAATAAATAGATTCTTGAAAAGAGGATGCTAAACCAAATCCCAGTGAAGCACACAGAACACCTTCCCCTTAAGCTGGCCATTGATGCTGTGTAAGTAACAGACTACCATTTATTCCCAGCATGAGACCATTACTGATTGTTCACTCATGCAACAAGTATCAACTGAGCACCTACTGTATGCTGGCACCGGGATAGTCATCAAGTCAGCAAAGATTGATAAGATATGATCACAGCCCTCAGATAGTTCAAAACCGAGTGTCTTAGTCACTTTCCTTGTCGCTGGGAGAAAATACCTGCCACACACAACTTAAGTGAGGAAAGTTTATTTTGGCTCACATTTTGTAGAGGTGTGGGTGCATGGTTGGCTGGATCCAGGGCAGGGCAGCATGGTGGAGAGGTGCCTGGCAGAGGAAAAGCTGCTCAAGTCAAGGCAGCAGGGAAGCAGAGAGATCAAGAGGGGAGCTGGGGAGGGGGATAAACCTTTCCAGGCCACATCCCCAGGGACCCACCTCCCTTGACAAGACCGTACTTCCCAACAGCAAGTCAACAATAAGCCCGCATAATCCAATCACTTTCCAAACACATGAGACTTGGGGTGGGGTATTTTAGATCTAAACCATAATGCTTAGGAAGGAAGGGAAATAAATAGAAGATGACAATGTCTCATTTGAAGATTTCAGGGGAGTGTATGAGAGCCCAGCTATCCAATCTGTGGGTGATATATAGGGACCAACCAGGCTGCCTAGAGCAGCGATTCTGAAACTTCACACTGCACACAGCCCTCCTGGACTTCTTGCTAAACCATACTTCTGTCTCCGTAGGTCTGAGATTCTGCACTTCTAACAAGTGCCCAGGAGAGGCTGAGGAGCTGCTGGTGTGCAGACCACACTTTGAGTAGCAAAAGTCTCAGTGGATGCTCAACCCTGAGCTGAATTTTGACAAAGGAAAGGGATGTGGACAGCTGCATGGCCCCGTACAAAGCAGGGAGGGGGCCCTCGGGGAAGTGTGGGGCTTCCATTTGGAAAGAACAGAAAATGGGAGGCAAGACTAGAGAGGAAGACAAGGGCAAGAGCATGTGTATGTCGACTTTCTTAATGATGGTGGGGACCACTAAAATATTTCTGAGCTGGGATTTTCATGTTCAGGCAGCATGTTTAAAAGAGTTTTCAGCCAAAAGCATGGAAATACACAAGCAGGGTTAAGACAGAGGCAGAGAGGCCAATGAGGAGGCTATTGCTGCATCAGAGAAATTGGTGGAATGAGGAGGCATCCAATAGCTAACCAGCAACAGGTATCACCACCCCCAGCTCCAAATCAACTTTCCCTAAAGTTCATTTACTTTGGATAATGGCTCTTTGGTACCCTCAATAGCATTTTGAAACTCTTTTACCTGGTTTCCAAAGCATGTGTCAGCCCTTTTCATGCCATCTCTCCACTGGATCCTCACTGTAACCCAACATGGAACCAGGCACTGTGGCACATACCGATACCCCTCGCTGCTTGGGAGGCTGTGGTCAGAGAATCATTGAGCCCAGGACTTCAAGGCCAGACTGAGAGACATAGCAAGACCCTGTCTCAAAACAAGCAAAAACAAACAAAAAATGAAAAACCCACCATGAATGCCTACTGGCTGCTCTCCTGTGAGTGTATGTTCACACCTTCCAGGATCACCCCACCTCCACTGGGCTCCCCCGACACTCTCATCGGGCCCCCGGAGTGTTACCCAGCTCCTCTCCACCTGCCCACCTCCCGCTGCATTTCCAGGTCCAGCAGCCTCGTTGGCCAAGCTTCCCCACTCTGCTCCAGCCCCATTGATCTGCATAATGTACTTATTCTAGTTGTACTTAGTCCCAGAGGGCCTGGGGTTTTTAATATGTTTTTATATTTCCTTTTGCCTTTCATAAAAAAGCTCATCTTTCAGAAGTGTACCTATGGCATATATATATATATATTATATGTAATATATATGTTAAATAAGAAAATAAAGGAAACCTGAGCATCTTCTTCTCAGAGTCAGAGACAGACGTTACCAAGATATCTGAGGCTCCTGTGTGTCCTTCCCTGGTGGCCTTGCATTCTTCCAGTGGCCTCTCCTAACAACATAACCCAAAATAACATCTGAGGAACAAGGACAATTTTCTACATCTTTTATTTCTTCCACAGCTCTTGCCACAATTGTTTCTGTACTAAAAATCTGGGCATTTGACCAGCCAGAGTGTATTCATGGGAACGTGGGAGAGAGTTTTTAAAATCAGGTCTATCTAGAATAATCCTGAGCATAAGGTCACTTTCACCCTTAGCTTTTAACAGACTATGCACCACAAGATGAGTTCACAGTGAATATTTATTTAATTATATTCTGATTTTATTTTATATGGTGGACATAAGAGATTCTGGCCAATGTCAGGCATAAAATCACTGTAGTAGGCAAATGCTGTCCACAGTGGGGCTCATCCCTTCGCAAAAGTGTCTGTTTACATCCACTGAGGGCTAGGAAGACATATTACAACTTTTGCTTATGCTTATTTTTTCTCATTCTCTTAAATGTTCTAATTTTGGGTATGTGTATTATGGTATTGTATGTACAGCAAGTATGTACATAAGGAGTATGTACCACACGGTATGGCACCTACATAGTATGGCAGGTGCATATGGAGCAGAGCAATGCAGCATTGGTGGCACTGAGGTGTCACATTCATTAGAGAGGACAACAGGAACCCAAAATGAAAGACCTGAAGTGGAATCATTCCTGTGAACTAGGACTCATTCATTCACCCATTGACCCACCCAAAAAAAAAAAAAATGTATCTATGCTTTCAGGCGTACCATCCTCTATTGCCCAAACTACATCAGATGGAGGCATGCTCTGCCCTGCCC
Organism: Erethizon dorsatum; assembly: GCA_028451465.1. Classification (NCBI taxonomy): domain Eukaryota; kingdom Metazoa; phylum Chordata; class Mammalia; order Rodentia; family Erethizontidae; genus Erethizon; species Erethizon dorsatum. The sequence goes on from CM051824.1 coordinate 32,311,110, forward strand.
ACTGCCCACAAGACTTGGGCTGCCATTGTATAATGTGACATTGCCCAGAGTGTGCAAATACACAGCCAAATACACACCCCCTCACAAGAAGATGGAGATCCAAGACATTAACTAGACCCAGGCTCCTAATCCTGGTCACAAATATGTGTGTGTTCACCATGAGCACATAGCAACATAACATGGCTGTTCTATTCCCTCTGGCCCTCTCCTCCAGTAATGAAGGGTACTGCCTTCCAAATGGGATGTGTAGGAAGTCCCTCCTGCCCCTAAAGATGCCTCTTGGCCTGCTCCTAAATATGTGGAACTGCTCTCAGGAGAAGGCCCTGCGCATAAGATAATGGACATGATTTTTGGGATTCTTGCCACAGGACAAGGTTAACTGTTGAGGAATTTGTACTATATTTAGATGCCTCCCATCCAACACTCTCAACAAAACCAGTTTTGATAGAGGGAGAAATGAAAAGGACAACACCAGAGTATAGGTTTCAGGTAACTAAAAGTAAATGAGTGCACCTCCTAGATGTAAAAACAACCTTGGAAATGAGAAACCTGGCAACAGGCCAGTGCAGGAATGTTGAACTTTCCAGTTTGCCAAGGGCTGCTTCGACCTTAGCACTTGCCCACTGCCTTAAAAATTCAGTTACCGTTAAGATGTCAGGGCTGTAAGAGAGCTCAGAGAAGCACCTGCCCTCTACAAGAAGATGCCAAGATTCCAGAAAGTTACCATGACTCAGGCTAAGCTAGACCCTAGCATGCTGACTTTCAGTCCAAGTTCTTATCCAGTGAGCAAATCTGGTGACAGAAGGTAGAATACAAAACAAGATGCAAAATTCTCTACTGGATAAAGAGCTCAATTCCATGCCCAAATGTTGTTAACCCCTTGGTACCTTTCTGCCTTCAGGGTTTTGGATGCCGCATCCTCAGCAGGGCTCAGAGTGCAGTTGTTACATTGAATCCGGGCACTAATACAGTCAACTAAGTTTACGGTCAACTTATAAAGGGATGATCATTCAGTAATGGGAGTTTCTTGACTGATTTCCTTTCATTTAAAATAATTCCACTTCAAAATCATTGTATTAAAACTGTTAAATCTATATTATGAGCTCCATCTCAAATATGCAGAGATATTTTTATAATACATTGACTTGAAAACAATGTCATATGTATTATTTCAAAAACAATTTCATATTTGATATGAAAACAACTGCCTACCAAATTGCTGTGGGGAAGTCCAAGGTGTCCATGGTTTAGCTTCCTCTGAGGCCTCTCTCTTTGGCTTATAGATGGCTGCCTTCTCCTTGTGTCCTCACATGGTCTTCCCTCTGTGTATGACTCTCCTAGTTCCATTTTACAAAGACCCCAGTCACATTGGATTAAGGACCACTCTAGTGACCTCATTGTACCTTTCTGAAGAACTTATCTCCAAATATAGTCACATCCTGAGGTACAGGGCTAGGATTTTAACATATGAATGAGGGCCCAACCCTGCATGCATATATCTATATCTATAGATAGATAGATAGACAGACAGACAGATAGATCGATAGAGATATGACTGCCTAAGGTATACTGGGTACTGTGCACAGGTAAGCATCCTTGCCCTAATTGTCACAAAATTTTCTACAAAACCTGGGTATGAGATGTAAGATTGCACTTCCACTCAAATTCATACACTTTCTTAACATAAACGATGAGGGTCTATGGGTTACAATCTAGAATTCACATAAAGAATAACAGAGATAAAGAATAACAGAGATAAAGAATAAGCCAGCATGGTGGCACGTGCTTGTAATCCCAGGACTATCAAAGGCTGAAGCAAGAGGACTGCAAGTTCAAGTCCATCCAGGGAAATTTAACAAATTAGCAAGACCTTGTCTCACAAACAAAGGACTGGGAATGTATTTTAGTAAGAAGGCCCTGGGTTCAATCCCCAGTACTGCAAAAAAGAAAAAGAAGAAAGACGAAAACCTCTCTCTCCCCCCCTCTCTTTCATGCACACACAGCACACAAAGCATTAAGATAATTTTCCTCAAAGGAACTGCTACTCTTTAATTCTGAACATTTTAAGACATCCAGAATCACTTTCCCTAAGCAATTATGATTTTACAAAATGCTGTCAAGACCATTGCAAAGTTTTACTGCCCAGACAGAGCTAAATGCCTGGAGCTTTTGGGAGTGATTTATTATTTACTCTGGAGGTAAGTTGCTAAGCAAGATTTATTCAGTAAGAACAGAGCCATCCATAACCATACAGTGTATGTTTGACTGTGAGGGGGATTTTTTTCACCATTCCTCAAAAGGTTTTTTTTTTTTCTTTATCAGAAAAAAAAAATCAGAAAAATATAATTGAATGCAAGTTTTCTCCCTTTTGTGAAATCGAGGGCACTGCTATGCATTAGACAAGCTAGGTTGATTCCAACATTCTCATTTGAATTTTAGCTCTGAGAAATTTTTAGTAAATTTTCAGAATAAAAACATTGGAAGAACAATATCAAAGTCCATTGATAGAATCTGTTGGGTAACTGCTTTACCTACACAGGGCTTTTCCTTTTAGAGTATTTGCTTCATTATACTACAGTGGCCTAACCTTCCCATTTATATCATCTCAGAGAACTCTGGATGCCTAAGAGAAAGAAAACACTAATAATGCATATTTGCCAACTTTGGTTTTCAGAATTGATAAGTAATCGGGTCAATTGCTGGCCTACTTCTGCCCCCTAGTGACAGTAACATATTTTTGTTTTTTGCAAAGGATGGCTGGGGAGATGGGATCTGAAAAAGTGGCTGCCCCCTGTTCTTCCCCCGTGTCAACAACCTGTTCTCCAAGATTCTCACACCCTCCAGCTGCCCCTCCACCGGGAATAGAAAAAAGGATGTGATCAATGTGCTCACATCCGGGTGGCCGAGACTGATAACTTACCTTCTCTCTGGACTGTTCACATTTCGACAAAAGATCTGAAGTGAGAAGACAATGCTGCTTAACAGTAAAACACCAATGCGGAAGTTTAAGCTTAAGGAGAAGGATTTCGTTCCTGAGTTTTCTGGTTTGAGTTTGGGTTTTTGTTTTTGGACGGGTGGATGAGTTTCAAGAGTCATCCAGCACCTCTGTTTCTTTGGTAAAACACTGATCCTGCTATCATCAGGGAGGGGGGTAAAATTAGCAGAAGCTCCAAGAAAATGCTCTGTTTCCCAGGCTTGTCTCTTCTTTTCCCCCTCTCCCATGCCTGTGCCTGGGTGGAAGGCTCAGCTCCGGTGGCAGCCATGTCTGACCAGGCATCACACCCCGCAGACACAGAGTGGGTGGAAGCATGAGCAAGGAATGTTCTGGTCGGACTCCAACCATCCTCCCACAGCTGCTAACAGGACTCCCTGCCGCAGACCCTCCGCAAGTCAGGGAGTTTTTCAGGCAGGTAGCCAATCTCCTGAGGTGGTGGAGCTCGGGGGAGGCAGGGTTGAGCAAAAGGAGGTAGACAAGGAGGCAGTCGCTGGGGAATTCGACAGAGACCCAGGCAATGTTGCTGAACTCTGGCTTGGGCTGGTCATTAATCAAGCCCCTCCCAGATGCTTGAAGGTGGCCTCTTTCCAAATTGGGAGAAGTGCCAAAGAGAAACCCAAACAACCAGGGCCCAAGTGCAGTTTAGACAGAACCACGAAGAAAATAGGAAGAATGAGCAGAGAATGAGGGCTGCTTCGTGTTGCTGGTCTGATTGTTGAGAAGCCAAACAGACGTTGGCAGCCTCAGATTCACCAACAACTCCTGTGGACAGATTCTACAGAAACTGGCGGAGTGTGGCCGGTGGCCGGGAGTTAAAGGTCGGATCTCAGTGCATGGAGTACAGTGATGCAAAGCAGATAGAGTCTGGCGTCCGGCAGGCCCGAGTTTGAATCACAGATCTGCCCCTGGCTAACTATTCTACCTTTGACAACTTCTCCATCCTTTAATTGTCAGCTCAAAGATATTCCTTCAGACCCCCCCCAAAATAGAACAGATTCCTGTTTACAAATCTCTAGTCCAGTAATCCCTTATAATTTTTATTCATAACATATATCACCATTTGTTAATTTTGTATTTTATATGCGGGATAATTTGTCTAATTTCTTTTCTCTTTTCTGCATGCTAAGCTCTTTCATTCTCCATTTTATCCCAAGGTCTAGCACATAGAATATGTATAGTCAATAAAGATTTGAGAAATAAATGAAGCGTAGTAAGTTTTCATCATCTATAAAATAGGATGATAGCACTTTTCTTGTACGTTTATTATGAAGACTAATGAAACAATATATGTTTTTTTTTAAATCCTCCCTGAGTCTGCACACAGTAGGTGCTCAAAGTGGGCCTATCCTTTGTCTCTTTGGGGACCCACCATAGCAGGACACACTTGATCACCAAAAGTGCCACTGAGCCCAAATTAGCCACAGCAGAAAACCAGGGACCTGAGCAATCCACGAATTCCATCACCAGTCCCTGAATAACCAAAACTAGTTGGCACATTACAATTAATCGCCTCTTCTCTCTAGATGTCCCTTGATGGCAGGAAAAGTTATCTCCAGCTTCACTTCTCTTCCCATCCCAGATACGGAGCAACCAGAGGGACTGTAAATCCACTCCTAACATTTTCAGTTGTTTGAGTTATGTTCTACCAGAATCAAGAAGGTGACTTTAAAAACATGAAGGAGAAATAAAGGTTGCACTTCCCAGAGCAGAGTACAGGTGTAAAATGAAACCTAACTTTTAATATGAGGGTGATCTGGAGGAGGAAGTGCTAAAAATATTTTTATAGAATACTTGCATTATGGGTAATTTTTTTAAATCCAAGCTTCAACTTGCATGACACTGAGGCATAAGTCTACCACTTAATGACATTTATAACTCTGTAACAATACATTTTGTATAAATTACTGCTGAGGCTTAACATTTCTGATTATGATATATAGAATACAGTGATGTCATAAAGGCAAAGTTTGTAAGTTACGATCTGTCCTGTTGCTTTAAATAAGAGGATTTCTGGAGACAATTGCCTTGATGAATATAAACTCAAATGAACCTTGAATCTCTTCAATTATTCTTATTTAGAATTCATTTTCCTTTGAACTTTCATTTAACTCAAAGCACAATCGTCCCACTATAAATCAAATGCGAGCTTGTCTTTCCTGCAATAACAAGTATGCTTTAAATAATGAAGCAACACCTATGATCATAAAAGATAATGTTTCAGTGCACCAAAATACAAAAGATAAAGAGATTTATTATCCTAGTTCAGTGACAAGAGTTGAATATTTTTGTACCAACAGACATCTCTATTCCAGACAACACTTTCTATTCGACTTTTTAGTGCATTTCCTTTTTCAGAAGACTGGGCTGCCTTAGTACAAATGAGAGAAATTCCAGATTCAATGCATCATGCTGGTGGTGACTGAAAAGCTCAGCTCTCTCCTTCCTCAGTTTCCCTGGGAGGCTAATGGATAGAAAAATCTCTCAACCTCCGTGGGCCTCTTTTTCACTATGAAAGGGCTGGGCTACATTATCCCAAGCTCTAAACACTATGGTTCTGGGCCGGTGAGATGGCTCAGCGGCGTAAACACCTGCCTTGCAAGCGCGAGGGCCTGAGTTCGACTCCCGGATCCCACATATGAAAAAGGGGCTGGTGATATCGCTCAGCGGCACGGGTGCCTGTTGGCACACAAGGTCCTGAGGTTGACCCCCCGGTACCCACCAAAAAAAAAAAAAAGATCTAAACACTGTGGTTCTGTATACCTTTCCTTTTCCACAGAATTATAGTGAGGAATAACTAAGTTAATGGGTGTGAATATACTTTAAAATGCATAAAAGTGCTATACATCACACTTGCTAGTTTTTACTTCTGCATTTTGTAAATACCATTATACATCTATGATGCGAACTATGCTATACAGGGTACTACAGAAAACCCTGGGGCATCTCCAAGCTATTACAGGTAACACAGTTTCATAAAGAAGAGTTCCTGGAGTTCCCATAATGAATCCTCTAGAATGAGAGAAATCCCACATTATAGCTCAAGTGACCAAAACACCCCAGAAGAAAGTCAACATCCCCGTGGAAAATCTTCCCCAGCAGACGGGACACAGAAGAGCTACCCAGGTAGGCTAACAGGTAGAAAGCTCTCTTCCCACCCTTTCTCCATGAACTTCATCTTGAAAGCATTGGGACCTGTCTTCAATACACCCTTGGGTGTATGATTTACATTTTTAATATTGGCATTTATGATGTGGTGCTTTTTCCTGGTTAATTGGTATCAGAGCAAAATGTTTTCCTCTCTCCTGAAATAAATCTCTTCAAGAGCTTCAATTGCACATTCTTTTGTTCTATCCCTCATTTGAAACAGGCTCTATAAAGCTGGCAGACCACACTACATAATCTTTTTCCTCTCACGTTTTTAAATCTGGGGGTTTATGCTTTAATGGCTTTGATGTGCTTACTATTCAGCCTGTTACTTAAACCATGTTCTTCCCCATCCAACACCCGCCTTTCCCTCAGCCTAGCAGCCTGTACCCTCTGAGGCTGAAAGGATTTATTTATCATCCAGAACGTTTCCATAATTTTGGAAACATATGTTTCAAAATTGCATTCCAATATCTCATACTATGTTTTTTGTCTTACATCTGTTCTATAAAAACAAACAAAACATATATAATTATATTCCAATGGCTGCAAAGTCTACATTTTCCACAAGAGTTGGTTCTTCAACATCAGTAAGTCACAAAAAAAGGCACTTGCTCCTTTGATGTCATCTGAATGCACATTCTTTGTGTTAATTAGAGCTAACCACTGATAAGAGCAAACTTGTACATCTCTGTGTGAAACTTTAATTGACTCACTTCCAAATTCATTTCAATTTTACAAGATCATCTCTTTATTGAAAATTAGCTATTGTTGAAAATATAGTCTCAAGATAACCCCAACAAGGCGCAGAGAGCTCGTAACCTTCATCCTAGGAGGTGACCTGTATTGTCAATATTCCTTTAGTCCAGACATACTAAGCCACCTTACCTTTGACAAAGGTGCCAAACACATTCGCTGGAAGAAAGATAGCCTCTTTAATAAATGGTGCTGGAAAAACTGGCTCTACACATGCCGAAGATTAAAACTAGACCCATATCTTTCACCATGCACTAAACTAAATTCAAAATGGATCAGAGATCTAAATATTAAAACAGAAACATTAAATCTGCTGGAAGGTAGGATAGGTAAAACCCTTGGAGACATTGGTGTAGGCAAAGACTTTATGAATAAAAACTCAACCGCACGGGAACTATCCCAAAGAATCAATAACTGGGATCTCATCTTATTAAAAAGCTTTTGCACAGCAAGAGAAACCACCAACAGAGTGAAGAGACAACCCACAATGTGGGAAAAAATGTTTGCCAGCTGTTCCTCAGACAAAGGATTACTATCGAGAACATATAAAGAACTCAAAAAAATCAGACCTCCCAAATTTAAAGACCCACTCCACAAATGGGCATCTGAGATGAATACACATTTCTCAGATGAAGAAATACTAATGGCAAATAAATATACAAAAAAATGTGCAACATCACTAGTCATTCGAGAGATGCAAATTAAAACAACACTGAGATAACATCTCACCCCAGAAAGAATGGCTACTATAAAGAAATCAACTCATAACAAATGCTGGAGGGGCTGTGGGGAAAAAGGAACCCTTCTTCACTGTTGGTGGGAGTGTCGACTGGTACAGCCACTGTGGAAGTCAGTGTGGAGATTCCTCAAAAAACTAGGGTTGGAGGTCCCATTTGACCCAGCTACTCCCCTTCTGGGCATCTTCCCAGAAGAATTAAAAACATCGTACCACAGCGATATATGTGCACCCATGTTTATAGCAGCACAATTTGTAATAGCCAGATCTTGGAAACAACCCAAATGCCCATCAACTGAGGAATGGATAAGAAAGATGTGGTATTTTTATACAATGGAGTACTAGTCAGCCATAAAGAAGGATAAACTGGAGACTTTTATAGGTAAATGGATGCAACTCGAGAAAATACTCATAAGTGAAATCAACCAGAAGCACATGTGTAAGCATCGTATTGTCTCTCTAGTATGAGAAACTGAAAGAGTAAATAAGATCCAAAATGTACAATAGACATGGTGAATCAAAAAGAAACTGGTCAAAAGGAAAGAGAGACCGGAATAGGGAAAAGAAAGAAGGGAAAGGGAAAAAAAGTATATATATATATAAGATGGTTAAGATAGATACACTACCAATTTTACTTAGTTCATTGAAGAGTAAGGTTTGTGCCAATAATGTTTGGACAATTGAATGCTAATGTCTGGTATCCTGAATAACTAACTTAAAGATAGTAATACATAATGTATTAACCATTGTTACCCTCCTATTATGTTGTTTTGAAAATTTGTTCTTCTTTTGATTTGTTTTGTTTTTTTTTCTTCTCTTTAAAATAAAAAAATATATATATTCCTTTAGTAACATACTTCTCTCTCTGTACTATCCTAGTGGAAAGACAATAAGCCGACGCACAACAAAAAAGATCAAAAGCAAAAAACAGAAGTGAATGAAACAGAAAGACATAATTCGCCAAAATATGTTGGGTTATTTATTTATTTTTCAGTGCTGGGGATCAAACCCAAAGCCGTGCACATCCTAGATGAGTGTCCTGCCTCTGAGCTACAACCCCAGCCCTTTTTACTTTTTATTTTGAGACAGGGTCTCCCTAAGTTACCCAAGTTGGTCTTGAACTCGAAATTCTCTCCTGCCACAGCCTCCTGAGTAGCTGAGATCACAGGCCTTTTGTAATAACTATTCCAACCACATACCAGCTCCCTCCTGTTCAAAATTTGTATGCACCACAATTCCCCTTCCTCTCTCTCCCTTTCTCTCTCCCTATTCCCTCTCTCTCTCTCTCTCTCTCTCTCTCTCTCTCTCTCTCTCTCTCTCTCTCTCTCTTCTTTCCATTTAAACATTAAAACCCTATCATTTTACAAGTGTCTTTATAACACGGGATCAAAAACACAGTGAACACTGCTGCCAAGTGCCATTCAACAGAGAGGCAAGCTCATAAAAAGATTACATTGTGTCATCATTCACCTAATTCACTAAATCTGGCATTACATACCTTCTGACGCTTCCTGGAAGTCAAAGTGACCGTGAAAGGTAAATCCTTTGAATCAATTCAGGACATTGAGGCAGCCAGGACAGCACAGCGAAAGACACAAAAAAGGACTTCCAGAACTGCTTCAGAAAGTGGCAAGAATGATGGAATAAGTGTGTTTGAAGTAAGAAGTATTGTGACTGGGATTAATGGCAATGTGTTTTTCGCTGTAGCAAATTTTTTGAATTTACACATTCACCATATTTTTTTATCAGACCTAATACATTCACTGTATTTTCCTAGAATGTTTGATATCAAAACAGGTCAAAATTAGATTGACCTTTGAAAAATTGAAAAAGCCTCCCAAACTGAGAATCACTCTTCACCCTACTAAAAATGAAATTTCATCATCGAGGTAAATTTCTCTCCTATGTTTCTGCCATTTTTACCATGATCTTAAAACTCTTAGCATTTGGATACTGCTAAAAGAGGTCTGTCTGATACCCGCAGTGGTGTGCTGGTAAAAATTTAATCACCAGCTCAAAGTGAGGGGGAAAAATTCTGAGTTAAAATGTTTGCTAACTCCCATAATGTAAATACCTTCATCATGGCCAATTTCAAGATCCCAAAGTGATGTCACTGAGTGACAGAGTCTGGAATATCTATGTGCAGTTGGCACTTACAAGGTGGTACAAGCCAGTTCCACCACACTGCTAGATGCCCATGACTCAGGGATTTTTAAATGTTCCCAACAACTTTGACATATGGCAGCAGTTCTAGAAGTAACTTATGCAGTTGGCTCTCAACCAGTTTTCAGACATTATTGTCAATTTTCTACGCTAATGAGTATATATAAGATCACAGGTGGAAGTCACTGTGTTCAGCCAACACACAACATAACCCATGTTGGAGATGAAGAATTCACTCAACAGACAGTAATACGAGGCCCAGGGGGTATTCAGAAATTTGCAGTGTCTGGCACCAAGAGGTCAGAGAGAGCCAGGTCAGCAAGGGAAGGCCCAGAACACCCACTGAGGTACCAGGATTCTATCCCATAGGCCTCTGGTTTTCAAACTTGACACAGAAATTTGTCCTCTGAGAAAATCTTACTCTACAGCCCTGTGTATAAAAGTAACCCAGTGGGAGGTGGAGGGACACGCTCAGAGCACCCCCTTCCTGTTGGCCTCCTTTGCCCCAGGCAGGTCGGGGCACCTCAGAGTCTCCTGCCAGCACAGTTGGAAAACCATGGCTCCTGGCCAGGGACAGCAAGCAGAGGGGCCCAGGGAATTCCTGCTGCTGTGGCTTCATTTCAACAAATTCTTCTGAAGTCAATAAATTCTATATATCTACTTTTATCTTGAGCAGACATCTTGTTCTTTGCAGTTCCTCTTCCTCTGCTGATTTGCAGACTTGCCCCCACACGATTTAACACTTAATTGTGTCCTGTCTTGTGTCATTGTCAAATTGTTTCTTGAGCATGTTTTCTCCCTAGCCAGATAAATTATCCTGAGGACAGGAAGCATACATGGCTTCTCATGCATCCCCTTCAGCTGGCCACACAGGGCAAGGAATGGGGTATCGAAAGGACCCTCTCTCCCAACCCAAAGATCCTAAGACTCCCCACTCAGAGTAAGAGCAGTCGGCACTGTACTCCTGTGACAAACATTAAATTAGTGACAAACATTAAATTAGTGAACACGGAATAGTTAGTAGGCAGGTGTTTGTGTTTCAGAGCTAAGAGTTGATTTAAACAAATTCTTCAGTTCATGAATGTTACTGTTTTGGATGCATACACAACCCCTCTTGTCACACTTAGAATTCCCTTTATCTTCCATTCTCTAGCCCAGTTTTTCTCCCTATGTCCCTTTTATTGGATTTACATGTATATGTCTTTCTATTATCTTGTGTACATTTACTTTAATGTACAGAAATAGTACATGTTTGTGGTATTTTATGAATGTATTAGTTTTACATATCAGTAGGGTTAAGTATGATACTATGTGTACAATCTGCACTGATCAAATCCAACCGCATTTTTTTCCATCACTATCACCACCACCACCCTTCACAATCCCTAGTAAAACAGCTCTACTTTTCAGGTCAGCTCTTTTAGCATCCACATAAGAGAAACAATGTACAGTACTTGTCTTTGTCCAGCTTTCTTCACTCAACATAATGTCCTCTAGTTTCATCCCTTTTGCTGCAAAGACAGGATCTCATTCTTCTTTATGGCTGAATAATATTCCATTGTGTATACATACCACAGGTTCCTTATTTACTCATCTATTAATGGACAGCTATACTGATTTCATATCTTAGCTATTGTGAATTGTATAATAAACATACCCATGCAAGTATCTCTTTCACATGCCCATTTAATTTCCTTTGGATATATCCCAGGAGTGGGCTAAGTAGACTATATGGTAGATCTATGCTAGTTTTTTTTGTTTGGTTGTTTGTTTTCTTCCTGGCATTAGGGATTGAACCCACAACCTAAATGTTAGTCCCTTAGAATACGATATTTTACAAATATCTTTTCCCAAACTATTATCCATTAACTTTATGGATTCCTCATTGGATAAAACTCCTTAACTACAATTTAATTAAAATTCATCCACTTTTTTCATTTATGACTTGTACATTGGGGATTTTGCTTAAGATATGTCCCCCCACCTATGTTACAAAGACATCCTCCTACAGAATCTTCTGAACTATCCTTAATGTTTAAAGTAAAGGTATGCACATGGTGCACCATACCAACTCGTCCACAAACCAGAGCACAACAGAGCAGCCCGCAGTACAGTGGCTGAAAACGATAAACAAGGACTTTGCTCACATAGCTGCAGAGTCCGCAGGGATCCGCAAGGACTGCTCTTCTTTGTGCCATGGGCGCCGGCCGTTTTGGCTCAACTGGGGCTGAGGGATCCATTTCAGGATGCTCGGTAGGTGGCTGGTGATGTGGTGCTGGCTGTCAGCTGGGAGCTCAGCTAAGGCTGAGGGCCAAGGACCTCAGCTCCTTTCCACTTGGGCCTCTTCACAGGCTGCTGGGGCTTTCTCGCAGTCTGAGGCTGAGCTCCACGGGAAGAACTCAAAGGCCACATCACTTAACACAGCCTTTCTGTGTCCCGCGATAAGGCTGTCTCAGCGACACACTGCCTCAGAATTCAGCACGACACCCACTGTCACCGCAAACCTGTCCGGAATCCAGGCAAGGAAACATGTGTCTCTCTTCTTAGTGGGAGGAAGGTCAAAGTCACTTTGTAAGTAACACAAGTGGGAGGTGGAATAACGTTGCCTTCGTCTTTGGGAACAGAATCTGTCACGAGATCCAATTATCTTAGCAGGTCATTTTTATCCTTTGTTAAATTCCTTATACATGTGGGCTGTCAACGGAGCTGTCCCTTCTAGTATGCCGCTCTATTTGTCTCTATCTTTCCACATACCGAAGTTGAAGTTCATACTGCATCATCTTAATACGTCTTAGCATTTGATGGGGCAAGTTTTCCCTCTTTGTTCCCCTCTTTCGGAGTAGTCAGTCCTTGATGAACCTTTAATCTTCCATACAATTTTTCAAATGCATCTATCAAGTTTCTTTTAAAAAGTGCTAGTGGAATCTTGTTGGGATTCCCCTGACTTTATAGGTTAATTTAGGGAAAATTAACATCATTTTATATACTCAGGTACATAAAAATGAGTCCAGGTTTTCTTTTATAGCTTTTAAAATTTTTAATAATTCTTCCCATTGTTACCCTCCTGTTACATTGTTTTGAAATCTTGTTCTATTTTTTTCTTTTCTTTAAAATAAAAAATAATAATAATAATTCTTCTATTTTTGTTAATCCCTATATAGGTTATAGATTCATTGCTGATGTGAATATTATTCTCTTTTTTTTGTTTTGTTTTGTTTTATGTGGGTACCGGGAGTCAAACTCAGGACCTCGCGCTTGCCAGGCAGGCGCTTATGCTGCTGAGCTGTCTCACCGGCCCTATTATTCTGTTTTTAAATATACTTTCTAATCTGTTTTTGGTGCTGAGAAATTCAATGATCTATAAGTTGATCTTGCATCTGGCAACCATGCTTAACTCTAATAGTCGGATCTGTTTTTGCTATCAAGGTGATCATATTATCACCTTCATCTAATGATAGTTTCATCCCTTTCCCTCTAATCCACACATATTTCTTTTCTTTATTTATGGTGTTGGCTAGGAAGTCCAGCATTGGACTAACAATAGTGAGTGATAATGGTGATCCTTGTCTTATTACTGATCTTAAATAGAATATGTCTTGCTCTATCAACTATAATTTGTGCTTCAGCTTTTTCAATATAATGAAACCAAGAATTTTATTAAATGCCTTTCTACATTTACTGAAATAACTATGTGACTTTTTTCTCTTTTAGCCTATTAATGTGATAAATTATGCTACTATGTTGAAACATCCTTTTACTTCTGAATAAGATTACTGAGTGATGCTGGGTGTGGTGGTGCATGCCTGTAATCCCAGCACTGGGGAGACTGAGGTAGGTGGATCACTGCAAGTTCAAGGCCATCCTGGGCTACAAAGTGAGTACAAGGCCACTATGAACTGCATAGTGAGACCCTGTCTCAAAAAGACAAAAAAATTAATAAATAAATTACTGAGTGACAATATATCAACACTTTTAATACTAACACTTGATAAGCCATTTCAGTTTTATTTAGGATTTTTGTGTCTGTGATTATAAACAGAAGAAGTCAATAATTCTCTTTTCTTTATCCAATTCTGGAATAAAGATTATGTTCACCTCGAAAATGAGAAGGGCAATTTTAATTTTTCTTTTTTTTTTTCTTTTTTTTTTTTCTTTTTTTTGGTTTTTGAGACAGTGTCTTTCTATGTAGCCCAGCCAGGCCTCGAACTTACAGCGATCCTCCTGCCTCAGCCTCCTGAGTTCTGGGATCCCAGGCGTGAGCCACCACACCCAGCTAATTTTTCAATTTTCTATTTTGAGGTAGCCAGACTTTAACTGTAAAACTGTCTGGGCCAGGTATTTTTTGTTTCTTGGGGTTTTTTGCTTTTGTTTTTGCTTGTTTTTTTTTTTCTTTTGGAGTGGGAATCTTTGGTTACTATTTCAATGTCTTACATGTTTATTTGTTTGTTTCTTTGTTTATTCAAGTTTTCTGTTTCTTCCTTTTACCAATATAGGAATTTCACAGTGTTCTCTAAATACTTTCATTTTGTGTAAGCTTTCCAAATTTAGTAGGATAAAGTTATTAAAATTTTAGTTATCACTTTCATTTTTCTGTCTATAGTAGTTTCTCCCTTTCAATATGTATTTTGTTTATTCAATATTTTTCCTGATTAATCTTTACTAATGCACATCTTCATTAACTATTAAATATTAACAGGATGGTTCCTGCTATTTGTATTTTCAAAAAGAAAATCAACTTTTTGGTTGTCAGTCTTCTCTACTGTTTGAATTTATTTGTTCTCCATTGATTCCTATCCCCTTCTATTTATTATTTCTTTCCTTCTTATTTATTTCAATTGCTGTGTTGCTGTTTTCCAACTTCTTGGGTAAAATTCTTAACTTATTTGATGTTGACCTGAAAAATAGATATAAAGCAAGACATTTTTCTCTGACAATTATTTTAGTCATGACATACTTATTTGGATAGAGAGCATTATTATTATTATTTGTTAATTTTTAATTTCTATTAATTTTGCTTACATTCCTTAAGAATGTAATAAGTAACCCTCTCTTTAAGCCAGTTTCTTAGTTATATTAGTTTGTAGATAGATAAGATTTTCCCAGGTAATTTTTAGTCTTATAGTATTACACTCAGAGAGCATATTTTGCATGATCATCATTCTTTGGAATGTACTGAGGTTTCATTTGAAGCATGGGTATGGTCAGTTTTTACAAATGTGTCCTGTGTGCACTGGAACCACTAAACTGGTTAGGGCAGAGTGCTAGATGGACTCCAAAGGGTCTTTCTGAGAAAGGATGGGTCCCAGAATAATTTGAACCCAACTTGGACCTGAGTAACTACCCTAAAGATAGAGAATAGTATCACATGTGGCTGAATAGGATTAAATGAAATGAGATATGCAGGAGCGATCTATAAATCATGAAGTGCTATATGGATATTAGTGATTCTACTCATTCCTTCTACAAATCTCCAATTCTTCATCTGCTGTTGGTCCATCATATAAATCTGACTTTCAGCCTCTGGGCAAATAACCTTGCTTCCTACTCCATGGAGTCAACAGAATCCACATGAAAGGAACTCTACCAGCTTCCCACCACCAAGTCACCAAGTTGACGGATGCTCCAGCATCCACTTATTTTTGCAACCTCACCACTGGTTCCATGGAGAACCTCTGTTCCCTATCCAGGGTCAGTCCTGCCTTGGGTAACTAGCTCCCATTCCTTCCTGCCTTCTCCAGAATCTTCCATTATCAGTTACCCATTCATGCCCTAGAGCTCTCAGCTTTTTTGTCTCTACTAGATCTTCTCATCCTAATCGCCCCATGTTATCATCGCTTCCAATCCCCAGATCCACACTCCCCTTTAGCTCCTTCCATTCCGACTTCTTTCCTTCACACAGTGGCCTGCACTTGCTCTATCTGCTCTCTCATCTCCCCATCACTCTCAGCCTCTTCCAGTCTGAGTCCCACTCTCATGCCACCATCAAACCTAACTTTGCAAAAGTCTCTGTTTTATCAGGTCCAAACTGTCCCCTCCCTTGATCTCTCAGCAGCCTTTGATAGGTGAACAACTGCTCCCTCCTTTGGAAAATGATCTCCTTTCTTGATTTGAATGAATGAATGAACCACATAGGCCTTGGGCTAAACAGCTCCATCTGCATACAGATAGTCCTGGACTTATGATGATTTGACTTACAACTTTTTGACTTTAAAATTGTGTGAAAGTGATGCACATGCAATAGAAACTATACCTCAGATTCTGAGTTTCAATCTTCTCCTGGGCCAGGGATATGCATTGCAATCCTCTCGTGATGCCGGTGGCAGCAGGGAGCCACAGCTCCCCCTCAGCCACACTATCTGGGGGTCATCAGTGACACTTCTCCCGTGTTGCTGAGCGATAATGCTCAGCAAGTTAAGTATATTAAATGTACTTTGGGATTATGATGTTTTCAACTTACAATGGGTTTATCATAAACACCTCACTTTAAGCCAACAAGTGTCTGTGTATCTAAGGCCTCTTACAGAAATTGTCAAAACGTCCATCGTTCTGAGCCACAGGGTGGAGACAGGTTTTCCACATACAAGAAACGGGTCCCTAGGACCATAACATAACGTGACTCAGTTATCGCAGGAGCTGTCACTTCTAACAAGGTAGGCTGCAGACCATGGAGACTGCCCATTCTCCTTCTGCTGGGTAGGAAACAGGAATAATCCTCAGCCCAGAGCACTTGGCAACCAGGACCTTACCCACCTCCCTGTCCCGGAGACATCTCTCAGTTCTATGCTCTTTGATGCAAAAGAGAAGCCAGAGGCCTGACTCCATGACCCTTTGGGCCACCACTCAAGCGCACCCTCTTACAGACTCCTGACACACAGGCTACAGGGGCATTTGCTCCATTTTTCTCATCCATCCTCCAGCAAGCAGCACAACTGAGCAAACATTTCTAGAGTGCCTACTGTACCTCCTTTGTACAAAGCAGTACGAGCCATAACCTTCACCCTAAGCAAGGATGCTCTCTAGCTATGGAGACAGGGATGCACATAAGGGAAGAAGGGACCCTGAGCAGGAACTGGGGATGGGGCTGGGGGCCCTGAGCAACTCTGAAAGTGTGGAGGGAAGTGACTCCAAGTAACAGTAGCGCCAAGGTCCGGCCAGAAACCTGGAGCTCTACCCCCCTCTGCTGTTCCTTTACAGACGAAACAGACTTCTGCCCTAGCAACCTAAAAGGGAGTGGGGAGGGGCAGATCAATAGGTGCAGAAGACCAGGGCAGAAGAGCAAAGAAACCGGGAACAATTAAGAAACAACAGTGACATCAAAGCTGTTCATATAGGGCAGGCCCAATTATGACAACTGGTGTCTGTGGTTTGTCTCTCAGCATTTACACAGCATTTACACTGGATTCCCAACGGCCTCAGAAAGTAGATTATGCCAGCTTTACAGATGTCTTTTGCATCCCAAAAGACTGTGAAATCCCCCACAGTCTTACATAGCTGGCAAGTGACAGAAGTAGGACCCCAAATCCTGGCCTCTGACTCCAACTCTGTCCTCTTTCCCCTAAAGCTCATGGCTTTCAGAAACAGCACGTTACAGGGTAGATGAAGGTGAGAGGGCTTCTAGGTATTTTTCCAATCTCTGCAAACCCTCATCCCTCCTGCCACACTCCTCCTCTGCACCTACTCATCCACAGGAAACTGCACGTTCATGGAAAGTCACCTGATTCACTTCCTAAAGAATATGTTAAGTTGAATGTGGTGGTGCACACCCATAATCCCAGCACTTGGGAGGCTGAGGCAGGAGGGTCACAAGTTCAAGGCCAACCTGAGCAATTTAGCAAGGCTCTGTCAAAAAGAAGGAGAAGAAGAGGAACATACTGTGGTTATTTGCACAGAACTAGGGCAGGGCCTCTACCACCAGCATCTTCTGGCCCAGAGAGAAGATGAAGCTTTTACCACCCTCATCCTTTCCTGGTTCAGGTCATCACCTATAGACCTCGACCCTGGTAGATACAAGGGAAGATCTCAGGGACCTTACATGACATTGACAACATGATGCATTTATCATAACAACAACAATAATAAAGAGCAACAATGATAGCAGCGAAGAATTCTTGAGTGCTTGCTATTCACTGCCACCACGGTATGAACTTGCCATGGCTTTCACGGTACCAGATCTTCATGACTATCTAATGGAGAGGGTTCTAGTGTGATACCATTAATGTTTTCCAATATCTGGATTGAGAGAAAAGGCTCCAAAAGGGAAAAAAGACTGATGTGGACCTCTAAGAAGAAAAAAGGCAGATGAGGCACCTGGGGACACATGTAAGAGAAATGTGGGAAGCAAATATAAGATTAGGTGTGACCGATTTACACAGGGAAGAGGAAGGGCTGAGGGTGCAGCACTTGCCTACCATGAACCTTGGGTTCCAGCACCTTCAAAAAGAAAAAGGAAAAGGAAAGGGAGAGATCAGAAGCAACTGAGTGCTGGTATGCATGTCACCACCATAGATGGCCAGTCGGTGAGGGAAAGGACTCGTGGCAAAGGAGACCAGAGTTAATTTGAAAGTGCATAGTAAAACCACGAAAAAACGCATCCCATTATCTGCCTGCTCTGTCCTCAGATGTATGGGACAAAGTTTCCACTCTCAGAGTAGCTTCTGACTATTCCCCGTCACCTCGATCAGAGCCGAGTGAGTGTGTGAGGACACAGGCTCTCCAAGGGCGGGGATGGATGGGCCTCTTGGTGTGGAGAAAAAGAAGAGCAGGCGAAAGTGAGTTGGTGCAGGCCGGAGCCGTGTTTGCTGTCAGTTTGGGGCGCTCCACTGCACAGGATCCTCACCTTAGGGGACATGGAAATGTTCCTGAGTCATGAGGTCGGTTTGTTTTTTCTAGTTTCTTGTTTTTATAAAGCATGGAGCATTTTATCTCATGAGTCTACAGGAGAATTGCGTGGTGTTCCACAGCACTCCTAAATGCGTCCCTGAGAGTTACGCTCCTGTGGGTGAGGCAGGTCTGACAGGCGATGGGGCCTGTGATTGTACTGCCTGAAAGTCCTCTCTAAGTGGGCGGGACTCCTGTCCAACCCCAGGGCAGTGTGCTTGCCTCTCTCCACCTATGGGCAGGACAGATGCTGCACTAAACTCAGAATATTTTTAGTGTACCATATATATTAACTAATGCAAAATTTTAAAAGTAAAGGTATTTGAATACAGAGAAAATAGAAGTAGGGAAAGAATAGTAAATCCAGGAATGAATCCACCAAATGGTCATGTGGTTTTCAGTCTTATCTAATTCCAGCCACAGGTGCACATCACAAACCAACAAAACAGGGTGCCCACAATCCACTCACACTGTTTATTCCAAACCTCTAAACAGGGTAGCCAGGCCCTCAGGGCCCAGGTACCTCCCATTGTACCAGGTGGGCAGGCTGTCTGTCACTCTCCAGACCAGGCGGGGAGATGCGCTCGAGAAACCTTGCCGACGCACGCAGGCGTGTTCTGACTCCCGCTGTGGCCACACACCTGTGTCCTTCCTTGACGTGACTGCCTCTTGCTAGAAACGGCATCCAAATATTCCTTGGGGACCTGAAACACCCAAGGAACAATGACAAAACCAAAGAGAACCTGTCTCCCTGAGGTTAAAGATTATTATCTTTGGTCAGGGGAAAGGTTGTACATTTGGTCAAATTCCACCCGGGTTTTGGAATCCTCCACATTTTTTTTTTTTTTTTTGGGTACCAGGGGTCGACCTCAGGACCTCGCGCGCCAGCAGGCGCCTGTGCCGCTAAGCAATATCACCGGCCCTGAGTCCTCCACTTTTAAGATATCCTGCTCCAGAAGCACAATTTTAACTGCTCCTAAGCTTTAAAAAAAAAAATGTATACACACATTATATACGTATATAACACATATAAGTGCAATGATTTTACCACTAAACTATATAAGACAGAAACCACAAAATTGAAATTTTGTCTTTCAAAGGGTTTTATGTACTCCTCTAACTAAAAACAGCTTCACAATAAAAAGATCTAGTTTTACAAGAGAGTCTGACCGAAAATAGTAACTCTGGCCTTGAGGACGAAGATCTCATTGCTATATAAAGGATTTAGTGCATATAAATGTCTAAGCATAATAATCTGATTTATAGCGTACCCCTTGCCAAGGCCCTTGTGGCACCCTACAGTTACACTGCCCTAATTAAAGCATCCTAGAAGCCTAATAGATTCACCCCAGATAAAACTATCCTGTAAAATCCCAGCCCACCAAAAAGCCCTGGCTCCATGGCAAAGGGGTGGTGGCAAAGGGGGGTTTTGGATAGAAAGAGAGCATTTAGTGTCTAATCCCCATGCTCAAAGCCTGCCAAAGTACATAGGAGTAATCCCAAAGTAAGCGTATCATGAGGAGGGCATCTGGATGTCCACCTCAGGCTTTCCTAATAAATTTGGTATTTGCTTATTACAAGTGAATACTTCTGGACTCTAAAACAATAAATCCAAAGGACAGCTTGCACAGGAAAGCAAGAAGAATGCTTCTGCTCCAGAGGACTATTTGTTTTGTTTTGTTTTTGTTTGTTTGTTTGTTTTTAAAGAGAAAAAATATAGAACAAAATTTCAAAGCAAGAGAATAGGAGGGTGGGGGCCGGTGAGATGGCTCAGCAGCTTAAGCGCCTGCCTGGCAAGCGCGAGGGCCCGAGTTCGACTCCCGGAACCCACATACGAAAAAGGGGCCGGTGATATCGCTCAGTGGCACGGGCGCCTGCTGGCGTGCGAGGTCCTGAGGTCGACCCCCCGCTACCCACAAAAAAAAAAAAAAAAAGAGAATAGGAGGGTAATGATGGTTAATACATTGCATATTGTTAAGTTTAAATTAGTTACTAAGAGTACAAGATATCAGCATTCAATTGTCCCAACAATATTAGCAAAAACCTTTCTTTTCAATAAACTAAGAGAAAGTAGTAGTACATCTATCTTAACTATCTTTTATATATGTATATGTATGTATATATATATATAATATAATATATATATATATATTGTTTTTGCTTTTCCCTTCCTTCTTTTCTCCATTCCCCCACCCCAGTTTCTCTTTCCTTTTGAACAGTTTCTTCCCGTTTTACAATATCTTTTGTACATTCTGGATCTTATTTACTCTGTCAGCTTCTCACATAGGGAGATAATACTATGTTTACACATATGGGTCCGGTTTATTTCACTTATGAGTACGGTCTTGAGTAGAAACCATTTACCTATAAAAGTCTCCAGTTTATCCTTCTTTATGGCTGAGTAATACCCCACTGTATATAAATACCACATCTTTTTCATCCATTCCTTGGTTGATGGGCATTTGGGTTGTTTCCAAGATCTAGCCATTACAAATTGTGCTGCTATAACATAGGGTTTGCATATAACACTGTGGAACGATGTTTTTAATTCTTCTGGGAAGATACCCAGAAGGGGAATAGCTGGGTCAAATGGGACCTCTAATCCTTTTTGAAGAATCTCCACACTGATTTCCACAGTGGTTGCACCAGTCTACACTCCCAACCAACAGTGGAGAAGGGTTCCTTTTTGCCCACAGCCCCTCCAGCATTTGTTATTGGTTGATTTCTTGATAATAGCCATTCTTTCTGGGGTGAGATGGAATCTCAGTGTTGTTTTAATTTGCATCTCTCAAATGACCAGTGATATTGAACATTTTTTTCATATAATTACTTGCCATTTGTATTTCTTCATCTGAGAAGTGTGTATTTATCTCAGAAGCCCATTTTTGGATTAGGTCTTTAAATTTGGAAGGTCTGTTTTCTGTTTTTTCGGTTTTTTGGTTTGTTTGTTTTTTTTAGTTCTTTATATGTTCTCAGTAGTAATCCTTTGTCTAAGGAACAGCTGCCAAACATTTTTTCCCACATTGTGGGCTGTCTCTTCACTCTGTTGGTGGTTTCTCTTGCTGTGCAAAAGCTTTTTAATAAGATGAGATCACAGTTGTTGATTCTTTGTGATAGTTCCTATGCGATTGGGGTTTTATTCATAAAGTCTTTGCCTACACCAATATCTTCAAGACTTTTACCCATTCTATCTTCCAGCAGATTTAATGTTTCTGTTTTAATATTTAGATCTTTGATCCATTTTGAATTTAGTTTAGTGCATGGTGAAAGATATGGGTCCAATTTCAATCTTTGGCATGTGCAGAGCCAGTTTTTCCAGCACCATCTATTAAAGAGGCTATCTTTCTTCCAGTGAATGTGTTTGGCACCTTTGTCAAAAATAAAGTGGCTTAGTATGTCTGGAGTTGTTTCTGCATCTTCTAATCTGTTCCATTGATCTTTGGGTCTGTTTTTTTTGCCAGTACCATGCTGTTTTTATCATAGTAGCTTTATAGCACAATTTCAAATCAGGGATTGTGAAGCCCCTTGCCTTGCGTTTGTTGCCCAGAATTGCCTTTGCTATTCTGGGTCTCTTCTGGTTCCAAATGAATTTTAGGATTGTTTTCTCTAATTCTGTGAGATATGCTGTTGGAAT
This sequence comes from Erethizon dorsatum, assembly GCA_028451465.1. Lineage (NCBI taxonomy): Eukaryota > Metazoa > Chordata > Mammalia > Rodentia > Erethizontidae > Erethizon > Erethizon dorsatum. Next base: position 32,333,415 of record CM051824.1, read on the forward strand.
TTTGATTGGGATTGCATTAAATCTGTGTAACAATTTTGGAAGTATGGCCATTTTCATTATATTGGTCCTTCCTACCCAAGAGCAAGGGACATATTTTGATTTTCTGATATCCTCTTCAATCTCCTTTTTCAGAGTACTGTAGTTTTCAATGTAGAGGTCTTTTCAGCCTTTGTTAGATTGATTCCTAGATATTTCATTTTTTTGGATGCTATTATGAAAGTTGTTGTTACCCTAATTTCTCTCTCATTTTGTTTGTTATTTATGTACAAGATGGCTATTGATTTTTGAGTGTTAACTTTATATCCAGCTATGCTACTGAATTTGCTTATTAAATCTAGCAGTTTTTTAGTGGACTTTTGGGGTCTTCTATGTAGACTATCATGTCATCTTCAAATAATAATAATTTAACTTCTTCCTTTCCTATTGTTATTCTTTTTATTTCTTTCTCTTGTCTAATTGCTCTGGCTAAAGTTTCCAGGACTATGTTGAATAAGAGTGGAGACAGTGGACATCCTTGTCTTGCTCCTGATTTTAGATAGAAAGCTTTCAGTTTTTGTCCATTTGGTATGATATTGGCTGTTGGTTTGTCATAGACGGCTTTTATCAGATTGAGATAAAGACCATCTATTCCAATTTTCTGTAGGATTTTTATCATAAATGGGTGCTGGACTTTGTCAAAAGCTTTTTCTGCATCTCTTGAGATGGTCATATGATTTTTGTCTTTGGCTCTGTTAACATGGTGAATTATATTTATTGATTTATGTATGTTGAACCATCCCTGCATCCCTGGGATGAATCCCACTTGGTCATGGTGTATAACCTTCTTGATGATTTGCTACATTCTGTTTGCCAGTATCTTATTGGGGATTTTTGCATCTATGTTCATTAGGGAGATTGGCCTGTAATTCTCTTTCTTAGCTGGGTCCTTCTTTGGTTTTGGTATCAGAGTGATGCTTGCTTCCAGCAATGAATTTGGGAATATTGCTTCCCTTTCAATTTCATTAAAGAATTTGAGCAGTAGTGGTGTTAGGTCTTCTCTAAATTTCTTGTAGAATTCATCAGTGAATCCATCAGGGCCTGGGCTTTTCTTTGTTGGGAGGTTTTTAATCATATCTTCAATTTCATTGATTGTTATTGGTTTATTTAGGATTTTTATATCTTCTTGGTTGAGCTTTGGTAATTCATACGTATCTAGGAATCTATCCATTTCTTCTGCATTTTCCATCTTATTAGAATACAAGTTTTCAAAGTAAGTATAGATGATCTTCTGGATTTCTGCGGGGTCCGTTGTGATATCACCCTTTTCATTCTTAATTGCATGGATTTGAGTACTTTCTTTCCTTTTTTTTAATAAGGTTGGATAAGGGTTTGTCGATTTTATTTAATCTTTCAAAGAACCAACTCTGACTCATTGATTCTTTGTATTGTTTTTTTAGTCTCCAATACATTAATTTCTGCTCTGATCTTTATAATTTCCTCCCTTGTATGAGCTTTTGGCTTAGCCTGCTCTTTTTTTTCTAGAAGTTTGAGGTTCACCATTAGGTTGTTTATTTGTGCTTGCTCTGTTTTCCTAATATAGGTATTTAATGCTATAAATTTTCCTCTTAGGACTGCTTTCATTGTATCCCATAAGTTCCGGTATGTTGTACTGTCATTTTCATTCAGTTGTAGAAACTGTCTAATTTCTTCTTTAATTTCATCTGTGACCCATTGGTTGTTCAGGAGGGTGCTATTTAATTTCCATGTGTTTAGGAGGTTCTTGTGGTTTCTTTTGCCTTTGATTTCCAATTTCATTGCACTATGGTCTGATAATATGCATGGGACAATTTCAATTCCTTTGCATTTACTTAAGCAGATTCTGTGAGGTAGTATGTGGTCTATTTTGGAGAACATCCTGTGTGCAGCTGAGAAGAATGTGTATTCTGATGTTGTGGGATGGAACACTCTGTAGACATCTACTAAGTCCATTTGTTCAAAAGTTTGGTTCAGTTCTATTTCATTGTTGCTTTTTTGTCTAGTTGATCTGTCTTTTTGTGACAGTGGAGTATTGAGATCCCCCAATACAGTTGCATTAGTGCTTATTTGATTTTTCATGCCCATTAATATCTGTTTTATATAGTTGGGTGCATTGGTATTTGTTGCATATATATTTATGATTGTTATCTCTTCCTCTTGGATTGTTCCCTTTACAAGGATGTAATGACCTTCTTTATCTCTCTTAATCAGTCTTGGCTTGAAATTCACTTTGTCCTGCAAAAGAATAGCTACCCCTGCTTTTTTCTGGGCTCCTGTCGCATGGAGTATTGTTTTCCATCCTTTGACTTTCAGTCCATGAATTTCTTTTTGAATTAAATGTGTTTCTTGTGTATGGCATATTGTTGGATCTTGCTTCTTGATCCATTCTGCCAGTCTGTGTCTTTTGACTGGTGAATTGAGACCATTGACATTGATGGTTATAACTGATATGTATTGACTTATCCTTGTCATGTTATTTTCCTTATCCTTGTCATGTTGTTGGCTCCCCCTCTTTTTCCCCCTCCCTCTGTTTAACTGTTTGCTTTGCCTGGTGGATTCCTTCTGTTGGATTTCACAGAGTTGTATCCTTGTTATCTCTTTCTAGAATGTCCTTCTAAACATTTTGGAGTGGTGGTTTGGTGGTCATAAATTTCCTCAGACGTTCTTTGTCATGGAAGTATTTTATTTCTCTATCAGTTTTGAAAGATAGTTTTGTGGGGTACATCAATCTGGGTTGAAGGTTATTTTCTTTTAGAACTTGAAATACTTCACTCCAAGCTTTTCTTGATTTAAGGGTTTGTGCTGAGAAGTCAGCCATGATTCTGATGGGCTTTCCTTTATAGGTGATTTGTTTCTTTTCCCTAACAGCTTTTAAGATTGTGTTCTTGTGTTGAATTTCTGGAATCTTGACTATGATATGCCTGGCTGTAGATTTTTTTTTTTTTTAATCATGGCTAATTGGAGTTCTATATGCCTCACTTATCTGTATGACAAATTCTTTTTTTCTACCAGGGAAGTTTTCTGCCATGACATCTGTGAACAGTTTTTTTATGTCATTTATGCTATCTCCTGCTTTTTCATTGACTCCAATCAATCTTAAGTTACTCTTCTTTGCCTCATCTAGCAGCTGCTGGATTGATTTCTCATGGTCCCTTGCTATTTTTAAGAAATCTTTCTTTTCATGATCGCTAACTGCAAGCCTTTCTTCTATAACTGAGATCCTGTCCTCACATTGGCTTAATCTGTGGCAAATACTTTCAATGGAATTTTTATTCTCCTGGATATCTGCTTGAATCTGCCTTATGGATTCCATTTCTTTCCTATGCTGAGCATTCATGGCTTCTACAATTTTCTTAAGCTCATCTTTTTTTTTTTTTTTTTTTTTTTTTGTCTGTATCTGCTCTAGAGTCCCTAAACATGGTCTGCGTTATGGACATCATCTCTTCAGTTATCTGAGAAATTATTTCTGATTTAATTTTTTGCAGAGATTCATTCAATTGCTTTGTTGTTACCACTTCAGAGATGCCAGGTGGGTGGCTTTTGGATTGTCCCATCTCGTTGCTCCCTGGGTTTGCGTTTGGTGAACTGGCTGTCTGGGGTTGCATCTTGTTTAAATGTCTTCTCATTTTCTTTTCTTTCCTTAGTTTAATTCCTAGGGCGATGCTTGTAAGTTGCTTACGGTAGGTTGCTTTATTGCTAGTATTTAAAACCCTTAGGAGATGATTACTTCTCTGAGGCATCTTCCAGGTGTAGCTTGTTTTTGGGTTTTGAGCCTGCTGCAAGATCCTACCTCTTCAATTTGTTGGAGATGAGAAGTTGCTGCCTGTTTGGCCCAGTCTGTGGTTCTTTGGCACTGTGTTACAGTATTTTCTGTGACCCTTAGTCAATCTCAGTCATGGAATACCAGGAAGAACAGCTGTTTAGAACAATTATGCCACTTTGGGCTATAGTGGTACCAAAAGCATCAAACACAGCCTAGAAAATGACAGACTGGGCTAACCAGTAATTTGCCACTTTTAATCATATAAACTAGATTTGTGTTTATATAAAAAAAATCTAAAACAAACCAGAAAATTATATGCAGTATACAAGTCCTTAATATGTCAACTTTGCCCTCAGGGGTTAAAATTTAAAATGGGTTAAGGAGAAAATAGAGAAGTGGAAGAAGAGGAAGAAATTAGAAGTAAGGCTGGAGGACAAAGAGGGATCACACTAACTTTGGGAAACTGGTGCAGAACACTGGAGGGGAAGAGAGAAGGAAGAGATAAAAAGAACAGAGGGCCAGTGAGATGGCTCAGGGGCATAAGCGCCTGCCTGGCAAGCGCGAGAGCCAAGTTCGACTCCCAGAACCCACATACGAAAAAAGGGCTGGTGATATTGCTCAGCGGCATGGGCGCCTGCTGGCGCACAAGGTCCTGAGGTCGACCCCCGGTACCCACAAAAAAAAAAAAAAAAGAACAGAACAGAACCACAACCACAAAAAGGCTAGAAACCCCATTTACACTCATATAAAAACAAGATCAAACAATGAAGGAAAGAAAAAAAAAAAAACACAGCAACAAAAAACAAACAAGAGAGAGGGGAAAAAAATGTTCACTTCCAGGTTTGTCTCTGCTGCTGGATAACATGTGGAGACAGAGTCCCGTCCCATGCCGATCCATCCCAGCAAGCCAGAAGTAGCTTTTTGGCGGGGTAGTGGATAATCTCAGCGAGCCTGCACTTTCTGGCAGAGAACAGACTCATTCGGCCTACAGCCGTCAGCACACTTCCAAGGGCCTGAGCCTGGCTGGGAGCTGCAGATGGAGCTAGCAGCTGCCCTGAGTTCCAAGCTCAGCCCCCCCCCCAAGGTAGCTCCCGGACAATTGCTCTCTTGTGCGGGACAACTGAGCCCTCAGCACTCACCACCAGGCAGTGCAGTCCCTCATGTCCACTGCTCCCCTCAACCACCACATCTCTCCATGGAGGCTCTGGGGTCGCCAGCAGTCACCACGTGTCCACAGGTTTGAATCTCCCCTCTCACACTGTGAGTCCCATCTCATGGAGGAGGCACCACCAGCTACCTTCTTCTTCCTTGAAGTTTCTCTCTTCACTCTCTCTGTGGGCTTCAAGTCATGCTTCAGATCCTTCCTGGGTCCTGGAGACCCACTTCCCTCCTTCTTGTCTTCCTCAAGTTGCTATATTCCAGCGTCTGGATGGCGACTCTCAGATAAGCTCTTTCTCTGCTGCTCACCACTCTGCCATCTTGGTAACCCTCCCCAGAGGACTACTTGGACATGGAATTTGGAAACCTTCTCTGGTCAACCCCAAGTTACTGTATTTGCAGGGTCTCAGCAGCTTACAGTTGTGCGTTGGCGGGGGGAGGGTGTCTCATCTGTCCTACCACTCCTAGACAATTTCATTACCACCAAGTGGAAAGACACCTGTCAAAATGTACTCTCCAAACCAGACATGGTGGCGCACGCCTGTAATCCTAGCATGCAGGAGGCCAAGGCAGTAGCATTGCCATGAGTTTGAGGCCAGTTTGGGCTACACAGTGAGTTCAAGGCCAGTCTGAACTACATAGCAAGATCCTGTCTCGAAAAAACTAAAAAAAAAAAAAAAAATGTATTCTCCATTCCTAGATATCAGTGGACAAAGGAAATTTCTGACAGACCTAAAAATTCACTAAATTTAAGTCAGCTCAAAGCTGTTCTTTTTTTGTGTGTGTGGGTACTGGGGGTCAATCTCAGGAACTCACACACCAGCAGGCGCCCGTGCCGCTGAGCGATATCACTGGCCCTTTTTTCATATGTGGGTTCCGGGAGTTGAACTCAGGCCCTCGGTCTTGCCAGACAGGCACTTATGCCATTGAGCCATCTCACCAGCCCTCAAAGCTGCTCTTAGTGAACAGTGAAGACTGCACCAAGTGTAATGGGGGTTGGGAGGATATAGCAATGGAGAAAATAAAATCAGTGTTGTGTCTCACTCAGCTTTTCACTCAGTCCCATAAACATATTAATGTTAATACTCAAAGTGCTGTTAGCCAGACAGGAAGAGGGTAAATCGCAATTGTTTTCTTTTCTTTTTTTTCCATGCTGGGATTCAAACTCAGGGCTTTCTCACACATGTTAATCAAGTGTTCTACCAGGAAGCTACCTCTCCAGCCCCTAAACTGGTACATTTTTAAATACAAAGAAGCAAATAAAAATTAAATTGTAACATGAGTCCTTGAAGTAATTACCACTGCCATTTTAGCATTTCCTATCACCATTTTTTCTATGTGCATATTTAGATATAAATTTTTAAACAATTTAGAGCATACTTTCTATATAATTATGTAATCTGGCTTTTCCTTTTATACTACATTATAATTATCTCTCTAGATCTTTAAAAGACTCTTGATATTAAGCTATCTCAATTTTAAAATTAAAATTATATACAATCAGAAAAAATTAAGGATTAATCTGGAATTTGCTTAGCAAATTATTATGTTTATTTTTTTATTTTTTTATTTTTTTATTTATTTTTTTTTTGAGACAGGGTTTTGCTATGCAGTTCAAGCTGGCCTTAAACTCACTTTGTAGTCCAGGCTGGCCTCAAACTCACAGCGATCCTCCTGCCTCAGCCTCCCAAGTGCTGGGATTACAGGCATGTACCACCACACCCAGCTATGTTTCTTGATAGAGTAGGAATCAAAGGAAGAAAAAATATGAGGCATAATCCCTTCCCTCAAACAACTTAGTACACAGATGAATCTGTATACATAGTTAAAACATCTGTACGGGAGGAGATTTGTACATACAGAGGGGCAGGGTGTGGAGCTCAGTGGTAAAGCACATGCTTAGCATGCACAAGGCCCTGGGTTCAATCCCCTGCACCAAGAGAAAGAAAAAAAAGAATATGTACTTTTAGACAGTGTGGCCAGCAGGACAAAGGGAGGGAAGAAGGAATGTTGGTCCCAGTTATTAGCACCTTCGCTGTGGGGAAAGCAGGGAACCGGCCTTGGGAAATAATACAAGCACTCTTGTCCGTAGAGCAGGAACGATACACTTGCTTGACTGTGGACATCGAGAGGTTCACTTCCTCAAAACATAGCTTCTCTGCACACTAGTACCTAAGTTTTACTGTTGGGGTTTTATCTCCTGATGGCTTAGTCTCTATCCCTCCTACAAAGCACACAGTCTTAGAAATGCCCACACTTAACACCGGGTGGCGCTCTTGAAAGATCCTGTGCCAATGACAGATGTCACTGGTCAATCTAAGTACTTCTGCCTCATGAGATAATCTCTGAATACTCACCACAACACTGAACTACTACCCAATTTCTACTGGGATGTGTGTAGAAAACTACTAGCCACCCCTTATTAAAGTGATAGTAATAAACTTATCCTTGAATGAGAGGCAAGAGTCTTATAAATTTACCACATCTATCATCTCATATGAATTAGTGCCACAACGGAAGATTTAAGAGTCTCCAGACATCATTCAATGACCACACTTAGGAGGCAGTTCCCAAAATGTAATACGGAACACAACTCTGGTTCCAGGCTCATCATTCTTTCTCGAAGCACTACGTACTCTCTTACACAACAGTGCAAAAGAGTTGACCCCTTTTGTTCTGAGAGCCAGTTTGGGGAGAGGAGAGTATGAGGATCTAGGCAGCTTTGAAGGTAAAGAGAGAGCATTTCCAAAAAAGACTCGGGAGATCAGAACCCAGACACTGGGCAGAAGAGATACGCTAATTTTGCAAAGGACAAAAAAAAAAAGTTCTTTCCCCTGAAGGGACCAGTAAATATACTCACTTTCCCACCCACGACAGGTATTTGACTGGAACTCTGCCAAGAATCCCATTATGAGCAAGAACAACTCCCACCACATGGAAGCCAGGTGGGGACTGAGCTGGAAGGATGAGTCTCCAAGTTTGGCTGACAAATGACTCAGGTGCTCTGCTTCATTCGGACTATCGCCCACGCAGCCAGGTAGTGCTCCCAAGTTCTCCCCCAGGTTCCAGACACCCCATAGACCTGACTCTCAGACCTGCTTGGGCTGCTCTGTGATCTTCAGCCCCTGTCCTGTGGCTCTAGTCAAAAGCCGTGTTAAGGTTAAGCTTCCATAAACAAGGGGCTCCCGAGACTCACGTGTCCGTGTGTGTATGTGTGTCCAAGGACACCCCTCAACTCTCCCTCCAACCCAATCCAAGCCAATATTGAAAGTGCAACAGTCCTAAAAGTGTTTTAAAACACCAGAATTAGCTAGCGTGTTGCATTTGAGGTTAACATACGGATTTTTGACTTTAAAAGGCTAGATTTTCACAATAAACACGTGTTGCTATAGAGACAGCATAAGCCTATGTAAACTTCAGGCATTCATATTCATAGAAACTCCTGAAGCAAGACCAAATGTTGGCCCTAACATTCTTGTCCTTGCCAACTTCCAAATAGTGCACAAATTATGCCAAAAATAAATGGGTGTGACTAATACAGGCTTAGAACATTTTTTTTTTTAATTTTTACCTTGAGGGCAACATTTGTTGATACTGAAGCTGGGTGCGTTAAAGCATACTTCCCCCTTTTATAAATCCATCTGTTTTATTTACACTTCCTAAAAGACCTGCGTGCACATTTTTCCATAAATTGTACAACTGCTGGTAATCACATATCATTTCAATCTGTGCCCCAGTTCTGTTTTAACACTGCATCTCTTCTCTTTTGTTTGTGTTCCATGAAGCACACACTGCAGGAGAAGTAGTCAAGACTTAACTCTTCGGGTCCCAAATACACACTCCAGAGCTGTAGAATTGTCAGCAAGCTTTTGCACAGGCGACACCTCCCAGGTCTGCAAGCTCAGAGTAAATCCTATTACGAGCTCAGAGATGTCAAGTTAGTTTCTGCTGCTGACCTTCTTTCTTGTGACCCTCGCCCCAACCTTCCAGGCCCCAATCCCCAATCCCCAATCCCTTGTTTCTCCCACACCAAGGTCAACCTGTATGACGACTGTGCTCAGCCCTGAATCTACTCTATCCTGTGCTGGATCTTTGCTGCTAATTACAGTAGTCACACTTCTTAATTCAACAAGCGCCAGGCGGCTGGCTGCCTTCTCCCCAGTGGGATGGGTCACCAGCTATCTCACGCAGGTCACTAAGTCGGAGTTTATTTCCTGACAGGCGATGGCATTACAAGGTAGCTGTTCCAACACGAATGGTAATCAACAATAATTAAAAGTGATACATCCATTCTGACTCATATGATAGTGATAAAACGGGGGGGGGCAATGAAAAAAGAGAGAAAGAAAAAACTGCTTAGCTGCAGTAGATAAGAGTTTCAGTTCTATTTAGAATTTCTGGAAAATAATGTGCGCCTTTGTTTTCTTTTCATGCATACAGCATGAAATATGTCTGCACGGTGACTACAGTGAAAAGCAGTACTTCCGGATTTTCTGTAAAGGGAGGAAATATTTCATCTCCACTGCTGAGACACCAGGGAGAGGAGCAAAGCACAGATCCGCATGGCATCTCTGTGTCCTTTCATGGATGATGCCAACTTCCAATCTTAGAAACTGAGGAAATCACCTGTGGCCGACCCCCTTCACCCAAAATTGGTTTAGCCTGAGTTACATGAACTGACCAATGCCCACCCAGATCCCCAGGCCCACCTGGAGTGCACCTCTCTAGATAGCTGGCAGCCCAGTCCCAGCCCCACACTGCAGTCACCACGCCTGCCAGTGAGCAGGTGCTCCGGCCCTCCCCACTGTGCTTTGCTCACAGGTAAAGCGCCCTCAGAGCAAGAGTCAATGCAGCTTTACCTTAAGCAAGGCTGGGATCATCTATGATCTACACCCTCTTCTCGCCACTACCCACCTCCTACCCATTTCTTAAGCCAGGTTCCCCAGAATCAAACCTTGGGACTACAATCCACCTGCCAGTCACAGAGTGCTGATGGGTTCCCAGGAGAAACTGGGAAAGGTGTAGAGGGTTCAGAACAGGGACAGGAAAAAAGCCAAGCATGGGTGTGACTACAGGCCAAGCCCCAGCCTCAACCTCCCCACCAAGGAGAGTCCTGGGTATCTGCACGAAGACAGGGGCTGGGCTCTCTCACTCACACAATCAGCCCTCTGCTGCCTTAGGGGTAGGGGACCCAGGCACTGTGGGCTCTCTCTGCCATGATCCAAGCGGCCCCTCTGAAGCAGCCTTGGTGCCAGCCTTGCAAAATGAAGCTGCACGTGGGCACATAGAATTATAAAGGTTGCCAGGGGCACTGGCAAAGTCTACGACAACCCCATGGGAAGGGAACACTTACAGTATTTTAACCTTGAATTCTTAAAGCAATTCCTTTTTTTTTTTTTTTTGGTGGATACCGGGGGTCGAACTCAGGACCTTGTGCGCCAGCAGGCGCCCGTGCTGCTGAGCGATATCACCGGCCCTTTTTTCGTATGTGGGTTCCAGGAGTCTAACTCAGGACCTCGCGCTTATGCCGCTGAGCTATCTCACCGGCCCTTTAAAGCAATTTTTTTTTTTTTTTTGTGGGTACCAGTGGGTCAACCTCAGGACCTCACGCACCAACAGGCACCCGTGCCGCTGAGCGATATCACCGGCCCCTTTTTCGTATGTGGGATCCGGGAGTTGAACTCGGGCCCTCGCGCTTGCAAGGCAGGTGCTTATGCCGCTGAGCCATCTCACCGGCCCTAAAGCTATTCTTAATCTGAAAAGCAGATTAATCTAGAGAAGCAGGTATGAATCAGGGGAGAAACAATCACATTCTTGATCATATGTCCCAAAGAGGAAAAGATCACTGTGGACAGTCTGTTTATCTGGTATCATACCTGGCCCAGGAAGTAAGTGCGGAGACCTGAATAGCTGCATGTTAGAGTGCTGTGTCTATGGAACCTTAAAGTGCCATTTGATTCTCCTTCCCACATGACCAACATCTAATCATCATTATCCAACTCTTCTAGTGTGGCAAAAGTGTAAGGGATTGCCAGGTGTGGTGGTGCACACCTGTAATCCCAGCTATTTGGGAGGCTGAGGCAAGAAGATCCCAAATTCTAGGCCTACCTGGGCAATTTAGCAAGACCCTGTCTTAAAACAAAAGTTTAAAAAAAACTGGACTAGGCATGTAGCTCAGTAGTAGAGCATGTGTAAGGCCCATGTGTCAATGGTTCAATCTAAGTACAAAAAGGAAAAATTGTAAGGGATTGCTTCCCATGCCCAAGATGCCCTGCTGCTCTTTTACTAGCCTGCTTTCCACCTCTTACCTACTTGGGCCATTTCAGGGAAGATGGGGAAATGGAAAGCAGGAATTGCAAAGGGGCCCACATGTTCCCCATGAAGCCTTCTGAGCCTGAGCCAGCTCTGAAAGATTCCTAGAGGACATATCGAAAAGGGCTGCCAGATGGGATGGATGAGTGGCTCATCTGCTACTGATGCAAATGCGGGTGTGGGATAAAGATGAAGGCACATCCCTACAGTGTAGACTACACCAGAACCTCCTCTCCTGCTGAGAGTAGGTCCTCCCTTCCAAGGCCTGCCCCACTGCGCAAAAATTGTAGTCACAAAAGAAAAAAAAAAGTAATGGGTTTTTTAATGCTTGCAATGCAGCCAGTGCAAGCCTGTAATCCCAGCACTCCCACAGGAGGCAGGAGAATCGCAAGTTCAAGGCCAGCAGAGGAAATATAGTGAGACCTTGTCTCAAAATAAAAAATTATTTAAAGGCCTAGGAATGTAGCTCAGAGCAAAGACCCTGGACTCTAGTACCACCCAAAAAAATTTTTAAAGGTTTACAATGTTCTGTATAAAATTTGGAGTTGCAAAGTATATAAAAGGAGGGCACACTGTTTGTCCTAAAGAAAGGACTCAGAATACAAGACAAGCCAGGTATGGTGGCATATGCCTGTAATCACAGTACTTGGGAAGATGAGGCAGGAGGCTTGCCAGGAGTCCCAAGTGCCAGCTTATATGGAATTTCAGATAAGCAGGCACCCAAGGTTCTGGACACTCAGGAAGTAGAGCAGACTGTTCTAGAAGTATAGCAGGAGGTGGGACTTGAACAGAGCCCTGGGGTGCAGGTTGGATTTGGGCAGCAGGAGCAAGGGAGGAAGGGATTTTGACCCAGTGAGAAGATGAAAAGGAGCCGCCCTCAGGCAGCGAATCCCTGGAAGCTCCAGAGTACAGAAGATCGACTCCCCTGAGCCACACTCCACACCAAGCCACATCTCCTGGCCTGTCCACTTAGGCTGCTTGACGCCCCATTGCCAACTGCCGGATCAGACAGAGGATGGGATTTGAACGCCCTCGCCCGGGGGTCGGCCAGTGCTGCCCGTGCCAGCCTCCAAACCCGTCAGTAGTGTGCTCGAGTTAATCCGCAGACACAGGGAGCTCCCCCAGGAAAAGGGTGAAAACAGGGAGGACAGGAAGGGAGCAGGGAGCTCCCCGTTCTACTTCAAAGAGGAGTGGAAATAGCCACCTCCCTGTAGGACGGCAAATCACCCCCATAAACACCCTCCAGCCGCCTCTCACCTCCTTCATGATTTATTTTCCAGCAATTGGGCCGCATTTAATGAAACCCGATCAGTAGGAAGAATACTAATCAGACCCAGGACCTTCCCCGCCCCTCCCACCCCCAGGCAGGACTGTGCGCAGAACGAGGATGCAGGCTGACCTGGCCGGAGGCTTCCCAGCTTCCCACATCCTTCAGCGCCCTGGCACCTTTGCTTCCAGCAGAGCCCTCCCGCCCCTCGCTCAGCCCAGCCTCAGAGGCCGGGGAGCACTCAGCTTCGGGAAAGTGGAGATTGGCTCCCAGCCGAGACTTGTGCTAAAATACTGGGGGCTGGGCAGGGCCGGGGCAGCTTGGAACGAGAGCAAACTCAAGGCTCCAGGCTTGCTGTCATTGGGTGGGAACTTGCCAAAACAAAGTTTGTAGTTTTAGAGGTTTTGGGGTGGGGTGGGAGGTGGCTTCAGGAACAACTCTGCGTCCTATTCACTCCTAGCATACATTGGTGCAGATTTTTTCTTCTTTAAAGTAAGAAACAAAACAAAACAAACAAACAAACAAAAAAAGATAATATGAAGAAACTGTTCTTATATTTAATAGGAAAAAATAAAAAGTAAGAAACCAATTAATGATAGCTCTTCCCGAATTGTCCCGTCTCCTCACGGATGGAACCATGTCCAAGAGAACTAACTCTCTGACAGCTATGGATTAACAACAGTAACAATTTGCATTTATGAGGAGCTTTTAACTTTTCAAAGTCCTCCTCCATCCATCATCCCACTTGATCCCCCGACAGCCAGGTGATACAGGTGGGGCAGGGATTACCAGGGCCGGCTGGGAGTGTAGGCCAAGCAGATTACCTACTCAGTGGATCAGGGGCCCAGGAAGGGATGAACTGCCTCAGAGAATCCTTCCCAACAAATTGCACCTGAAAACACCATTGACAAAGACAACCCTTCCATTTCACAATGCAGATGAGGCTGAGCAAGGAAATAACCTTCAACCAGTGTGTGATGAGAAGCAAAGCCCCAGTGAGCCCTTCCTCAGTGCAAGCTCAATAAGAAAGGGAATAGGAGGGGAATTGGGAAAACTTAACTTAGATGTCAATTTAGCATGTGGTCACCCCTGAGAGGTGAAAAGACATAAAGGGGGCAAGACACCCACTCATTCATCAACTCAGTCCTTGATTCAAACAGGTTTTTAGGCCACAGTGGGACAGGATGTAGACACAGCCCCTCCCTCAAGGCACACAAAGTGGAGCAAAGGAGAAACAGGGACATCAGGATGATATTTGCGATCCTGCCCTCTCCCCGTCCTCCGTGGGCCCTGCGTCCCCTCTCACGGGGCAACGGCGATGCCTTCTGTACTCACTCTCTACAGAGGACCACACAGCCCAGGACAAGTGGAGTTGGTTTCAGAATGGGTATTTCACATATAGCGAGGTTTCTCTGAAAGAGAGGCTTTGGAAATCTAAAATCTTGGTTTTCTCACCAAAAGCCAACTTCCAGAAGTCTCCAAAAATAGAATTAGTGTCATAAATGACAGAGCATTGAACAACGGACAATGGTGAAAGTGTTCCTGATTCTAGAACACGCCACTGGCTTCAGAACTCCCCAGCAGCTGTTTAGAGCAGGTGATTGCTAGGGGTCTAATCACAGGGGACCGCTGGGCCCCAGAGGGTAACCCGTGTAATTGTGGTCACCTCTCACTTGATCTTTGCACTGATGATTTAGATATTTCTCCCCATACATGGAGAGAAAACGGACTTGCGTCTCTACAAATGAAGTGTTTCATTATCGTTCTTATGGTTATTTTTCAAAAGTAACTTGACATAACTAACTTCAAATATGATGACATTAGAATTGGTGATGGACAATTTTTTAGACCAGTAGCATTTAAAAATTGTAGTTTTGGGCTGGTGAGATTGCTCAGCGGCATAAGCGCCTGCCTGGCAAGTGCGAGGGCCCGAGTTCGACTCCCAGAACCCACATACGAAAAAGGGGCCGGTGATATCGCTCAGCGGCACGGGCGCCTGCTGGCGTGCGAGGTCCTGAGGTCGACCCCCGGTACCCACAAAAAAAAAATTGTAGTTTTAAAAGGGGAACATACAACACTGCCACCATAACCACTCTTAAAGGCATAGTTCAGTGGTGTTCAGTACATTCACTTTGTCCTAAGACATCTCCAGAACTTTTTCATCTTTCAGAACTGAAACACTCTACCCATTAAATAGCGACTCTCCTTTATCCCCGCCCTAACTCCTGACAACCACCCCTCTACTTTCTGTCTCTACAAACTTGACCTCATCTAAGTGGGAACACACAGGCATGGTGGCCCACACCTGTAACCCCAGCACTAAGGAAGGCGAGGCAGAGCTCTAATCCTTGGTCTGTGACCTTGAGGAGTTCAATTCACAGAATGTTTATTCATTGTCCACCGTGTGAAATATTCCAAGTCAGGCCCAGCTTCTTCCACCCACCTTCCTCATCTAACCTGAGTCTCCACTGAGTGGATGAGTTCCAAGAGTTGTTCAAGCTCTAAACATCTATGACCCACATGAACCTAACACCGTAAAAGCCTGCTGCATGAGAAAAACTGAGACTTTGAGTGGAAAATGAGGAACAGAGTAGATTAGTGGCCAAAGACTGTAGAATCCCTTTAAATCGATGCAGTTGAAATCTTGCATATATGCACTCGTGCACAGGAGGCTGTGGCCAACACTGATGGGGCAGTACACAAGGGGGTGCACCACCTGAGCCCCCAGTAGGGCAAGACTCGGCTGGCTGTGGGGAGTGCACCCTTCCACGTCTGCCCCGGCTGCAGGGAGCCACCTTGCCCAGCAAGGCCACATCCAGTGAGTGTGTGACCCCACGGGTAGAAAGCCCTGCCACTGCAACCCAATGCAGGACTCAGACAGGCAACACTTGCCCCACAACACCCCATCCATTGGTCAAGGCTTTCTCAGGCCTAATTGCAGTTCATCTCTTCCTCTGCCCCATCCTGCTTCCTCCTCTTCCCTCCGCAGCAATTGAACCCTAATAACATTTTGTACCTCAAACTTTGTCTTGCCATCTGCTTTGGAGAGCAGTTGGCTACTATGGGATACCCGTGCACATATAAATATATGTGTAAGATTTGGGTCAGGGATCCACCTCTCCTCCACTCGGCCCAGGAGTGGCCCTGACTGCTCTGTTGTCCTAGGCTGTTGGTGACAGCGTGTCCCCCTCATTCCTGGTTGACTTAGGGAGGAATGGTGGTTCAATACTGGCCACTGAGATGTGACAAGAACTCTGCAAGGGATTTTTAGAAAACACCTCCTTGGTAATAAAAAGCAAAGCAGGGAGAAGTTTCCTCTGCTAGTCAGAGTCATATCTATTTCTACGTCCACACTCTGGCAGCCATCTTGGTACAAGGAGAGAGCACCAAATTTGATGAGAAGGGCAAAATGGGGAAAATGGAGGCTTTTGGGATGTTTTTGAGATGCAAATTTTCAAATCAATACTGAAGTTTCTGAACTTCAGACTTCTTGTTATACAAGATAACAAATTTTCCATATTGTTAAGCCATTCTGACCTGGCCTATCTACAACTTGTGGTCAAAACTGTTCTATCCTATGTACAGGCAAATCAAGTACAACTTAAAGATTCTTGTAAGGTCTTTAAATGAATGCATAAAAAATCATAAATACTCTGCCAATTTTTATATGTGAGGCAATCAAAAATGTGTCAAGACCAATATAAACATGTCTTTGAAATTCCATTTTGCTTGTAGTATCTTAAAAGAATTTGTCATGCAAAAACAAATCTCATCACAATTCCTGCTAATTATTGTTGATTGTCAAAGTATTTGGATTCCAAGGTAACTGCCTCATAATTAACCACTTACCAGCCCAATTATTTAAATACAGGATGACCAAAAATTGCATACTTTTTGTTAATCTTTATAAGGTAATATAACAGGAAATATAAAAACTACAATTTATCAAATTTATTCAATACAAAAATCAATTGAATCAATTGGTTGAAATGACACTGGCCGAGCGACACTCGGGACAGTCAGTACGTAAACAAACACGCTGCCCAAGTGATGCCGGGGGTAAACCATTAAGTGGTTAAGGTCTCCTAGCACAATTTATCCATTTCACTGATCCAGCCTGTGTGTCCAAATTATGGCCTGGAAGCCCAGTAGGACCCGTGGTAGCTCCTAACTCTTTCAGACAGTGAGGGAAACAATTTTGGGTATAAGTCCAGAATTCACGAGATGATTCCCTAACTACTACATCAAAGGGGCCCTTCCTCCAAACAGAGAGTAGCTGGCCCCAGAGAGACCTGTTTCTGTAGTGTTTTCCAAAAATATAACTTGTTAACGATGAGCCATAACTTCTTGCAGACTAACAGAAAGAAAAACTCTAAATGGAAAGAAATGCAAATATCTGCCCACAAGGCCACATGTGTAGGCCAAAGGGCAGCTCGCTCGTGAGCTGACGGGGCCAGCAGGGCTCCGGCTCCCCAGCTGGACACAAGCAATCTGTCTTCTGTCTCCACCAGCTATGGTTTCCAGGATTTGGGCCCAGAGACTGTTCCCTGTGCCAATTCCCTTTGGCAGGAAAGATATCTTCTGGCATCACCATTGCTATTCCCAATCCTTCACCCTTGCCAACCTCCTCATGTTTTATCTATTTTTATTTGAATTGGTGATCAAGGGATTAACCCAGCTTATACAAATTCCATCTTCCAAAAGCCATTATGGTGTAGTTGCAATAGTGATATTTCACTCTCCAAATGAATCGAATTGGATTTTAATGCTAGTAGACTCCATTAAGCAACACCTGATTGGGTTATTTCCTGGAAATTTCATCTTCATTGTTTTTTCTATTCCTGTTATCCAAAAAACACAGCAGGAGAGCTATCAGGGGCTGCTGCCAAGCTATACTGCATTATCCTTGAAATCATGGTCACATTTCCTTCTGTTTCTAACAAGTCAAATTCCTGTTTCATTCATTCATTCCACAGCATGCCCTTAACACAGTTTCAACTCCCACTGACAAAGAAAAGAAACTTAAATTTTGTTTCGGTTCCTTAGTAATTGGAAGGGACTATAATTCTTCACAAGAATGCTCACGTGGAGTGAATCAATTATATATAATATTCTACACTTATTAGAATTTATTTTAATAACATTAAAGCATTTTTCTCCTTAGGATGGAAAAGTCAATTTGATTTTACATTTATTTATGTAACCTGATTTAAGACTATGTGAGTCAAATGAAGAGCCAAACAGTTGCCTGGGAATCAGTCTGAACACATCTGATTTTTCCTCTCACATCACCAGACTTTAAGCAGTTCACAATCTTCTCTACAAAGAAATGTATTTAGGATTTAGCAGAGTCTAACAATATAAGTCCCTGAAGGCCAAGGAACGTTTGTCCCCACAATAACCCCAGGGCTTACTGTATAATAGATGCTTACTATGTAACGGGTGATCAATATTTACTTGTTGGAATGAATGAATAGACAAATGCCTGAGAATAACTAAGAATATCCAGGCTATGCATAAACTACCATGACAATGTATCCAAGCAATCTGCCATCCATTTCTCCATGGAAATCAGTGCCTAGCACAAGAGGATAATGGTAAAAGATATGTATATATATCCTGCATAAATGACTATGTGTGTATAAGAGAATGGAAGAGATGAGAAAGGCACAAAAGAAATAGCAATTTTGTCTTTCAGCCTTTGCTCAAATATAAATATGCTGATTTAGTTTCCCCTTTTCCAAATAAAATCTTCATAAAATGAAATCCAATGAATTAACACTTTCACTTTCAATGAAACAGAATTTTTTTATTCTTTTATAAGAAATAGTTAAACCCCAACTGAACTAGGTGACAGCCAAAATTCATACCACCACCATCACCCCCAAAAGTAACATTTGGGCTATGTCTCAGTATTGCAGATTTGAACTAATCTAATGCTAACTCGCACTTATAGGAAAGAAAGTATTTACTAAGCATCTACTGAGTACAATAGAACACAAAAAATACAGGATACAGACTTACACTATTCAAGGAGCTTACAATTTAGCTGGGGTGATAAGAAATATGAGAAATAACCATAAAACACCACAATGACTGATTCAACAAAGCAAAGCATACGAACAGATAAGTTAATGGGCAAAAATTAAACGCTACACTGTACAAGATTACATAATAAATCTCCCTCTTACTAAAGGGAGCAAGCCAAAATGCAGAATATCTTAAAGAGAATCCTAAATTATAAATTATATATTGTAATGGGCAGCTGCAAAATTATTTTATTGTAAAACAAGGCTAAATTAAAGATATTAGCCATGAAAAGATAGATTTTCAAATTTCTCACGGAAGATTTTTATTGCATGATATTAAGTATTTAAGAAGGCATTGTTTGCTTTTTTGACATTAACTATTCATGTATTAGTTCTATAACTTAAATATCTTTTAAATATTTAAGGGTAAGGACTAATTTAGGTTTCTAACTTCTCCTGAAGTCTATCTGGTATCTTTTCTCAACATTCTTCATGTTAATGGGGTATATTAAACCGAATTGGACAAATGTTCAGAATGGAATATTTGAATAATAACCTGCTTATGTTTTGATAAGTGCTCATTCACATGCCATAAGACAAAGCATGAGTTGGAAAATAAATGAATTCTGACACATCAAAAGCTTTTTCCTTTCCCTCTGATATTTTATCTGTTTGTCGTCTAGATTTTGAAATACTGGAGAATGTTATCATGAATTCCAAATATAATTATGTGTTTCTAGAAAAGAGACATCATAATTTGATAGCATAAATTGCTTTTGTATGATATGCAGTGACATTTCCCCCACTTCGTTCTCATAAGTTATCCTAATTGAACACTTGGAGGAGGCTCAGCCCCTGTCCACATAGGCAAAATCAGAAATGGCATTAAAGCAATGATGGAACATACTACTAAAAGATTACTTCCACAGGATAATTAAATCAAAAGCCAGACTTCAAGTGGGGGGACAAGTACTAATCTCATACTATTCTCCCAGAAAGAAAATGACATCACCCCAAAACACAAGAGGTTTGTCTTTCATAAAGTGCAGACCAAAAAAATGGGATCAGGCTCACATCCTAATCTTCTCTGTATCACTCCACGTGGAAAACAGGCACACAGAATGCCAAGAACGGCATCGTATCAGGTTAATACCAATTCACCCTTTCAACTACAAGATTAATACACGCACACTGGTCAAAGTGTGACATACACACAAATATCCCTGGCCACTAATCTTTGTTTAAACAACTATTCTGCTTGGGTACTAACTAGCTTCCTAAAGAGAGTTTGTGGAATTTTTTATATGCACTCACATATATTCTGGCTTCCCTGGGGTGGGGGTGCAGACAGCTGGAACATAGGTGCCTCCGAAAGTTGCCATCTGCCCAGGCCTCTGACCAGCATGCAAATGCTTCCTCCCTGAGCTAACGGCTCGGGAACTACAAAAAGGGAAATTCTGCTCTGCCCGTTCCTATCTTCCCGAACAGAAACCTCCCCTCCTTAGAGAAGAGTCCATGCTAGCTGCTAGCTACCAGCAAAGGCCAGTCCAAAAAGGAGTTGAAATGGGTTCCTCTCTGAGGAACCCAGTCTCTTCGCGACTGTCCTGTACTTTGCTCCCCACAACAGTCTGTCAGAACTCCTGGTCGAAGGAGAATGCTAAGGAAGATCTACTCGCTTCTTGATACAAATCACTTTCACAGTGGAATATGTGCACATCCCACACACGCACCTGCATCCCAAGACACCAGTGCAGTAAAAATTCACACGCTCGAGGAAGACTAGAATCACATGCACAAATAGAGCAGGTCAAAAAGGATCTTTTACAAACACTGACAGTGCTAAAATAGAAGATAAAACTCCATGATTCAATCTGCAAAAGTGCATTTCAGAGAGCTGTACTCAGGCCACTCCTACACACGCATCTCAGGGACCAGAAGGGTTTGGGAATAGATCTCTCCTGTACCTTGTTTACAGGAAGGTCTTCGAGTTCCTTTAGACCTAGATGATTGGGGGATTTATTTTTAGAGAGCTGGACACTGAAATCAAGACACTACACACACACACACACACACACACACACACACGCTGATAATGACTACCTCAGACAGCCCAAAGGGAAGAAAATGTGGGGACTTACCTCCAGCTTTGTGTCACAGAGTCTGTGAGAGAAACGCCACAGAAAATTGAGCGCAGCACAAGATTCACTGCGCAGCCCCATGAAAAGTCAAAGCTTTCTCAACAAGGGAAGCTGCTGCAGAGAGAGGAGGATGAGGTCAACAACACTGGAGGAGCCAGAGCAGCTAAGGTGAGTTAAACCAGCCATCATCTTTGAAGGAGAGCCCATCCCTAGTGGAGTAAAGAGAAGAAAACAGACTGAATGGGTCATTGGGTGAAAAAAGTATGATGACTTCCAGGGATAATCCAGATGGAGTTGCGGGTGTGATGGTCTGTAATCCTAGCACTCGGGAGGCTGAGGCAGGAGGATTGCCAGGAGTTCTAGGCCTGCCTGAGCACATAGTGAGTTCAAGGCCAGCCTGAACTGCATAGTGAGACCCTGTCTCAAAAAAAAAAAAAAAAAAAAAAAAAAACAGATGGAGTGGACTGCACCACAGCCGCTCTCTCCCACTGATCAGTATTTCAAATTCTCCTGGAAAACGAAAAGCAACCACCTGAGGCTCCACAATGTAAACAATAGCAGCAGCTCAGAAGGGAAAGTCAAAACTTGAAGGACAGTCAGTACATCAATGGGTTTTCCCCTTCTTTATCTTCCAGCTTTTGCCCCCAAGGAGCCCAAGTCGTGAAGCTGGGACTCAGGCATGAATAGCAAACTTCCAAGAGAAATCTCCCATTTTCTGGCCAGACAGCTGAGAAAAAAGACTCCTGTAGTCCTGAAAGTGTGGGAAGAATAAATTTTTTAATTTGTTTTATTTTTCTCTCCCAGTCCTGACCTAAGGCCACTTTTTGAGCGGCACAGACATCTGAAGCCCCTTCTCTCTGCCACAGGAGAAGGGTCCCAGTGGTCCAAAGCATGTAGCAGGAATCTTTGTTGTATTTTATCCCACTACTTTGAACCTGAGGAAAGCGCCAGTGGTGCAGAATCATAGCAGAGAACGAAGGGGATGGGTAAAGGCCAAGAGAAGCCCATCTTTCTGGCCAGAGGATGGAAAGAGGAGGACCCAAAAGCTGGACAGTACGGAGAATAGGGAGCTGGAAAAAGAGATCCCCTAATTCCATGCATGAACCAAAGCAAGTCGAAGCTGCACATGTGTGAAACAGACCCAAAGAAGCACGTCAAAGGCTTTGAGACCCAGCCGAGCCCTGGACTAATCCCCAAATGGCACATGTTCGGGGAAGACCCAACAGCATAGAAAAGTGTTGAAAACTGAACCATAGAGTGTGGGCCAGAACTCCCAGTCTGAACCTAATGGGGTTGGCTGCCTGCTGAAAAAGAAAAAAAGGGTAATCAACATTCTTCAGAGGATTTCAACAGGACTCAGAGTCATGCAACATAATATTCAGAATATCCAGGATACAATCCAGAATTGCTTGACACAATAAAAACAGGAAAATCTGGCCAGTTCTCAAGGGAAAAGAGAAGCAACTGATGCCAGTCCATGATGATTCAGGTGCTGGAATTCTAAGACAAAGACTTTTAAACAGACTTATAACCACGCTATGTAACCATACTGAAAAATAACATTATTGAAATGAATAAAAAGACATTCTCAGAAGGGAACCGTAGGCTTTCATTAAGAACCAAAATAAAATTTTAGACCCAAAAAAACACAATATATGTAGTAAAAAATTTACTGACTGAGCTTAGTACAAGAATGGGGATGACATAGGAAGAAGGCAAAAAGCTTTTGGATAGATAAATAGAAATTACCCTGTCTGAAGAATAGAAAGAAAGCAAGATTGGAAAAAAAAAAAAAAAGAACAAAGTCTCAGGAACTTTCAAAACAACATCAAAAATTCTAACATTCAGGACTGACTCCATAAACAAATCAGTAAGTAAATCCAGCACGGCCTGACTAAACCAATTCAAAAACTAAAGAAAATGTCTCGAAAGCATCCAGAGGACAACAACAGATTACATTTTAGGCAATAAAACTACAGATTTCTACCCAGAAACAGTGGAGACCAAAAAGCAGTGGCGCAACGTCTTTAAAGTGCCAAAAGAAAAGAATTCTCCACACGTGAGTCCATTTTCAGCAAAAATAACTTAAGAAAGGAAAGGAATAAAGATGCGGGAGTTTGAACGTCTCCTCCAAAAGTCATATTGAAATGCAATTGCCATTGTGACGGTATTTAAGGGGTAATCGTCCCGAGGGAAGATCCCTTATGAATTGATTAATGCCTTTAACATGGGAATGAGTTTGTTATTTTGAGCTCTTGCCTGACAAAGGATTTTGAACCCAGCCCAATCTCTTTTCTGTCTGTCTTCCCCTCCCACTCCTCTGCCTCGCCAATCTCCCCCCTTCTCCTCTCCCCCTCCTCCCTTCCCTCCCTCCTTTTCCTCTGTCTCTCTCCATGTATCTCTGTCTGTCTCCTCTCCCTGTGTCTCTGCCCCTGTCTCTGTCTCTCTCTCTGTCTCTCTCTGTATCTGTCTCTGTCTGTGTATCTCTCTGTCTCTCTGTCTTTTCTCTCTGTGTGTGTGTCTCTCTCTCTCGCTCTCTCTCCTTCCACCAAGAATGATGCAGCAAGAAATTTCTTAAATGCTGGCACCACTTTCTTAGTCTTTCTGGCCTTCATAACTATGTGCCAAATAAATCTCCTTGTTCATAAACTATTTTGTTTATAAGATATTTTATTATAGCAGCAGAAAACAGACTAAGACAAATGACAGTCTTGGATTTAAGGAAACTAACAGAATTTTTGTCAATAGATTTTCTTTAAAGGAAACACAAAAGTGGTTGTGCACACCTATAATCCCAGCACTCAAGAGCCTGAGGCCGGAGAATCGCCACAAGTTCAAGGGCAAGCCTGGGCTACATAGTGAGTTGAAGACCAGCCTGAACTACATAGTGAAACCTGACTTAAAAATAAATAAATAAATAAAAGCAACAGAAATGATAAATGTCTGGGTAAATAGTACACTATTTTTTTCTTCTTAACTTCATTAAAATATTTATGCTATTGACTGCAAAAATCATAACATTGGTAGGATTTTCAATGTGTGTGGATACATTAGCTGTAACAACTACAATTCTACAGTAAACAAGTAAAGAGAACAAATAACAAAGGAGACAAACAGAAAAATGAATAAGAAAATATGAAATAAAACAACCATATAAGCCAGGTGTGGTGGCGCACACTTGTAATCCCAGCATTTGGGAGGCAGAGACAGGAGGATTGCTGTGAGTTCAAGGCCAGCTTGAGCTCCATAGTACGCTCAAGGCCAGCCTGAACTACACAGTGAGACCTTGTCTCAATAAAACAAAAAATAAAATTAAATAACCATATAGCCAGGCACGGTGGTGCACACCTGTAATCTCAGCACTCTGGAGGCTGAGGCAGGAGAAATGGGACTTCGATGCCAGCCTGGGCTACACGGTGAGTTCAAGGCCAGCCTGAACTACGTAGCGAGACACTTTCTCAACCCCCACACACACAAAAAAATGGAATGTAGCACCAACCTAGAGTCGACAGCTTAGAGGCTCACTGGCAGGTCGAAGATGGTGAATCTGCATTGGAGGCTGAAGGGGACAGCAGTAAAGGGCGCACTGGGAGACCAGAGCGCTTCAAAACAGGCCTGTTCCTTCTCTTTCCCCCTTCACTCCTGGCCTTGCAGCCACTAACACTGATTGAACATATTCCAAGTGGTTCTATCTGCAGAAGTGAATGAAAGGAACTCATTCTTCAGGGTGAACAGTTGCACACTGTTGTTCTTTCCTTTCCATTCTCCTTCCCTCCTTCTCACCGCCACCTAAGGAGGCAACAGCCCCTGGCTGTGTGCTCACCCGTTCTCTATCCTAGGGCCCTGCTGATGGCAGCTGGGTGAAAGTGTGTGCCTGCCCACCTCCTCCAGCAAGGCTCGGCTCCAGTCGGTTCTGTCCTCCCTGGAGGTCGGAGGTCAGGTCTGATGGTGGTCTACTGGCTCTCTCAGCCTCTGCCAGCCCCCCCCAACCGACTTTCCCCTAAAAACATGTCCTGCAATAAATCTCACGACAATCTCATCCCACCTCCATGCCTGCTTCTTTCAACTAACAGTAATAGAGAACGAAAAACAAAAACAAAAATATTTCTAGACAAGTTTGTAAATTCATTCCAGACTGTGAAAAGTTGGAAAGCACTTCTCCAAAGGAAATTCTCACACAAAACACTCCAAGAGGCTCAATTTCCATAACTCATAATCCAGTTAATTCTTCCCATTTATCGCCACATTCTCCCAGTTCACAGATGTGAATCCTGAGTCTCGAAAGGTTGAGTAAATTGTCTGAAGGTCACACAGCTACTAAGTGGTAAAATCAGGGTTCTTAACTCAAAGTTCCAATGCTCCTTCAACTATAATTGAGTGGACTTGAACTAAGCCATCAGTGCTTTGAAAATGGTATATCCTCATCTAATATAGGGCAATATAAATCAGCTTTGTCATCATCATCCTTATTTCTCCCTGAGGGTCTTTGCAGTAAAGTGAGAGGTGCAGCAGATCTGCCATACTCACTGTGGAGGACAAAATAATGCCCCCCAAAGATGTCCACTTTCTGATCTCCCAAACCTGTGACTACATCAGCTTACATGGCAAAGGGATTTTGCTGCTATGATTAAGTTTTCCATGCTGAGCTAGGTTATCCTGCATTATCCCATGAGCCCAGTGTAGGCACAAGGGTCCTTTTGCAAGGGACACAGGGTTACCAGAGTCAGAGAAGATGCGAAGACAGAGGCAGAGGTCAGAGGGTCAGAGGCAGATGTGTGGATGGAGGGGTTCTCTGCTGGCTTTCAAGATGGAAGGGGCTACAAGCCAAGGCATATGAGCACCCGGGAAAAGGCTGGGAAACATTCTTTCTTAGAGCCTCCAGAAGAAACACAGCCCTGATAACATTTTGATTTTAGAATTTTTGATCATCAGAACTGTAAGAGAATAAATTTGTATCATTCTAAGTCACTAAGTTTGTGGTCACTTATTACATCAGCCATAGGAAAATAATATGCTACTACTCTAGATACCCACCACTCTAACACTCACCAAGAAGACACACACACGCACACATACACACATGTACACATACACACACGCACGTGCATGTGCACATACACGCACACCATCATCATGGACTGTGCATCTCATCAGACCCCCACACCCCAAACCCAGATATAGCCTTATGGTTCTTGCTGGTGTCTACACCACACCCCCACCAGGGCTGCCCAAGATCCCCATTCTACTCCCCAATTTCTGTGGCTCTAGTTCACTTAGTAGTGGACCCATGCTTTTTATTAAACAATTAAGAGAAAAATCCCAGATTTCTTTAGTCATTCCAGGAGTGGTCATTCCACAGAAGAGTCCTTCATGTGACAGGTAAAGTACATTATATCAAGACCTGGAAAAAGCACAGCTCCCTTAAAAATAAATACACAAACATGGACTTCTTCCAACAAGGTTCCAGGAAGTTTTGCATAAAAGTAATCACCCAGGGGCTGGTGAGATGGCTCAGCGGCTTAAGCACCTGCCCGGCAAGCGCGAGGGCCCGAGTTCGACTCCCAGAACCCACGTACGAAAAAGGGGCCGGTGATATCGCTCAGTGGCACGGGCGCCTGCTGGCGCGCGAGGTCCTGAGGTCGACCCCCCGGTACCCACAAAAAAAAAAAAAAAGTAATCACCCATAGTAACTCTCTGAGCTGGCTCTTTGGAGACCCTCCAGAAAGAAAGAACACATTCCTGGCCTGTTGTGGAACCACACCCCCTGCCTTTGGGAAGCTTTGAGATTTGAACTGCAGCAAGACTATGTCTAGTGGCGTCTCTTGACTGAATAGGAGAAGAGAAGCATCACCATACAGGACGCTCTCTACAGCAACCAGCCCCAGAACCTGTAGACGTAACAGAGAGAGCAGACCAAACCCCAAGGACAATTCACAGGACCAAGTCCCAAGCCCCTAGTGACAATGTAGTCACTAATCCACAGGGTCACTGAAGTTAGCAGTGATAGTTCTAGGAAACCAACCTCAGCAAGGTCTCCACCGTCCTCCTTCCCCTGCCCAGTTCCCATTGACCTCCGCGTGATTAGAGCTCATAACCGTCAGGAAACAGAGGAGAGAGCTTTGCAATGGCCCTGGCAATTTCTATCCTGATTACAGAATCTCCCCCTGAGCAGGGGTCATGGAATCTACTCCTTTATGGCGCTTAACAAATGAGTTTATCAACTGCCTGAGCACAGGATCCTCTAATTAATTCTCACTGGAGAATTAGCATTAAACTCTGACAGAGTCCTAAGTGGATAATCAACTTTCAGTCAGAGACGCAGAGAGCTGAGGACAGTGACAAAGGTCCTATACAGTTGGCACTTGCACAGGGATTCTGAGTGTTCTTTTACACACCCAAAGGAGAACAAGTAATATTTATGAAAGCCCTGGAAAATAAATTATTTGAGCTGGGCATGGTGGTGCACATGTCTAATCCCAGCACTCCACAGGCTGAGACAGTAGGATTGCCATGAGTTCCAGGCCAGCCTGAAAGACATAGGGAGACCCTGTCTTAAAAGAAAAAAAAGAATTAATGAATGAGTAAATGAATGGAAGGAGGAAAGAAAGAGATAAAAGAAAAAGAAAGGAAAAGAAAAGATTTGGTGAGCAAATGTGCTTGTTAATTGTAGCGTAGACCTGCATAGATTAAGAAACACCTAGTAGGTCAGTGGCGCACAGCCCTGGGGGTCTGCATGGTCCCTTGTAAACTGCAGGCTGAAGCAGGAAGCCCCGCTGTGGGTGAGGGTGGCACCAACAAGTGGGCTCACAGCCTAGATGGAAGGAAGAGGAAAGGAAAGAGTCTCACTTCTGTTTCTTCAGACAAGCTCCAGGCTTCTTCGCCATCGCCTCTGGACATTTGTCTCCAGGTGCTTCGGCTTCTGGCGCAGATTCTTCAGCCTTCCAAAGCAGACCCTTCCGCGTTCCCACAGGGACTCACAGCAGACTCTGCGTGAGCGCCAGGCCTTTGACTTTCGACCACCTCCTCCGGCTCTCCACGCTGGTGGTCACTGTGAGCCTACTTTTCAAACACTTTACATATCAGATATATTTTTGTACTAAATCTGCTCCTCTAGTGAGCCCTCACTAGTACAGCAAAGGAGCAGAGTATTTAGGAAAAGCATAATCCCCACATTTAGAGCTTCACAGAGATCTGACAACCTATTTTCTGAAAAATTACCCTGGTGTGGTGGCGCATGCCTGTAATCCCAGCACTTGGGAGGCTGAGGCATTCGAGTTCAAGGCCAGCCTGAGTTACATAGTGAGTTCAAGGCCTGTCTGGACTACACAGCAAGACCCTATCTCAAAAAACAAAAAACAAAAACAAAAATAAATTATTTTTTAATTTAAAATCCTGCAGACATAAGTACCAAAGATAAAAAACCATGAAAGGTGAAATAGATGTGTATGATTATATAAAAAAAAAGTTTTGTAGGTCAGAGAAGTGAAAATTAAAATATAAACTACAAATGGGAGAAATAATTACATACAGGTTGACATCTTTAACATGAAAAGAACTCTTTACTCAAGAAAAAGAGCCAGGCATGGTAATGCACACCTGTAATCCCAGCACTCTGGAAAGCAGAGGCAGGAAGATTGCAAGTTAAAGCTCAGCTTTGGCAAGTTAGAAACTTTTTGAAACCCTACCTCAAAATAAAAAATAAAGGGCTGGGGATGTAGCTCAGTGCAAAGGCCCTGGTTTCAGTCTCCAATACAGAAATAAAGAAGGAAAGAGAGAGACAGACAGAGACAGAGAAGGAAGGGAGACACACCACCAGAAAAGTAAACCAGAGAAAGAAAATGAATGATAAATGTACGATATATAAGTAATATCTAACTTTACTAGTCAACAAGTACAAATTAGTGGCCGGGGGTGGTGGTACACACCTATAACCTCAGCACTGGGAAGACTGAAGCAGAAGGATTATAAATTCAAGGTCAGCCTGAATACATAGTGAGACTCTGTCTCAAAAAAAAAAAAAAAAAAAAAAAAAAAAACAAGAAAAAGCCAGGCATGGTGGTGTACATCTGTAATCCCAGCACTTAGGAGGCTGAGGCAGGAGGATCACGAGTTCAAAACCAGCCTGGTGAGTTCAAGATCAGCCTAAATTACATAGTGACATAGTGAGACTTTGTCTCAAAAAAAAAAAAAAAAAGCACTAATTAAAACAATAAGTTTTCTCATCATAGAAGAATTTTTAAATGGGCAGAAACTTTTGTGCATACCACTGGTAAAAAAATAATTTAACATAATGTTTAAAGATATTTGGAAAATACATTTAAAAACCTTAAAATAGCCAGGCAGAGTAGGGCATGTCTATAATCCCAGCTACTCAGGAAGCTGAGGCAGGAAGATGGTAAGTTTGAGGCCAGCCTGAGCAACTTAGAAAGACCCTGTTCAAAATAAAATGTTTTAAAATGCCTGGGGCTGTATCTAGGTTCAATCCCCAGCAATGAAAAAAAATTTTAAATATACATTTTCTTTGAGCCAATAATCACTTCTAACACTGACCATCTAATTTCTGTGAATATTCTTAGGAAATCATCAAGGATGTGGGTGAATATATGGACAGTGTTTATAATGGGGAAAAACTGGACAGAACCTAAATATTTAAATGAAGAAATATTTTTAATAAATTATGATAAATCAGGGAACCTAGAGATGACAGTAGGGGGGAGGAAGGGGACATAAAAAGAATTAAGATGTGTTATGTACATGTACCAGCTCCCCATGATGAATGTAATCATTATGTACTGCAAACACGTACATAATAAAAATAAAAATTAAAAATTGCAATTCTAGCACTTGGGAGGCTGAGGCAGGAGGATAGCTTGTGAGTTCGAGGCCAGCCTTGGCTACATAATGAATTCAAAGCCAGCCTGGACTACATAATGAGACCCTGTCTCAAAAAAAAAAAAAAATAATAATAATAATAATAAATTAAAATGATGATAAGTCAAGCAATGGAACACCACATGGCTAGAGAAATTTAGCATATATATTGCTATAGAGAAATATTCATGGCATGGTGTTAGATGAGAAAAGTAAGAACAAGCAGGATGTTCAGTGTAAATGATTTTTTGTGAGGCGGAGTAGATAGAAGGGTAGAGAAAGAACCGGGAGACACTCCGTTGAGGGAGATGTTCGCCACCGGTTTCCTGGCGGAGGGACGCTCCACAGACGCCCCGGCCTCTCCCCTCCCCTCTAACCATCACCCATCCCACGGGTTGGTAAATCTGGGCAGAATAACCGAGGCACCTGGCCTGCTCCGCTGCTCTCATCCTGGGAGCCGCCTGGCTGCGGGAGCGCGCGATCCCTGCCACCCCTCGGGCCAGAGCCTCCCCAGCCCCGGGCGCTCTGACCTGGTGGGCTGCATCTGTCTGCATCCGTCACTGTGGGTTCAGTTTGCAGCGCCACGCGGCCCTTCACTAAGTTTCACCCCCAGCTTCCCTCCTTCAGTAAGAGTGGCGTGCCGGCTTCCATTTGCACTCTTGCTATAGTCCCTGTTTGGGAACCGATGGAAATGCAGCGGGGACTTCACTGCGCTTCCTCAGGAAGCCAGCACGGGTCAGGCAGGGCTCTGGGTAGACGGCAGTGAACCCTTCCTTGGTGAACTGAGGCAAAGAGGACTTTACTGAACGAGCAGTCAGCGAGGAGAGAAGCGCCTTTACATCCGGCAGACCAGACAACCCGCTGGGGGCTCGGAGAGCGGGGTGCTCCCCACGGAAGCTCCCTCAGGGAGGCTGGTCAGCGCGCGCCTCCTCCATGTTCTTCCCTCCGTTCTTCCGAGCTCGCGGGGACTGCTCAGAACCGAGAGTTTAAAGAAAGGAGGTCCCAGTGACCAAAGGATGCTGCAGAGGCCGGAGTGCCACGCAGCCCCCGGTCTTCCACTTCTTATTTAGGGAAACTGGCTTAAGCCCCTGAGCCCGTTCCACTGCCCTGACCGCAGCCACTGGTTCACAGATGAGCCAGGTTCAGCCAGCAGGCGAGGGCCTGGCATCCTGGGGAAGCTTCTTTCTGACTCGGGCTGCGGAGCCTGTGGCTCTGGGGGTCGTCGGCCAACCTAAAACGAAGTTGACACCATAGAAGGCTACTCAGAAAGACCAAGAGAGAATCCGACCCTCGATCCGAGCAGCGTGCGTCTCTCTCCCCGCCCAACGCAGGTTTCAAAGCTCCCCTCGTGGTCTCAAGCTCGGGCTGAGAAGGAAGGGGTGTCGGGGCCCAGAGCTCCGCAACGAGTCTGTCCAAGAAAGCTTCCTGCGGACCTTATCTCTTCCCGTCTCTGCTCGCTGGCTGTGTTTGACGGATGCCTAAGAGTCACGATGCAAGGCCCCAGAGAGTCCCTCGGAAAATCTGCAAATGCAGAAGTGTCAGGCACAGGGTATAGCTCAGTGGTAGACAACTTGGCCTTAGGTTTGACCCTAAGCATGTCAAAAAAATAAAAAATAAAAAAGGCAGAGTCATCTTCCCCTCTCTCTGCCAGGAAAAGTCTCTAAACTCACAGTCGTCTCTAACAGGACTTAGCCAGACAAGCAGTGCCGACAAAGGGACGGAGCATATGCAAAGCAAATGGGCAAAATCGCTCTTGGACTGAAGAAAACAACCATATTAGATACCATAGGCCACGTGCAGGAAAATTAATTCCAGGTATACTGAGCCATTAACAAAAATTGGGGGAGGTTGAGCTGGTGACTGTACTAGAGCAGCTGTACTGGGAATTGAACCTGGGGCCATCTCACTGAGCTACATCTCTAGCCCTTTATATTTTTTATTTTGAAACAGGGTCTCTCTAAGTCACCCAGGCTGGGCTTGAACTTGGGATCCTCCTGCCTCAGTCTCCTGAGGAGCTGGGATTACAAATGCATACCCAACTAAGCCATAACATATTTTTTTTAAAAAATAATTTTAAAACTAGGAAAGTTTTAAGAAGATATTTGACTGACTTTGAAATACGGTAATAGAGGACTTTCTAAGCTTTCTATCATTAGATAGTAGGGGGGAGGGGAAGGAGAAGCACAGAGACAAAACTAATAGTTTTAATGTTTCTTTTTAACTAAAACACCTGGTAGATTTTAGGAAGCTGCTGTTTAGCAGTACAAGGTGGCACATGCTTGTAATCCCAGCACTGTGGGAGCTCCAAGCTCAACCCAAGCAATTTAGTGACTTAGGGAGACCCTGTCCCTATTTTTTTAAAAGAGGGGTGGGTATATAGCTCAGAATGAAGGACCTGGGTTAAATCCCCAGTACCACACAAAAAGAACCTGCTGCTTTACTGAAACTCAGAAAAACCCTCTCCTAGGATCAAAGGCTGTGAAGACCACAGAATGAACCAAGACATCACAAGACAAACCAAGAAGCTTCTCCCTCCCGAGAATCCACAATCCACTCTGATCTCAGCATGGTGTATTCCAAACTCTGCAATGAGACTGCTGTTGTCCAGCACATGGAAATCATATCTCTGTTCTTTTCTTCGGGGGGGGGAGGTTGAGACAGGGTCTCACTATGTAGCCCAGGCTGCTCTCGCGCTCTCAGTGATCCTCCTGCGTCAGCCTCCTGAGTGCTGGGATTACAGGTATGCACCACCACACCCAGCTAGAAATCATATTTCTAATTAACATAGCCTACGAGCAGGCTGTATCTCTCATTCATCATATCGCAAAAGCTGTGGTGACCCCCAACTCTGTCCAGCACTCCTGGGGTCCAATGGTCCCTCACCTCGCTACCATTATCCCTCATGATAATGGTGCTAGTAGTTTTTAGCAGAACTGGGGATTGAATCCAGGGCCTTCCCACTGAGCTACAACCCCAGCTCTTTTTATTTTTTATTTTTGAGACAGGCTTTTGCTAAGTTGCTAAGTTTCCCAGGCTGAGCTGTAACCTGCAATCCTCCTACCTCAACCTGCCAGAGTGCTGGGCTGACAGGCACACAGCACCACCCCTGCCTAGCATGCAGCTCTGTAACAAGGATTTAGAAGCTGCTTTTGCTAAAAAGCACTGACTCCTCACTTGAGTTCCAAGGGGAACTGAAGGCAGGGTAAAAGCTTGGCATCTCTCTCTTCCTTTTGACTGTCTTTCCTCAGAGTCATTTGCTCTTGCAAGTTACCTTGGATCCCAGAACAACAGGTCTGATGGGTAAGTTTCTTGTGACAAAAATCAAAACTACCCACAGGCAACATCAGCATTCTTATCTACTTTCTTGTTGACCCCACCTGACAGACAATGATCAGCCAGCCCACAGCCTGACCAAGATACCAGCCGGACACTGACCCTTGCCACATAACCCCAAGACAGCTGTTAGCCACTCAGACTGACATTTTGACACTCAACTGCTGTCCCATGACCCCCAGTGTGGCCACACTGAGAATAAATTCCTGTCCTGTCTCCTCCACCATCTATCTCTTCAGTTGGCCTGGGTCAGACATGGGTCATTGGGACCCCGAGTCAGGCCTCTGGCCTAGGACTCCAGTTACAGTTTAAAAATTGTAAACAGAAATTAATGAGCTTTTTCTTATTGTGCTCAAGTGCTTCTGCATATGAGCTCCTAGAATTTGTTTCATTGAACTTTGTTTTTCCCATGGAGCTATTGTTTTCAAGCTCTGCTGCACTTTGTACTGACACAGAAACGCTAAAAAAGCCTGAGGCCTGGTTCTGCCTGCACAGATTCTGTCATAAGAGGTGTGATCGGAAAATATGGCTTATGTTTACAGTTTTTTAAATTATTACAGTAAAAGACACATCGTCATGACTACTCCCCCTCGCTTCGAACACTCTTGTCCCAACATCTTTGCCCCTTTCTGAAGCAGTTCTGGAAGTGCTCTTTCATGTCTTGAGTTGTGCCTTGAAGCTGCCTTGACAATCTGCTTCAACTGAAAATGCTTGCTTTCCACAGTCATCTTGACACTGGAGAAGAGAAGTCACACAGTGCCAGATCTAGTGAATAAGGTGGATGAGGACACACTGTGATGTTTTTACAAGCCTACCTTTCTGTTAAACGGCACTTGGCAGCAGCATTCACCATATATTTTCATCACACCTCATAAAGACATGAAAGAGGACTTCAGAACAGCTTCAAAAAGTGGCAAGAACGATGGGATAAGTGTGTTTGAAGCAAGGGGAATATTTTGAGGGGATTGATGGTAATATGTCTTTTACTGTTATAATTTTTTAATCTACACATTCATCGTATATTCGATCCTACTTCGTAATTTGTCTGGGGTGAAATCTTGGCATCAAATTATTTTTCTTTTAATCTCAATTCTAGCTTGCAGCCAGAGAATCACTGAACAGTGTATAAAAGAAACTACCGCTAGATGTCGCTGTCCCCAAAGGTTTGAAGAGAAAAGGTTCTCGGAGTCAATGGGAAAATTCTGTCTTAATTTTGT
Source organism: Erethizon dorsatum (assembly GCA_028451465.1). NCBI lineage: Eukaryota > Metazoa > Chordata > Mammalia > Rodentia > Erethizontidae > Erethizon > Erethizon dorsatum. The sequence goes on from CM051824.1 coordinate 32,367,518, forward strand.
CATATTTTGGATCCAAGGAAAAGCCCAATTAAAAAAAAAAAAAAAAAAAACTCCTGAATTCTCATTGGCCTGAATGAGCAAGTGACACAAAACTAGGGCTGCCATCATAGACTACCACAGACTCGGTGGCTTAAACTATGAAGTTTATTTCCTCTCAGCTCCGGAGGAACTGAGATCAAGATGCTGATAGCATCGTTTTCTCCCAAGCCGCTGCCCTGGGCTTGCACTGGCCACGTTCTCCAGCGGCTTCACGCGGCCCTTCCTCTAGGTGTGTCTGTGCGCTAATCTCCTCTTGGTCTAAGGTCGCCTGTCGTATTGGGTTGGGGCCCACCTTCACGACCTCATTTTAACTGAATCACCTCTTCAAAGGCCGTAACTCCACATACAGTCACATCCTGAGATACTGAGCACTAGAGTTTCCACACAGGAATTTGCGGTGAGGACATAATTCAGGACCTAAGGGGAAGAAATCAAAACCCAAACGAATCTAGTTGGTGAATTACAAGTTTTCTAGCCGTGGGAGAATTGCTAAAGACCTTTCAGCATGGAGAACATTGTAAAGAACGGTTGCATTCTTCCCCAAATGTCACACCTATTATTCAGCTTTAATTCAAATCTTTTAAATAACCCACCTGAACTTAGTATCAACTCAAGTGCCAGGCTTGGTGGCACATACCTATAACACCTGTAATCCCAGCACTCGGAGGTTGAGGCAGGAGGATTGTGAGTTCCAAGCCAGCCTGGGCTACATAGTGAGTTCAAAACCAGCCTGGACCATATAATGAGACCCTGTCTCAAAATTTTGAAGTATCAATTTAAATAACTGCATTTAAATCAAGTTAAATAACCCTATTTAAATCAAGTCAAATAACCGTATTTCCTGACTAGTACACTTGAGCTAAGAAAAGGGGAAAAAAAGGAGAAGAAATGAAAGAAGAGAAAACCTTGAGAGAAAGAAATCTAAATATACTGTGGTGGTAAATTATATTCCCATTGGAGCGATTCACTTTCGAATTCTCCCTACTCAGCCAGAGTAGCTGCCTGTCATCTCTCTTCCTCCCTCCCCACCTTCAAGTAAACTGTCCTCTTTCATTAAAAAAAAAGAAAAGTTACATTCCCAATATTTTTATAACTTTATTTCTTTTTATTTTATGAAAAAATGAAACATTTTATAACCGAATAATGAGAGAATAACAACAGTTATTACACTGTGTATCCTTATCTTCAAAGTAGTTACTCAGTACAAGACATAAACCAAAAAGATTCTTATGAAAAAGAAACAGATAATAACACAAACTTTTAAAAATCAATTTTATTGGTACATTTTTGCCATACACAATGACCACATTCATCATAGGGAATCTGTACTTGTATATAATATATCTTAATTCTTTTTTTTTCCCATTCCCCTCCCTTCCCTTTGACCATTCTCTTCCCCATTTACAAAATTTTGTTTCCATTGTTTCCTTTCCTTTCTCTTTCTCATCCCTTTTCCCTTTCGTCCCTTCCCTCTCCCCTGCCTTGTTCCCTGTCCCATTTGAACACATTCTTCCTACTTCCCAATATCGATCCTCCATTTCGCTCCTTATTTACCCTTTGGGTTTCTCACACCAGAGAAACAATGTGATATTTAAACATGTGTATCCGATTTATTTCACCTAAAATTATGTTCTCGAGGTGCATCCATTTACCTAAAAATGTCTCGAGTTTGTCCTTACTTATGGCAGAGGAGTACCCCATTGTATATAAAAAACATTTTCTCTATCCATACATCCATTGATGGGCATCTGGGCATCTGTTTCCAAGATTTAGCTTCTATAAATTGTTCTGCTATAAACATGGATATGCAAATATCACTGCAGTATGACACTTTTAACTCTTTTGGGAAAATACCTAGAAAGGAAATATCTGGGTCACATGGAACCTCTACTTTTAGTTTTTCGAGGAATCTGCATGCTGATTTCCATAGTGGTTGTACTAATTTACACTCCCACCAACAGTGGAGAAGGGTTCCTTCTTCCTCATAGTCCCACCAGCATTTGTTATTGGTTGATTTCTTGACAACAGCCATTCTTTCTGGAGTGAGATGGAATCTCAGCATTGTTTTAATTTGCATTTCTTGAATGACCAGTGATGTTGAACATCTTTTCATATATTTATTTGCCATTTCTATTTCTTCATCTGAGAAGTGCCTATTTATTTCAGATGCTCATTTTTGGATTGGGTCTTTAAATTTGGGGGGTCTGACTTTCTTGAGTTCTTTATATTTTCTAGATATTAGTCCTTTGAGGAATAGCTGGTAAAAAAAATTTTCCCCCCATTCTGTGGGTTGTCTCTTCACTCTCTGTTGGTGGTTTCTTTTGCTGTGAAAAAGCTTTTTAATATGATGTGATCCCAGTTGTTGATTTTTTGTAATATTTCCTGTGTGACTAGGGTTTTGTTCATAGAGTCTTTGCCTACACCTATGTCTTCAATAGTTCTACCTATTCTATCTTCCAGCAGATTAAGTGTTTCTGTTTTAATATTTAGATCTTTGATCCATTTCGATTTTAGTTTAGTGTATGGTGAAAGATAGGGGACTAGTTTTAATCTTTGGCATGTGGAAAGCCAGTTTTCCAGCACCATTTATTAAAGAGGCTTTCTTCCAGTGAAGGTGTTTGCCTCCTTTGTCAAAGATAAGATGGCTATATTTGGAGTTGTTTCTGCATCTTCTAATCTGTTCCACTGATCCTCTGGTTGGATTGTTTGTTTGTTTGTTTGTATTTAGGGGGAAGCTGGGGGTTTTTGCCAGTACCATGCTGTTTTTATCATGGTAGCTGTGTAATATAATTTCAAGTCAGGGATTGTGATGCCCCCACCTTGCCTTTGTTGCCCAGAATTGCTTTTGCTATTCTAGGTCTCTTCTGGTTCCAAATGAATTCTAGGATTGTTTTCTCTAATTCTGTGAGGTATGCTATTGGTATTTTGATCAGGATTGCATTAACTGTAGAACAGTTTTGGAAGTATGGCCATTTTCACTATATTGGTTCTGCCCATCCAAGAACAAGGATATCTTTCCGTTTTTTGATACACTCTTCTATCTTCTTTTTTAGGGTACTGTAGTTTTCAATGTAAAGCTCTTTTACTTCCTTCGTTAGATTGATTCCTAAGTATTTTATTCTTTGGATGCTATTGCGAAAGGTGTTGTTTCCTAATTTCTCTCTCAGTGAGTTTGTTTTTCATGTACATTGATTTTTGAGTGTTGACTTTGTATCCTGCTATATTACTGAATGTGGTTATTAAATCTAGGAGTCTTCTGGTGGAGTTTTTGGGGCCTTCTATGTAGAGTATCATGTCATCTGGCAATAATGGTAATTTAACTTCTTCCTTTCCTATCCATATGCCTTTTATTTCTTTCTCTTGTCTAATTGCTCTGGCTAATGTTTCCAGAACTACAGTATATTGAACAAGAATAGTGATAGTGGGCATTCTTATCTTGTCTGATTTTAGAGTGAAAGCTGTCGGTTTTTGACCATTTAGTATGATATTGGCTGTTGGTTTGTCATAGATGGCTTTTATCAGATTGAGATAAAGACTTCTAGTCCAATTTTCTTTAGGGTTTTTTATCATCAGTGGGTGCTGGACTACGTCAAATGCTTTTTCTGCATCTATTGAGATGATCATGTGGTTTTTGTCCTTGGTTCTGTTAATGCGGTGTATTATGTTTATTGATTTCCACAGGTTGAACCATCCCTGCATCCTTGGGATGAATCCTACTTGGTCATGATCTTTTTGATGATTTGCTGCATTCTGTTTCAGTATCTTACTGGGGATTTTTGCATCTATGTTCATTAAAGAGATTGGCCTGTAGTTCTCTTTCTTAGTTGGATCTTTCTCTGATTTTGGTATCAAGATAATGCTTGCTTCTAAGATTGACTTTGGTAGTATTGCTTCCCTTTCAATTTCATTGAAGAGTTTGAGTAGTAGTGGTATTACACCTTCTCTAAAGTTCTTGTAGAATTCAGCAGTGAATCCATCAGGACCTGGGCTTTTCTTTGTTGGTAGGTGTTTGTTTTATTTCTTCAAATTCATTGATTGATATTGAATTGTTTAGAATTTTTATATCTTCTTGATTCAACTTTGGTAATTCATAAATATTTAGGAATCTATCCATTTTTTCTGAATTTTCCACCTTATTTGAGTACAGGTTTTCAAGTGCTACTGATGATCTGGATTTCTTCAGGATCCATTTCACATTTTCATTCCTAATTTCACCCTTTTCATTCCTAATTGCATGCATCTTTTCTTTCTTTCTTTTGATAAGGTTGGCTAAGGGTTTGTCTATTTTATTTACTCTTTCAAAGAACCAACTCTTCCATTCATTGATTCTTTGTACTGTTTTCTTAGTCTCAATTGCATTAATTTTTGCTCTGATCTTTATCATTTCCTTCCTTATATGAGCTTTGGATTTATCCTGTTCTTCTTTTTCTAGAAGTTTGAGGTTCAACATTAGGTTATATATTTCAGCTGACTCTGTTTTTCTTATGTGGGAATTCACTGCTATAAATTTCCCTAGTAGGACTGCTTTCACAGCGTCCCATAGGTTCCGGTATGTCATATTGGCATTATTGTTCAGTTATAGAAATAGTCCAATTTCTTCTTTAATTTCATTTGTAACCCATTGGTTGTTCAAGAGGGTGTGATTTAATTTCCATGTGTTTATGTAGCTTTTGTAATGCAAACTTTCTTTTCACTGAATTAAGATAAACTTTTAGCATAAATGGAACAAATTAGCATGTATATTGAAATGTGTTTACCACAGTGGAATATGTAATTCGGGGAAGTATCTGAACTTCTCCCTACTTCCTATTTATCTCTCTTCTATTTTGCTTTTTATTTGTGTATATATATATATATATATATATATATATATATATACATATATATGGCATTTCTTATATACTAGAAACCATGCAATATTTGAGCTTGTGTGTCTGGCTTATTTCACTTAACATTATGTTCTCAAGTTGTATCCATTTACCTACAAATACCTCCAGTTTATCTTTCTTTTTTTTTTTTTTTTTTTTTTTTTTTTTTTTTTTTTTTTGTGGGTACCAGGGGTCGACCTCAGGACCTCGTGCGCCAGGAGGCGCCCGTGCCGCTGAGCGATATCACCGGCCCCTTTTTCGTATGTGGGTTCCGGGAGTCGAACTCGGGCCCTCGCGCTTGCCGGGCAGGCACTTAAGCTGCTGAGCCATCTCGCCGGCCCCTAGTTTATCTTTCTTAATGGCAGTGTAGTACTTCATTGTGTATAAATCCCACATTTTCCTTAGCCATTCATCTGTCGATGGACATATACCATGTTTCCAAGATCTAGCTATTATAAATTGTGCTGCTATAAACATGGGTATGCATGTATCCCTGTAATATGATGACTTTAACTCTTTGGAGAACATACCTAGGAGGACAGCTGAGTAAAATGGAATTTCTACTTTTAGTTTTTTGAGGACTCTTCACACTATTTCCACAGTGGTTGTACTAGTTTACATTCCCACCAACAACGTAGTAGAGTTCCTTTTTCCTCTCATCCTCACCATTGATTTTAGATTTTAGATTTTGTTGACGATATCCATTCTTTCTGGGGTAAGATGGTAACTCATTGTAGTTTTAATTTACATTTTTCTGATGGCCAGTGATGATGAGCATATTTTCATGTCATTTTGGCCATTTGTACTTCTTCTGAGAAGTGTCTATTCATTTTGATTCTCCATTTTTTTTGTTTGGGTCTTTTCTTTTGGGGAGGTCTAATTTTTTTTTTAGTTCTTCATATTCTCTAGATATGAGTCCTCTGTCTACGGAGTAGCTGGCAGACTTTTTTCCCATTCTGCAGGCTGCCTTTCCACTCTGTTGTTCGTTTCTTTTGCTGTGCAGAAGATTTTTAATTTTATATGATCCCACTTGTTAATTCTTGGTATTATTTCTTGTGCCACTGGGGTCTGTTCATTCCCATTATCTTTTATAACACATATGATATGTTGCCATTTAAGAAAAATTAGAAAATACAATACAAAAATATTACTTAAAATCATCCAAACTCCACTATCAAGTAATACTTAGAATATGTTCACTAAGACTTTTCCTCATTGCCAATTCCTGTGTGTCCTCAAAAACAGGAAATACAGGGCCTTGTAACCTGCTTTTTTTCACATAAGAACATATCCTCAGTACTTCTCCACATTAACACCAATGCAAGAAGTCTTGAAGGATGAGATCTATAATCATTTCATGTATTTATTTTTTGGGGGGTGAGTACCAGGAATCGAACTCAGACCCTCACGCTTACCAGGCAGGCACTGCGCCAGTCAGCTGTATATCCGGCGCCCATGTATTTATTTTTATAAAAGCTACACGGGTACAAAAATCAAAATTTCAAACCACGGTGGAAGGTAGAAACAACTGGGGAAATTCCCCTCCTCTCCAATCCTACTCCCAAGCACCAAACTCTTCATTCTGGACAAAACGCAGGCAGCTCAGACTGCCCCACCCCATGGCATACTTGATCCCTATGCCCCACGACCAGGCCACTGTGAAGGCTGCCGACCTCTGTCTGCAGGGCTGCCCACCACATTACCATGAGGCTTAGAGCCTCCAGGCCTATCTTTCAAAGCTCTCTGCCACATCTCAATTTGCATTTTTGTGGAAGGTGAACCACCGAAAACCTCGCCAGGAGCCCAGGGTTGTGTGAGCAAAACCAAAGGAGAAAGTCCCTGGGGAGGAAGAGCTCCCAGCCACAAATTCCAAACCCACTTCCCTTCCCCATCCTGACGCACACACAGCTTGCAAGGGCATTCTCTTCAAGTCAGAAGTCAGAGCTGAAGGCTGGGCGTGGTGGCCCACGCCAGTAATCCCAGCACCTTGGAGGCTGAGGCAGGAGGATCACCAAGAGTTTAAGGCCAGCCTGGGCTACATAGTGAATTCAGGGCTAGCCTGCACTGCATAGTGAGGCCCTATCTCAAAAAAAAAAGTCAAAGCTGAGAAAGCCTCTGTCCTGAATCACAGCTAAAGTCACATGTCCAGACCAGCCTGGAACACGCCTGGAGTCAGTGGAAGACAAGAACACCTCTCTGGGTGCCAAAATCCACCTGTGCCTCCCGCGCCCCCAGGGGATTCCAGCTCTGTCAACAAAGTCACGCCCTGAGCCCCTCGGCAAGGAATGAGCAGAGGCCATCGCAAACCAAAACAGTTTCAGGACACCTCTGAGGAGAAGAGAGATTTCCCAGAACTTCTCCTGGCAGGAATGTGCCTTAATTGCTGCATAAAAATCCTGTGACAGTAATTCCCCCACCCCGCCTGTGCAAAACAGCAGCAGCCCTGCGAGCTTCCTTGGACTTCAAGCTGCCACTTGCTCTAACGAGCCCATGGAGAAACCAAACACCTTTCACAAAATCGAAAACAAGCCTGGGGATATCCCCTGTCCACACACACACACACACACACACTCAGCTGAGTGTTTTCACGGCAAATGAAACACCTGGTGGGAAATTCCCCCCAGAATTTTGCTGCCGAGTTTTCATGCACGCCACGTGAGGAGCCAAGGAGTCCCAGAACCAAGTCTGCACTCTTTTCCGCCCTCCTTCCCCTCTTCTTTCTCTCTTTCTTGCCCTGCTTCCTGCCCTCCTATCTCCTGGCTGAGCCAGCGGCTTGGGTATCTAGTGAGCTCCAGACGCGCTGATTGTGGAGGCCTGTGGCCATCTCGACTGGCGAGCTCGAGCAGGGAATATGGGGGGGGTGGTTTAAGCCTAACAGCATCCCAGGGTGGAGGGGCAGAGGGACAGTCACCCAGGGGCAGGGAATGAAGGCACAGTTCAACCAGAGCCTAGGGCTGGGCCCTGGCTGCCTCCCTGGTCTGTGGGCAGCTTGTGAGCCTGTGTCTCAGTGTGACACCCACTGTGGGACGACTGTGGGGATTGTGGGAAGCTGCCGCCCCTCCTGCCCCACCCTACCCCTTTCACTACAAAATCTGCTCCCTCAGCAATAAACCTGAGTGATTTCCGGCCTCAGAGCACCCTCCATTATAAAGCAAATAGCCGAGAGAGTGAACACCTTCCGGTCTGTCCCACTGCCATGAGGAAATAGACAAAGGCTTTAAGAGTGAGGCCTGAGGCAAAGACTTTATGAATAAAACCCCCATCGCACAGGAAGTATCACAAAGAATCAACAACTGGGATCTCATGTTATTAAAAAGCTTTTTCACAGCAAGAGAAACCACCAACAGAGTGAAGAGACAACACACAACGTGGGAAAAAATGTTTGCCAGCTATTCCTTAGACAAAGGATTATTACCGAGAACATACAAAGAACTCAAAAAAAATCAGACCCCCCAAATTTAAAGACCCAATCCAAAAATGGGCATCTGAGATGAATAAACACTTTTCAGATGAAGAAATACAAATAGCAAATAAATATATGAAAAAATGTTCAACATCACTAGTCATTCAAGAGATGCAAATTAAAACAACACTGAGATTCCATCTCACCCCAGAAAGAATGGCTATTATCAAGAAGTCAACTAATAACAAATGCTGGAGGGGCTGTGGGGAAAAAGGAACCCTTTTCCACTGTTGGTGGGAGTGTGGACTGGTGCAGCCACTGTGGAAATCAGTGTGGAGATTCCTCAAAAAACTAGGACTGGAGGTCCCATTTGACCCAGCTATTCCCCTTCTGGGTATCTTCCCAGAAGAATTAAAAACATCGTACCAGAGGTTCCAGAAAAAGATGGCGGATCTGTAAGAAGCAGGCAGTGAACCTCTCCAAAAGTCGCCATCTGGACACTGGAATATAGTGACTGGAGGAGGGCAAGAAAGAGGGAAGTGGCTCTCATGGACCCAGGAAAGATCTGAAGCACAGTTTGGGGCCCATGGAGAAAGTGAAGAGAGAAACTCCAACAAAGAAGGAGGTGGTCATCGGCGCCTTTTCCCTGAGTCCCGATGTGACAAAAGCAGTTCAAATCTGCGGACACGCGGTGATTGCCGGTGCCCCGGGGGCCTCCACAGAGGAACACGAGAAGCAGCGGTGTAGAGAAGCAGCCGCTGTGAAGGACACACTGACTGGCGGTGAGTGCTGACGCTCAGCCGTCCCGCGCAAGAGAGCAACTAGCCGGGCGCCATTGTGGGGGGGGCAGCAGCTGAGCTCAGAACTCAGGGCGGCTGCCACTCCATCCACGGCTCCAGTGGGAACCTCCACAGAGTAACGCGAGACGCCGTGGTACAGAGAAGCACCAGCTGTGAAGAACACATTGACTGGCGCTTTTCTTCCTGGTATTCCAAGACTGAGATTGTCTAAGGATCACAGAAAATACTGTGGCACAGAACCAAAGAACCAAGGACTGGGCCAAACAGGCAGCAACTTCTTATCTCCAACAAATTGAAGAGGTAGGATCTTGCAGCAGGCTCAAAACCCAAAAATAAGCTACACCTGGAAGATACCTCAGAGAAGTAGCCATCTCCTAAGAGTTTGAAATACTACCAATAAAGCAACCTACCATAGGCAATTTACAAACATCACCCCAGGAATTAAACTAAAGAAAGAAAAGAAAATGAGACGACACTTAAACAAGATGCAACCCCACACATCCAGTTCACCAAAGGCAAACCCAGGGGGCAGTGAGGTGGGACAAACCGAAAGCCACCCACCTGACATCTCTGAAGTGGTAACAACAAAGCAGTTGAATGAGGCTCTGGAAAAATTTAAATCAGAAATAATTTCTCAGATAACTGCAGAGATAATGTCCACAATGAAGACCATGCTTAAGGATGCTAGAGCAGGCACAGACAAAAAAATAGATGAGCTTAAGAAAATTATGGAAGCCATGAATGCTCAGCATAGGAAAGAAATGGAATCCATAAAGCAGATTCAAGCAGATATCCAGGAGAACAAAATTTCCATTGAAAGTATTTGTAGCAGATTAAGCCAATGTGAGGACAGGATCTCAGATATAGAAGACAGTCTTGCAATGAGTGATCATGAAAAGAAAGAATTCTTAAAAATAGCAAGGGACAATGAAAAATCAATCCAGCAGCTGCTAGATGATGCAACGAAGAATAACTTAAGATTGATTGGGGTCAATGAAAAAGCAGGAGATAGCATAAATGACATCAGAACACTGTTCACAGGCATTATAACAGAAAATTTCCCTGGTAGAGAAAAAGAATTTGACGTTCAGATAAGTGAGGCTTATAGAACTCCAATTAGCCACGATAAAAAAAAAAATCTTCAGCCAGGCATATCATAGTCAAGATTCCAGAAATTCAACATAAGAGTAGAATCTTAAAAGCTGTTTGAGAAAAGAAACAAATCACCTATAAAGGAAAGCCCTTCAGAATCACAGCAGACTTTTCAGCACAAACCCTCAAGTCAAGAAGAGCTTGGAATGATGTATTTCAAGTTCTAAAGGAAAATAATCTTCAACCTAGATTGATGTACCCTGCAAAACTATCTTTCAAAACTGATGGAGAAATAAAATACTTCCATGACAAAGAACATCTGAGAAAATTTGTAACCACCAAACCAGCACTCCAAAATGTTTTGAAGGACATTCTAGAAAGGGATAACAAGGATTACAACTCCAGAAACCCCAACAGAAGGAATCCACCAGGCAGAGCAAATGATTAAAGAGAGGGAGGGAAAAATAAAAATTAAAAGAGGGGGAGCCAACAACAAGGAAATAACATGACAGGGATAAGTCAATACATATCAGTTTTAACCATTAATGTTAATGGTCTCAATTCACCAATCAAAAGGCACAGACTAAACATCACTAGTCATTCGAGAGATGCAAATTAAAACAACACTGAGATACCATCTCACCCCAGAAAGAATGGCTACTATTAAGAAATCAACTAATAACAAATGCTGGAGGGGCTGTGGGGAAAAAGGAACCCTTCTTCACTGTTGGTGGGAGTGTCGACTGGTACAGCCACTGTGGAAGTCAGTGTGGAGATTCCTCAGAAAACTAGGGTTGGAGGCCCCATTTGACCCAGCTATTCCCCTTCTGGGCATCTTCCCAGAAGAATTAAAAACATCGTACCACAGCGATATATGTGCACCCATGTTTATAGCAGCACAATTTGTAATAGCCAGATCTTGGAAACAACCCAAATGCCCATCAACTGAGGAATGGATAAGAAAGATGTGGTATTTTTATACAATGGAGTACTATTCAGCCATAAAGAAGGATAAACTGGAGACTTTTATAGGTAAATGGATGCAACTCGAGAAAATACTCATAAGTGAAATAAACCAGAAGCACATGTGTAAGCATCGTATTATCTCTCTAGTATGAGAAACTGAAAGAGTAAATAAGATCCAAAATGTACAATAGATATGGTGAATCAAAAAGAAACTGGTCAAAAGGAAAGAGAGACTGGAATAGGGAAAAGAAAGAAGGGAAAGGGAAAAAAATTGTGTATATATATATATATATAAGATGGTTAAGATAGATACACTACCATTTTTACTTAGTTCATTGAAGAATAAGGTTTGTGCCAATAATGTTTGGACAATTGAATGCTAATGTCTGGTGTCCTGAATAACTAACTTAAAGATAGTAATACATAATGTATTAACCATTGTTACCCTCCTATTATGTTGTTTTGAAAATTTGTTCTTCTTTTGATTTGTTTTGTTTTTTTCTTCTCTTTAAAAAAAAAAAAAAAAAAAAAAAAAAAAGGCACAGACTGGCAAATTGGATCAAGAAGCAAGATCCAACCATATGCTGTATACAAGAAACACATTTAATTCAAAATGAAATTCATAGACTGAAAGTCAAAGGATGGAAAACAATACTCCATGTGACAGGGACCCAGAAAAAAGCAGGGGTTGCTTTCTCTTTGCAGACAAAGTGAATTTCAAGCCAAGAATGATTCAGAGAGATAAAGAAGGTCACTACATCCTTGTAAAGGGAACAATCCAAGAGGAAGAGATAACAATCATAAATATATATGCAACAAATACCAGTGCACCCAACTATATAAAACAAATATTAATGGACATGAAAAATCAAATAACCACTAATACAGTTGTATTGGGGGATCTCAATACTCCACTGTCACAAAAAGACAGATCAGCTAGACGAAAAATCAACAATGAAATATTACAACTGAAGCAAACTTTGGAACAAACGGACTTAGTAGATGTCTACAGAGTGTTCCACCCCACAACATCAGAATACACATTCTTCTCAGCTGCACATGGGACATTCTCCAAAATAGACCACATAGTAGCTCATAGAACCTGCTTAAGTAAATGCAAAGGAATTGAAATTATCCCATGTATATTATCAGACTATAGTGCAATGAAATTGGAAATCAATAGCAAAAGAAACCACAAGAATTTACTAAACATATGGAAATTAAATAGCACCCTCCTGAACAACCAATGGGTCACAGATGAAATTAAAGAAGAAATTAGACAGTTTCTGCAACTGAATGATAACGACAGTGCAACATACCAGAACTTATGGGATACAATGAAAGCAGTCCTAAGAGGGAAATTTATAGCATTAAATTCCTATATCAGGAAAACAGAGCAAGCACAAATAAACAACCTAATGGTGAACCTCAAACTTCTAGAAAAAGAAGAGCAGGCTAAGCCAAAAGCTTGTACAAGGGAGGAAATTATAAAGATCAGAGCAGAAATTAAAGTACTGGAGACTAAAAAAAACAATACAAAGAATCAACAAATCAAAGAGTTGGTTCTTTGAAAGATTAAATAAAATCGACAAACCCTTATCCAACCTTATTAAAAAAAGGAAAGAAAGTACTCAAATCCATGCAATTAAGAATGAAAAGGGTGATATCACAATGGACCCTGCAGAAATCCAGAAGATCATCTATACTTACTTTGAAAACTTGTATTCTAATAAGATGGAAAATGCAGAAGAAATGGACAGATTCCTAGATACGTATGAATTACCAAAGCTCAACCAAGAAGATATAAAAATCCTAAATAAACCAATAACAATCAATGAAATCAAAGATGTAATTAAAAACCTGCCAACAAAGAAAAGCCCAGGCCCTGATGGATTCACTGCTGAATTCTACAAGAAATTTAGAGAAGACCTAACACCACTACTTCTCAAACTCTTTAATGAAATTGAAAGGGAAGCAATACTCCCAAATTCATTCCTGGAAGCAAGAATTACCCTGATACTAAAACCAGAGAAGGACCCAAATAAGAAAGAGAACTACAGACCAATCTCCCTAATGAACATTCATGCAAAAATCCTCAATAAGATACTGGCAAACAGAATGCAGCAAATCATCAAGAAGATTATACACCGTGACCAAGTTGGATTCATCCCAGGGATGCAGGGATAGTTCATTATACGTAAATCAATAAATGTAATACACCATGTTAACAGAACCAAGGACAAAAATCATATGATCATCTCAAGAGATGCAGAAAAAGCTTTTGACAAAGTCCAGCACCCATTCATGATAAAAACCCTACAGAAAATTGGAATAGATGGTCTTTATCTCAATCTGATAAAAGCTATCTATGACAAACCAACAGCCAATATCATACTAAATGGACAAAAACTGAAAGCCTTCTATCTAAAATCAGGAACAAGACAAGGATGTCCACTGTCCCCACTCTTATTCAACATAGTCCTGGAAACTTTAGCCAGAGCAATTAGACAAGAGAAAGAAATAAAAGGAATTATGTTTGGAAAGGAAGAAGTTAAATTGTCATTATTTTCAGATGACATGATACTCTACGTAGAAGGCCCCAAAAACTCCACTAAAAAATTGCTAGATTTAATAAGCAAATTCAGTAGTGTAGCTGGATACAAAGTCAACACTCAAAAATCAATAGCCTTCCTGTACACCAATAACAAACTCACTGAGAGAGAAATTAGGGAAACAACACCTTTCACAATCACATCTAAAAAAATGAAATACCTAGGAATCAATCTCACAAAGGAAATAAAAGACCTCTACACTGAAAACTACAGTACTCTGAAAAAGGAGATTGAAGAGGATATCAGAAAATGGAAAGATATCCCTTGCTCTTGGGTTGGAAGAACCAATATAGTGAAAATGGCCATACTTCCAAAACTGTTATACAGATTTAATGCAATTCCGATCAAAATTCCAACAACATATCTCACAGAATTAGAGAAAACAATCCTAAAATTCATCTGGAACCAGAAGAGACCTAGAATGGCAAAGGCAATTCTGGGCAACAAAAGCAAGGCAGGGGGCATCACAATCCCTGACTCGAAATTATACTATAAAGCTACTGTGATAAAAACAGTGTGGTACTGGCAAAAAAAACAGACCTGAAGATCAATGGAATAGATTAGAAGATGCAGAAACAACTCCAGACATACTAATCCACCTTATCTTTGACAAAGGTGTCAAACACATTCACTGGAAGAAAGATAGCCTCTTTTAATAAATGGTGCTGGAAAAATTGGCTCTACACATGCCGAAGATTAACATTAGACCCGTATCTTTCACTGTGAACTAAACTAAATTCAAAATGGATCAAAGAACTAAATATTAAAACAGAAACATTAAATCTCCTGGAAAATAGAATAGGTAAAATTCTTGAAGACATTGGTGTAGGCAAAGACTTTATGAATAAAACCCCCATCACACAGGAGGTATCATAAAGAATCAACAACTGGGATCTCATCTTATTAAAAAGCTTTTGCACAGCAAGAGAAACCACCAACAGAGTGAAGAGACAACCCACAACGTGGGAAAAAATGTTTGCCAGCTGTTCCTCAGACAAAGGATTACTATCGAGAACATACAAAGAACTCAAAAAAATCAGACCTCCCAAATTTAAAGACCCAATCCAAAAATGGGCATCTGCGATGAATAAACACTTTTCAGATGAAGAAATACAAATAGCAAATAAATATATGAAAAAATGTTCAACATCACTAGTCATTCAAGAGATGCAAATTAAAACAACCCTGAGATTCCATCTCACCCCAGAAAGAATGGCTATTATCAAGAAGTCAACTAATAACAAATGCTGGAGGGGCTGTGGAGAAAAAGGAACCCTTCTCCACTGTTGGTGGGAGTGTCGACTAGTGCAGCCACTGTGGAAATCAGTGTGGAGACTCCTCAAAAAACTAGGACTGGAGGTCCCATTTGACCCAGCTATTCCCCTTCTGGGCATCTTCCCAGAAGAATTAAAAACATCGTACCACAGCGACATATGTGCACCCATGTTTATAGCAACACAATTTGTAATAGCTAGATCCTGGAAACAACCCAAATACCCATTAACTGAGGAATGGATAAAAAAGATGTGGTATTTCTATACAATGGAGTACTACTCAGCCATAAAGAAAGATAAACTGGAAACTTTTATAGGTAAATGGATGCAACTCGAGAAAATACTCACAAGTGAAATAAGCCGGACGCACATTTTTAAACATCGTATTGTCTGCCTAGTATGAAAATGCAATTTCATTGTGACTATTCCATTCCTTAGTCTTCTATTTTTACCTAGATTTTACATGGCTTAATCTTATACTGAGTAATATTTTTCTCCAAAAGGTATTTGTACATTCTCTAATGCTTGTTTGTTAATACATGAGAATGTTTACTTGTTGTCTTTAAAAATAAATAAATAAATAAAAATCTTCAACAACAACAGAAAAAAGGTATTTGTACATTTTCTAATGCTTGAGTTTGTTAATACATGAGAATGTTTACTTGTTGTCTTTAAAAAATAATAAAAAAATAAAAAAATAAAAATAAATAAAAGAGTGAGGCCTGAGGACCAGCAGGCTCTCATAGGAGAATCTAAGAAAAAGACGAGCAAGCTGGAGCAGCCGGAGATGTCCTGTCTGACGCTGAGTCTCCAGTGGCCCTGGCTCCAGCTGTCCCAGCTCAGGTCACACTGGGAACGGCAGCCTTCCGATGGGCAACTTGGGAAACAAGACCTCTCTGCAGGAGGGGTTCCACGTTGGGACCCAAAGTTACTGCCACCCAGTAGGAGCAGGTCACAGGGCTGGCATCAGTATCGACATCAGCCTTGGCTGGGCTGGGAACGCGGCTCAGGGGCAGAACACTTGCCTAGGATTCGTGAGGCCCTGAGTTCAACAACCCCACACTGCAAAACTAAGTGAATCAAATCAGCCTTGGTTGAGGTGGGCAGGCCATCCCCTGGGAAGGCCATCTTGGCCAGCTCTGCTTTTGAGACTGCCCAGTGGACTTCAGGGCACAAACACAGCCCACCAAAGCCATGGGGACCAGGATCACCAAGGGGCTACCTACCACACAGTTTGGTGACCACACTGAGAGGTGTTGGTTACAAGGTTTTTTTCGTTTCAGAGCCTCAGGCATGCTAGGCAAGCACTCTACCAGTAAGCCATATCCTCAGCCCCTTTTTTACTTCATTTTGATACAGAGTCCCACTAAGAAGCCCCAGTGGGCTCGAACTTATGATCCTCCTGCCTCAGCCTCCCAAGTAGCTGGGATTACAAGCGGGTACCACTTGGGCACAAGGGTGTTTAAACTGTTCTTAAAAGACCAGTTAGCCCTGCACTCCTCTTCCTTGGGAAGGGATGGAGCCCCTACAACATCTTCAGGTTTGGGCTGCTGTTGATCACCTATCAGTGACCTGTAGAATGCCGTCCTCTAAATGTCAGGCAGGCGTAGAGCAGGGAGGTCCTCACCACTCCTCCGATGGCAGAAATGCTAGCCAATAAAACTTGCTCTGGCTTCTTCTGGTCTCTTCTACCAACAAGAAAACCAGGAAGTCAAGAAACCCACCTGGAGCCTAGGACTAGTTTCTAGAGCCAAAAGCAGTACCCAAGAGTCCTGACTTCTGACTCAGCCGTTTCCACCACCCCATGTTGCTCCAATCACCTGGAAAGGAATGGAGCAAGGCTGTAGGCAAGTTTAGGTTCTTACTCAATTAAGCCCAGATTCCTTTTAAGTGCAACTTTTTACCCCGAAACTCAAGCTATCCAGAGTCCTCCCACATGCACTTCCTGGAAATCCTGGGGGCCTGGCCATGAGTGACTGGGTGAGCAGTAGCAAAAGGGGGTGGAGTGTCCTTCCAGAGGAAATCTGGAACCCAGGCTCAGGCAGGAAGGCCAAGGCCAGAGCCCCTGTGAGGATGTAGGCTGAGAAGCCTTACCACAGGCCACCTGCAAGCTGGGGACCCTGAGATGCTGGAGAGTGGCTCAGTCCAAGTCCAAAGGCCTGAGGACCCAGGGCACTGTGGGTATAAATCCTGTAGTCCACATGCCAGTCATGGTGGCGCATGTCTGTAATCCCAGCACTTAGGAGGCTGAGGCAGGAGGATCACCATGAGTTTGAAACCAGCCTGAATACATAGCAAGACCCTGTAAGAGAGAGAGGGAGAGAGAGAGGAAAAACCTAAGAGAAAGTAGAGAGATGGTCCTGAAGGAGGCTGATTAACAAAAGATATCAAGTTTTAAACCAGAAGAAACCAGAACAAGTCTGATTGGCAAACATTTCTGCCATCAGAAATAAACGGAGCTAGAGAGGAGATAAAATCTATTGCAAAACTGCTATAGTTTTATCATGGAAATGTATGAGGCAAAGTAATTGTAACAGAATATCCTTCCCAGTGGCTTTTGGGAAATGGCCCAGCTGTAACACTACTTTAAGAGTGGGCAATCCCGGGGTTATTTGCTCGGGGTAAAGAAACTGCTTAGCATGTCTGAGTTCCTGAGTTCTGTTTCTGGCACTGGAAATAAATAAACCAAGAAACATGCAAACAAACAGACAAACTGTATATCATAAAAAGTTGATGTTTTCAGATGCAAGTTTCTGAAATTATTCATTAATTTAATGTAAATTGGCATATCGAGGCTTTGTCCTGAGCAATGATATTCCTGGTATGTACTTAGGGATATTTTACAAATAACTGGTTTTGCGGTTCTTGTTATTTCTCCATTTATTAGGAAATGACCTGTATAGATATGGTGATCAAAAAATACTTTGCATGCTTAAATAAAAATTTTTATTAGAGAAAAAAGAAAAAAAAAGAGTGGGCAATCCCATCTCTGGGAAGGCTGAGGTTGGAGGATTACAAGTTCAAGACCAGCCTGGGCAACATGGTAAATTCCAGGCTAAGCCTAGACTATATAGTGAGACCCAGTCTTGAAATAAAATAATAAAAACCAGGAGTGGTGGCACACGCCTGTAATCTCAGCATTCTGGGAGGCTAAAGCAGGAGGATCACAAGTTCAAGTCCAGCCTGAACAAATTAGCAAAAAAAGGCTGGGGGTGTAGCTCAGTGAGAAAGCCCCGGGTTCACTCCTCAGTACCAAAAAAAAAAAAGGAAAATAGAAAAGAAAAAGAAAAAGTCAAGGACAAGGTGCCTGCTTGAAGCCCCCCTCAGTCTGGGAAGGGTGGTTCCACCCTCCACATCCGGGTCACCACAGAAGAGTGTGCTGGCAGCTCTCAAAAATGACCATCAGAGGCCAGGTGTGGCACACCTGTAATCCCAGCACTCAAGAGGCTGAGGCAGGATTGCTGCTGGTTCGAGGCCAGCCTGGGCTACATAGTGAGTTCAAGGCCAGCCTGAACTGCATAGTGAGACCCTGTCTCAAAAATACCAAAAAAAAAAAAGAGCATCAGAGACAGGAGCTGCGTTCACTCCTCCCGCTCGTACAAAGGACATTGCATAAGAATGACTCCACGCCCACCAGGCAGGTTCCCAGGAGCCCCTTGACAGCACAAACCCTGGCCCCACAGCAGTTATCAGGAAGAGATCTGGGGTGGGGACTACAGACGGCCACAGTCACCCCGATGACCTCTTCCTTCTGCAAAACACCAAGCCACCTCCGGGCCACAGGCTTCCAGGGTGGGTGGCAAACGTGGAAGACTCTGAGCAAACTTAAGGAAGAGCCCCGGGCCACCGGCCTGAGTGGGTTTCAAGGGTTCCATGGAGTGCGCAATAAATGCCGGTTGATGGATGTTCTTCATGTGCTTGAGCTTTCAGAGGATGCTGTCATGTCAAGATAAATCATCTTATTTTCTGTCCCTCAGGAATCACTGTGCAGGGCCTAGAGATTGACCAATTCTTACATGTTGCTGTCTGACTCCACAGGCATTCAGCACTGGGAATACGTAGACGTGTACTCAGATCTCTTTGCAGACACACTGCGCAGGGTGATTGGTCCTGTGAACGCTGTGGGTGTCTAAGAGAAAGAAGGTGCCTCAACGCAGGGATACTTAGGCCGGACATGGTGGTTCACGCCTATAATCACACCACTCGGGAAGCTGAGGCAGGAGGATTGCTGTGAGTTTGAGGCCAGCCTGGGCTACATAGTAAGTTCAAGGTCAGCCTGAACTACCTAGCAAGACCCTGCTCAAAAAACAAACAAACAAACAAACAAACAAACAAACATAGGGGTACATGTCAGGACAGTCTTCAGGGTCATGACTCCAAAACAGGGAGGAAGAAAAAGAGAAGAAAGAACAAAAAAGGAAAGCAACCAGTACAAAAATGTTCTTTGGTGCCTTCAGTTTCACTTCCAAAGCAGTGCAGATGTACGGGTTTGTCTCCAGGCTGAGCGTGGTAAGTACTGTACACCATGGCTCCACAGACGGGAAACGCACAGTACGGCGCCTTCAGTGTCTCCCATTAGGAGGTGGAGCCTGGTCTGAAGAGGGGGATCACAGGAGGGGGTAACCAGGAAGGGTGTATCCCCTCCCCGCCACTCCGTTGACTGTCTTGCGGCCATGCATGAGCTGCTCTTCCTAGCCATCCCCTGCCACGCCCCTCTGTCATGCTGTCCTGCCCTGGAACCAGCTGACCATGGACTGAAACCCAAGCTACGATAAACCTTCTTTAAGTTGTGGGTGTTGCATATTGTGTCTCAGTGACGAGGAAAGTGAGGCAGACAGACCCCAAACTGGGTCCTTTTGCCCTCTCAGAATTGTGGAGCCAATAACAACTGTGGAGACTTATTCTAGGAAAAAATAGGAGAAGTGGGAGTTAAATTCACAAGTCAGCTTCTCCACCTTTGGGGGTCGGAAGGCTACAGATTAGGACAAAGGAAATGAGGAGCGGGGAGAAGCTAATAAAGGAGAAGGATGAGCTAATCAAGGGGAGGAATAAGCATATCTTTTTTGGGGATGGGCGGGGAATATCTGAGAATTTGGTTTCCGGCTCTTCTCCCTCCTTTTATGGTTATATCCAGTCATTGTCATGGCAACTGGCAACTGTCACAGCCAGGGAACCTGTTGTTTAGCACAGGGATGGCTTGCAATGAAGCTCGAGGTTGTCTGGGGTCACCCAGCAGCCACCGTAGGTCCAGCCTGTTCAGCTGGTCCCCCCGAAGAGGAACCTCTGGCCAACAGGGTCCTGTCCTGAAAGATAAACCAGTTAGGGCCGGGCAGACCCTCGGCCAGCTCTAGTGAATG
Source organism: Erethizon dorsatum (assembly GCA_028451465.1). Taxonomy (NCBI): domain Eukaryota; kingdom Metazoa; phylum Chordata; class Mammalia; order Rodentia; family Erethizontidae; genus Erethizon; species Erethizon dorsatum. Next base: position 32,387,929 of record CM051824.1, read on the forward strand.
GAACATGACCAGGGTAGGGAAAGGCCGTGTCCACGACATATTCTCATCTAGGAAAAGGGTCTTCACTGATGGAATTAAGTGAAAACAAGGTCAGCAGCGTCAACTTCAAGCCAGTATGACTGTTGTCCTTGTACAAAGGTAAAACTTGGAGACAGATACATGTAAAAGGGAAGACAACAGGAAAAGAGGGGAGAAGAGGGCCATCAACAGGCCAAGAAGGGAGGCCGGGGACAGATCTTCCTTCACGTCCACAAGGGGAAGCAACCCAGCAGGGGTCCCGGCTTCGGACTCCAGAACTCCAGGCTGTGGCCTTCCCTGCGGCAGCCCTGGAGACTGCCACAACCCCACTCACATTCAGACCAGGGCTGATGGAGCCGCAGAGACCTGCGGGTCAGTGGGCACCCGGCCGGGCAGTGCGCAGCTGCTGCAGCCAGGGCCCGCCCAGCCTGACTCCGGATGGACAGACGGACAGGACTCGAAGCACCTCTCGCACAAGGCTGAGGCCATGCGAGACAGGAACACCGAGATGTCCCTTTCCCGTGCTCCTCCCTCCCATCCCCCAGCCTGTCTCTCACCTGGCCTTTGTCCGGGTGCCTCTGACAGTGCTCCATGCCCCCAGCCCTTGCCCACCCAGGACGCCCTGGAGACCTTGCTCCCATCCAGGCCAGGCAGCCTCTCTGCAACAGGCCGGCGGGCACCTCCTGCTTCCAGAAGGGCAGCTCGGCTTCCTGTTCCCAGTCTCTGCTTCCAGGATGTCAGCCTTCCTCCCCTGGCCACACAATAGCCCCCAAGGCCAATATCCCCCCTTCCAGGCCCTGCATTACCTCCACCAGCACTTCAGCACCCATCATCGCAGGGGACTGCGACATCTACAGAGGGACCCACGCAACCCCCAGGCTCAAGGTTCCTCCACCACCAGGGCTTTCACATCCGCTCCATCCACCCAAATTCAGAGCCTCACCACACCTGTGTCACCTCCTCCACTCCCCCGCCCCAGTGGCTCTACCTGTGATACCATGAGCCCTGGCCTCATGCCCTTCGACCTCTCTTCTCCATCCACCAGCTCTGCCCTTCCTTCCAGTGCCAGCCAGAGACCAGCACTTCTGCCAGCCTCACTAGGGTTCTCCCTTCCCTTCCTGGATGTCATCCCTGCCCCTGGGGGCATCGCCAGCTCCCAGTTATCTCCCATCAGCCCTCAGTCCGCTGTCACCTCTTTCTATATCTGGCACTTTCCCGTCCGTATTTAAACTCAACCAAGTCTTGCTCTGCTTTAAAGAGAGAATTCTGTACACATGAGGACACTTTTTTTTTCTGGAAGAAAAATATAAGAAATTGATTGGCAAGCTGGGTGTGGTGGTGCACGCCTGTAACCCCAGCACTCGGGAGGCTGAGGCAGGAGGATCACCGTGAGTTCAAGGCCAGCCTGGGCTACATAGTAAGTTCAAGGTCAGCCCTAACTGCATAGCAAGACCCTGTCTCAAAAAAACCAAAACCAAAAACAAACAAACAAAAATAAAATAAAAGGGGCCGGTGAGATGGCTCAGCGGCGTAAGCGCCTGCCTGGCAAGCGCGAGGGCCTGAGTTCGACTCCTGGAACCCACATATGAAAAAAGGGGCCGGTGATATCGCTCAGCGGCATGGGTGCCTGCTGGCGCGTGAGGTCCTGAGGTCGACCCCCGGTACCCACAAAAAAAATAAATAAAATAAAATAAAAATAAAAATTTTGTTAAATTTTAAAAATTTCAAAAATTTTAAAAAAGAAATTGATTGGGCTGGGCTGTAGCTCCATGATAGTGTGCTTGGCTAGCATGCGAAAGGCCCTGGGTTGGATTCACCCCCGAGCCTGGAAGGAAGGAAGGAAGAGAGAGAGAGAGAGAAGAAAGATAAAGAAGGAAAAAGAGAGAGAGAGAGAGAGAAAGAAAGAAAGAAAGAAAGAAAGGAAGGAAGGAAGGAAGGAAGGAAGGAAGGAAGGAAGGAAGGAAGGGAAGGAAGGAAGGAAGGAAGGAAGAAAGAAAGGAAGGAAGGAAGGAAGGAAGGAAGGAAGGAAGGAAGGAAGGAAGGAAAGAAATTGGGAGTGGTGACGCATGCCTGTAATCTCAGCACTTGGGAGGCTGAGGCAGGAAGATCACCGTGAGTTTGAGGCCAACCTGGGCTACATAGTGAGTTCAAGGCCAGCCTGAACTACATAGTGAGATTCTGTCTCAAGAAAAAAAAAAGGAGACAAAAAGAAGGGAAGGAGGGAAGGAAAAGAAAGAAGAAATTGATAATAATTGTTATCTTAAGAGACTGAAAAGTACAGAATTTTATTTCATTTTATAAATTTGCTATATATAGCATTTGATTTTTAACCACATACACATAACATTGTTATTAAAAATAGCAAATAAATACATTACAAGGCAGTGATTTAAGCACCTTCCCCCCAGCAGTATCCCTCATTCGGTCCTCTGAGGTCTCCTGCACCCTCTCCCTCTACTTCCCAGCCTCGCATCTTTCCATGGCCCACCGAGACCGGGCTGCCTCCTGCCTGTGCCACCAAACCTGCTAGCAAAGGGTCCTGGCATCATCGCTGTTGGGAAACCAGGGCTGCTGCCACATGAGCTTCCTGGATTGCCCGGTGGCACTTGCCAGTGCTGCCCTCCCTTCTTGGAGCCCCTGTGGCCGCAGCTCCCCTCTTGCTGTGCAGGATGTCTGTGTTTCCAAAGCACCAACCCGACCCTTCCTGTCAAGCCCCGCAGGACTGAGCCACTCTGAGGACCCTCGCATATACGCCCTCAGACTGAGCCCTCATCTGACTGCCTGCTGCACGTCAGAGGCCCCGCTGTGTCTGACTCATCTGCATCCCATGGAGCTCTCAGCTCAACACTTCCTCTCCCGCCCTCTCCCACTGCTGCTGCTGTGGTGGACCCGCGCCACCTCTCCTGGATGGTGGATCCCTGGCTGCCCTTGTGGCCCCAGGCCTGTCCCTCTCAAACTGTGCCATCCCCGCTGCAATGCAGAGTCCAACTCAAGACACCTCGACCTACTACAACCAAGACACCCGCCCCCTGAAGGCTGGTTTGTGCTCAGGTTTCTAAGCCCCCCAGGACCTGGCCCCGGAGGCGCTCAAATGGAAGCTTTTCGGCAGCTGCGCTGCTCCCACACACGGTGTTATCTATTCATCAGGTGGAGGACGTCTCCACGCTGCTGCCCTCAGGCTATTAGGATCACTACTGCATGAAGATTCCCATCCAGGTTCTGCGGGGCCATGCGATTTCAGTTCTCCTGGATGCGTCCCCAGGATAGACCTGCTGGGGCATCTGGTAACCCGAGGTAACTCCAGCTTTACCTTTAGAGTTCTGATTCCTCCAAATCCTCACCAATGCTTTCTTCTGAACATAGCTGTCCTGTTGTACTGAAATATCCCTCCTCCTACCTTCACACGCACCCTCATAAAGACACGAAGAACTCTTGGTATTTAGAATCGTGGGCCTCTTGGGGTTCTGCACTCGAATGTGGTGTGGGGGAGAGGCCTGCAACCTTCTCTGTCCACCTGGATGTGTCCTACACCTCGAGGGCCTCTCGCAGCAGCGTGCAGACAATCCAGCAAGAGCACCTAGGCTCTGCCCACACACCAGCAGGACAGCGCGATAGCGCAGTGTGTGCACCAGCCCCGGGGACCTGGATGCAGGCACCCGGGGCTGACACCGGAGGCGCTCTAGCGCAGAGGCTGTGCGAGGCATCCCCGCCCTCGCCCGTGGGAGGGGAGGTGGAGGAGGAAGGCCAGAGCATCTCTCACCCAGGTCGGAGGAGGGTGCTGGCCATACTCACCCGTCACAGCCCAAAGCAACCAAAAGTTGCAGCCTTCGGGAACCCTTCCCGGATGCCTCCTCCACAGTGCCAGGCAGGGGACCAGGGTCTGGGGGCCTGGGGGGAAATGAGACTCAATTAGCTGCTGTCCAAAGCAGCAAGGAGCTCTTGGTTGTAACAGCCAGAGCTCTTGGTTGTAAAGTAACCACGGCCTCCTGGAGGAGACGACCCCACAATAAGACCGGGGAAGCCAGCCAGACCTAGTCACCCCCAGGGCTCAGTCAGATGCAGCCACACCAGGCTGCCCGTCATCCACCAAGATCAAGGGCCACGCGGGGCCGCGGAAGAGCGTGAGCGAGGCAAGCGCCGCGCGCCGTGAGTGACGGGCTCCTCCCCTTTCTGAGGCGCGGGCCCTCCCTGAGCCCCAGCCCGTGGCTCCGCGCTTACACGCCCCATTCCCAGCTGAGGGCCAGGGTGAGGACCGCAGGGGACCCAGGGCCAGGCCGGGAGGTGTGCAGGGCTGGAGGGCGCAGTCAGGGAGGGAGCTGACGAGAAGTGGCGCAGGGTCCCGTGTCAGTGCCAGGCCTGGCCAGCTCGTGCTGGGGGAGCCCGGGGCCCCGTGCCTGCCCGCAGGAGCCTTGGCCGTGACCTTTGGGCCATTTGCTCCTCTTCCCACTTTGGGAAGGGAAGAAGGGAACAGGAGACCCCAAAAGAGTTTATTCCTAGTAAATTGCCCTGCTAGAGAGGCTTACTGAGAGCAAACTGAAATGATTGGCTAACATTTGGTTTGTTCATTATCTGCATATTGCAGTTATTTTACTGATGCTCCACCAGACCCCCTTGGCCTCCAGTCCTTTTTGTACTACATAGCCAAGGACAACCCCATCTCAGACTACTTCCCAAATTGCATTTCTTGGGGCTGCCGCAGCGAAATAGAACTACTTCTCTTCCCGCGTGTCTTCTCCCCGCTGTCCACAAGAGGGCGCCAACAGGTCTGTTTGGGCCTCCGCTTCTCGGCTGCTCTCGCCCACTGCGCGCCGCGCCGGGTGAAGGCGAAATGCTAGAGCCCGGCGCTGGTGGACGGAGCCAGTTCCCAGCACTCTGAATAACGCTTTGTAGAACACCAGGGCTTTTGGGCTACTTATTTAAACAGAATGAGAGGTGAGCACCTGTTCTCTAACGAAGAAATGAGAGCTGGTGAAAAGGAAAGATCACTGGAATCTTTAATAGCCCTAAATATAGGTATGTATATTTACTGGCCCTTTTTATTCTGAAGGGTATGAGAAAAATAATAAAATAATCCTATGTGGTAATTATAAATTAACTGGTATTTTAATGAGACACAACACGATTTTTTTCCTAAGGCTGGGGATCCAACCCAGGGTACTAAACCACTGAGCTACATCCCTAGCCCTTTTTATTATGAGACAAAGTCTCACTAAGTTGCCCAGGCTGGTCTTGAACTTGCAATCCTCCTGCCTCAGCCTCCCTAGTAACTAGGATTACAAGGACATCCCACCATGCATGGCACAACTCTGATTTTTAGAAGTTTTTTTTTTTAATATTAAGGCATGTAAACTATAAGGTGACCCTTGTTTTGTGTTCAAGAGATTGTTCTTAGCGCCACACTGTGAAGCATTTTGAATAGTGGGTGAAGGAGACTGGAAATCCAAAGTATTTTTAAAATGAAGAACTGTGCGGACAGGTAGGAACATTTACATGGTAGCAGTGGGCGAGACCATCTGGGATTGGGCCTTGGACACCAGGTGACAGCTCTGGTCATCTAAGTGGAAGAGAAATAAGGCCGACTGGGTGGCAGAGGCTGGGACAAAAGGAAACACACATGAGATGCTGAAGGAATCACCGGCAGACCTGGTTCCTGACTGAGAAGTAGAGGTGGAAGGAATTAGAGGCAAGCCAGGAGACAGATTCAGAACTCACTGTGGCTGGAGGCAGGAGTGGCAGGGGATGGAGAATCAATCCCTCTACTTTCATCTCAGTAGTACTTACATACATTTGAAAAGCAGCAGAACACACATGTGTGAGGATGATTTCCCTGATCTATAGGCATGGGCTGGTTGCACAGGTTGCAGACTGTGCAATAACTCAGCAGTACCGTCTTACCCAGCCTGAGCTCTGTGGTAAGGACATGAAGAGTATCCATGTGTGACAGTGAAGAGACATGTTAGGCTGTGTCCATCAGCAGAGGAACTGTCCGGTGGAGCAGCAATGGGGACATATCCCTAGACGGGCTGGGGCAGGCTCAGGCGGCCTTCAGCTCCCTGCCATGGGTAGACCTCATCCCTCTGGCTTCCTGCCTCTCCCTCGGCCAGATTCCTTCTGTGGAACAAAACTTGGTCATCTCCTGAGCTCTGTGGCTCAATGTGCAGTCAAGGGCACTAAGAATGACTGGGTCGTGGTGACCAGCCGGTCTCCCTCCTTCTCCAAGCTCCCTTGGCAGGTCACCCTCATGGGGAACTCTGCCCCCAGCAGGGCTTCCTGAGGCCGGATGTGGATGCTTTTCTGCAAAACTCTCCAGGTCAGCCATGAATAATCATTACTGATCAAGAGGACAAGCTCTGGGCGCTCTCGTTCACATCTGAGTCCACTTCAGCTACTGAAAGAAGCTCGTTCCGTGGAGGGGGAGGCCGCAGGGAGGGGAAAACCAGGAAGTCTCGGAGACAGCACATGGGCCCGCTGAACTCAACAGGCAGAAGTGCAGCGTAGGCCCCATGCGGACGTGTGCCTCTCCCAAGCTCCAAGCCCAAATAGATGTAGGCGTTTGTTAAGGACGAAATCCAGCGTTAGGCACCGCCTGCACAGGGAGAGTCCAGGAGGTACAGCAGTCTCCCTGGGACAGGAGAAAGCATCCCCCCAAGGACAGGGGAGGACGAACTGAACTCGTCGGTCAGCCAGTGGCCACGCCCCAAGAGGGAGGCCGCGGCACCTAACACACTGGTCTCCGTCCTCCATCCTCCGTTAGCTCTGCTTAGCGCCGCGCTGCGCTGCGCACAGAGCATCTCAACACACAGGCAGACCCACTGCCCGCAAGACGCGCAGGGCGTCCGTGGGGGGAAGGCTGTACGTGCGGGGCTGGGCTCTGCAGTCTCTTTACACAGGTTCTCTAGAGCACCACGACTGACATTTGCGGCTGCAGGGGCTGAGCGTTGTAGGACCTTTGGCAGTGTCCCTGACCTTCCCACGAGATACCTGCCTCTCAGCTGTGATAACCGAAGGTGTCTCCGGCCATTGGCGAAGGTTCCTGGGGCAGTGCTGTCCCCCACTGAAACACGCTGGGTCACAGCCTTTGCGGGGCACCACTGTGTGGCCTCCTGCACCCCAATGGGTGGCCTCCTGCCAGAGCCCTCTGCTCTGGGATGTCTCTATGCTGCTGCCAAGAAAACTGTGCTTTCCAAAATCTGTGACTTCACAATCTTATTCTCTGTTCTTTCAAAATACTGATCAATTAATGTGAGTGAATTCGAATTAAATTATTAAAGGAAAAAGATAACAGCAATTCCCTCACCCACATTCACCTCCACAATCCATCCTTTGTTACTTTCCTGGAACATCTTCCCAGGACCACTTAGAAGCAATGCTGGGACATATGGTGCATATTATGACATTGATTACTATCTTAGTTACTTTTCTCGTTGCTGAGACAAAACACCCAACACCCCAAGTTAAAGTGGGAAAGGTTTATTTAGCTCACAGTTTGTAGAGGCGTCAGTCCATAATTGGCTGGCTCCAAGGCAGGGTGAGGGTAGCAAAGCAACAAGGAAACCACGGTTCTTCCCAGCCTTCATATCTTATCCAGGCTACTCTGGGCAGGTAGCGCTCACACCCTTAATCCTAGTGCCCTTGAGCCTAGCATTGCACTATAAATCAATCCCAGCATCACACACTCTATATCCAGCCACCTCTGAAAAACCCCACCAATGACCGCATGAGGCTTTGGGGGACATCTAGACCCAAGCCATAACAATTACCCAAGGTGGCACAAGGGAGACCCTCGGTCCAACAAACCACGGAGGGCTTGAGCTTAGCTCAGAGGAGTCCACCTGTCCCCACCCGCCAGAAGGACAGAGCTTGCAAAATGACGTCCTTTTCCCAAGACCCAAAAGCCATGACTTAAGATGGCGATGATTTCAGGTGATGGCCAAGTCTGTCTCTGAAACTACTGTCCACATTTCTGTGTCCCCACCTCCTGGAGGGGGGACAAAGGGCACTTGACCTCAAAGCCCCATTGAGACCCTGACTTTCAAGCACTTCTCATGGAGACTCACTGGCTAGCCCTGCTAAAGGGAGGGAGGGAAAGGGTGGGAGAGAAGCCCAGTGTCCCAAGTCAGCTGCAGAGATGACACTCGGGAAAGCCGGAATGGGCTCTCACTGCCCCTTGCCACCTTTCCTTCTTGCTGGAGTTGCCACGACATGAAGACATCCCTCAGACCCAGGCCCAGTTACCGGCTGTGAGTCAGCTCAGCCCAACCACCAGCACGCAATGCTTATTCACAAATTATAATTTTAGTACAATCGGGCGCAGCTTTAAATAAGAGCTCTGAGAAACCCACCCACCTATGATGCGCCAGTGGGCTGCTCGTCTCCCATGGCTGAGTGGACACTTGGTGAGTCATGTAGAGCATCTGGCCCAGCTTGCTTGTCTCCCTGCTTTTCGAATCTCCAGGCATTTCACCAAACAGACACTGACTCAGAGTAAGTAGGTTTAGCAATTAAAATCTGTGTGGAGGCTGCCTTCAGAAGCTTTTGGTGAATTTAGAAATAAATATTCCTCCACTGCGAATCAAACATGCATTGCAAAAACCTGAATGGAATATGCATGAAGACAAATGGGCTGAAAGCTCAGGGAAGAATCTTCCTCTCCTTCAACCAGGAACACAAAGGCCAGGCATGGTGGTGCATGGCTATAACTCCAGGGTGCAGGAAGCTGAGGCAGGAGAATTTTGAGTTCAAGGCAGGCCTGAACTACATAGTGAGACCCTGTCTCAAACAAAAAACAAAAACAAGGAACATAAAGGGCTTTCATTCTCTGGAAGCTGAGTAATTTAAAGTAGGATTGTCTCCAGTACAAAACACTGAGATCCTGTCAAAAGAAGCATCTACCTGGTTCCGAATAAAGGAATTTCCATCAGGGACCTGTTCAGGCATGAAATACCCTGCACGACAGCCCATTACACTAAACCCAGTGTGTACAAACAAAACCGTCAGGTAGTGTGCAAGCGCCGGATTTCCTGACTTCAGTCTCTGAACAGGAGTCAGGGCTGGGATGCTTCTGTGGTCTGAATGACCAGGGAGGCCAGCCAGGGAGACCCCAGCAGCACCTTAGCCTTGGTGGGAAGAGAAGGGAAGAAAAGCCATGAGTAACAGCACCTGTGCTCGAGAGCCTGCCACCATGCCACGAAGATGGGATGGGTCACCTCCGTCCTCTACAGGTCTGTCGGGAGAGCCATGGAGCCCCTAGTGCCGACTGGCCTGGTGTGCTGGACTTGGTCAGAGCCCAGCTTAATAAGGCCAAGGCTCGTCTTCCATTTTTGCAACGATCACTGAATATTTCTTTTCTAGAGTTCCTGGATTGCAGACCACACTTCCCACCACTGGCAGCTGGTGTGAACATCCATCTCCCGGGACCCAGATCTCACACACACACACACACACCAGAAGCATCGTTCCCAGAGCCTGCTGCAGATCTTAAGGGCAGTCCAGCCCCTGAGCAAGTGGAGGTTTGAGACGCCCCTCACAGACCAAGAGCATGAGGCGCAGCAAAGCCAAATTACCTCCCACCGCAGTGTCCGCTAAGAAGCCCTCGTTTTCATCTAGGTGTGCAGAGCAACAGGCACCGCACCCGGGCCGGGCAGGACTCGTGCTCTCACTGTCGCCTCCCACTTCTGTCATACCCCACAAGAGATAAAAGCAGCGTATACCCAAATGTCTGTTTGTAGGACTCCATGCCAGTGGTTCTTCACATTTTTACATCATAGACTCTTCTGAGGTGCTGACAAAAACCAAGGACCCTTTGTCCAGAAAAATCCACTTTCCCCCAAAATTGACTGTAAAGTTTCAAGGGAGTTCACTCAAGCCCTGAAAACCGTCCCTGAGCCACTAAAAACCTCTTCCCTGTCATTAAATTTGAAAGCGAGGGGGAATTTCCTGTCCATGACTAGCCGCCTCGCACCCGTCCGGCCTCCATAATGCCATTACACCACTGCCTCTGTGGGGTAAAACAGCAATATTTCCTAGAGCGACCACGGTGCTGTGGGAACTTCCTGGCTTCCGCACTGCTGTGTGTCTGCAACAGGCGACACCTTTCAGGGGCTGCATCTTGTCCAGTGGTTACTCCACGCCTGGTCCAAGCAGGCCTCCAGGGCATTTTGTCCCCTAACTCCCACAGCCCAGCAATGTGAATCACTGTTTCCATTTTATGGGCGAGGACACTGAGGCTCACAGTGGAAGAATGCCCACCCCAACCAAGCCACGAGCTGCCAGGCCTGACGGCTAACAGCCTCCGGCCCATCTATTGCACCAGGAGTGGCCAGCCCAAGAAAATGCCTTCCTCTAAACCAGCAGCCTAAAATCCCAGTGTCCTTGGCGAGAGAGTGGCTAAAATGTCTGGTTTGTGAACAGGGGTAGTCTTCATGTTCCTTTGCCTTTTGGTTTTCTGTCCAGAGACTCAAACGAGCCTGTAGCTTTCGGGAACCCCATGCTATCTGGATTTGTCGTGGGACTCCAGGAAAGCGGCGCCTTCAAGGAGGAGGCTTCTGTCCTCTCGTGGAGGTAGATGTGTGTCTGATCAGTGACAGAATACAGACTTCGCTGTAATCACCTGAAGAAATCTAACATCTGCGTTTTAAAATATCAGTTAACAAACAAGCTTGGTGAGGTCACTGGATGAACAAACACCTAGGGACTTCTCTTGTGCTTGGCACTGTGCCTAGAGATACAGGGAGAATAAGGCAGGTCCTGTCCTCCCTGAGCTGTCACTTGGCAAGGAAAGAAGGCACAGGCTTTGGTGGAATAACGATGTAATGACCACTCACCAAGACGGGACAGAGAGGCCAAGGCCAGAGAGCAGGAACTGAGAGATGCTGGGGAGAGGGGATGCCTGGTCTCAAAAGTTCAGAGAGTATCCAGGGGTTCGGAAAGTCTTGGAGGGTCAAGGAAGGTTCCCTAGGTTCAGGGCTGGTCTCCTGGGGTCAAGAAAGAAATCAGATGGCTCTGAATTCAGAAGAGCGTTGTGGGGCTGGGGATGTACCTCAGTGATAGAGTGCTGGCCTTGCATGCATGTGGCCCTGAGCTCCATCCCCAGCACTGAAAAAGCAAAAACAAACAATAGAAACCCTGCTAAATCCAGAGGGACACTGGGGACAGAGGACACAGTGTGAGCTGAGACCCGAGAGGTAACCTGCCAGGGGCTGGCCGAGGCGCAGGCTCTGGGCCAGGCAGGACACATTTAGGGTTAGAGCCAGAAAACAGCAGCAGTAGCCAGATCATGAAGGCTTTTGCCATTTATGAGGAGTCACCAAGGGGTGTTTTCTAGTGGAGAAAGGCTTCAGTTCCAGGCGCATTATGGGAAGACAGCTGTAGCAGCAACAGGAAAGGTAGGATCCGCCCAGGAGAAACCGGAAGCAGGCGGTGGGATGGAGAGCCTCTGTACTAATTACAGCCAAGGATGAGGAGGGTTGGAGCCCAGCTCTAGCTGGCTTATGAAATAAACATTCACATAGAAAACCAGCAGGTCTAGCAGGGCAGGAGTGCAGGCAGGGCAGAAGGCAGAGAAAAAAATGCCTCAGGTTCCTCAGTTGAGCAATGGTCAATGACAGCGCTGTTTTGGAGCAAACACTGGTCCCAGGTGAAGGGATAGAGAGATAACGAGCTGCACTGGGGACAGGCTGGTTTGGGGTGGCTAGAAGAGGTAAGAAGATCATCTGCAGATGAAAGCTTTTGAGAGTTATAAGCCCTAAAGGTGACCCAAGCTAAGGACAGAACCTTTGTGCTGTTCCTGTATAAAACGAGTGCAGGAAAAAACAGTGAGCAAAGGCGCCTGGGCGTGAGCGGCTGAGCGTGCGCTGTGGCCAAGACACGATCGGAGGAGTGGTCAATACCGAGAGCTGCAGGGAGGCCCAGCAGGGAGTTTCCGAGCCAGCAGTTTCAGCAGAACTTCGTGGGGCCAAAGTGGCAGCAGAAAGTTCATACTATGCTTTGAAGGACTATGGCCAAGGCTGGAAAGAAGAGAAGTCATCCACCCTCAAAATTAGTTTTCACTTTCCTGCAGTGAGTGTGTGGCCCTTCGTCTGCCCGCCGGTGAAGCCCCACCAGCCACATCACTTCACGCTTGTGTTTGAGTGAGGTGGAAAATGGGGCAGGCATGCGTTGTGACTGGGCTCATGTGGCCCAGGAGGAGTGGGTAAGGACTCCAGTGGTCCCAGAAAAGGTGGGAGAAAGACCATCACTCGACATTCCAGAGAGAGGCTGAGGCTCAAGTAGTCACTAGGAAGAGGAAACCCATTTATTGAGAGAATACGAAACCAGTCTGGCGTGGTGCCGCACGCTTATGATCCCAGCTACTTAGGAGGCTGAGGCAAGAGAATGGCAAGTTTGAGGTCATCCCGGGCAATTTAGCAAGATCCTGTCTCAAAATAAAATTTTTTAAAAAGGCAGGGGGAGCTCAGGGGTAGAATGCTTGCCTGGCATGTGTGAAGCTCTGGGTTAAATCCCTAGTACCAGAAACCAAACTGTCTTAGTATAAAATTATACTAAGTATAAAAGTAGTAGAATGTGGTCATTAAAAATTTGAGCCAGGCATGGTGGCACATGTCTGTAATCCAAGTTCAAACCCAGCCTTGGGAATTTAGTAAGAACCTGTCTCAAAATAAAAATATAAAAAGATGCTAGGGATGTAGTTCCATGCAAAGGCCCTCGGTTCAATCCCTAGAACCACCAAAAAAAAAAGCAATTGAAGACGCCATTTTTACTTTAGCTGAAGTGTGGGACTGGGTCAGGAGTCACAAACCTTTCCTGTCGCAGCTCAGACAGTAAATCTCTGCCCCTGGACGTCTCCCGCCCAGCACTCCCTTCCCTTGCACAGGAGCAGCCGCAGATGCCGGCCACCACTGTTTTCCGAGAAAGCTTCCTTTACAAAAGTAGGCAGCGGGCTGAACTTGCCTCTTAGGCCAGTATTCACACCCCTAGACTTTAGTGAACAAATAAACCAAAGAAAAATGCCAATGAAAAAAATTAAGATGCCAACTTACCAATGCAGGTGGAAGAAGGCAGCTTGTTTAGTTTGTCTCATGTTAACATCCATTCGGCTCAGATGCCTGTGTTTCTGTATTGCCTGCCATGTAGCAGTGCTTCTTCGTGTTTAAGGTCAATGATGACAACCCCATTTTACATGCTGAGCCCCCCTTCACCCTGACATGACATAGCAGGTGCCAGTGCAGCCAGTGCTTCATCTCCAGGCCACCTGGATAGAGATCCCACCAACCTGCCAATCCAGGTAGCTGGTAAGAGGATCGAGCCACGGCAAACTGGAGAAGATGCTGCCCCAAACACCCAGGTAACATAACGGTTGTATCGCTTTTGTTTTGTTTTGTTTTGTTTTGTTTTTTGGCAGTGCTGGGGACCTAACCCATGCCTCATACATTCTAGGCGAGTCTCTACCACTGAGCTACATCCCCAGCCCACAGAAACACAGTGTTATCAGTCTTTCTGGGCATAACCACAAGCACCGAGAAAGAGAAAAGAGCCAGCTTCTCAGGTTATGTTCCTTTAGTTGCATTTTAAGTTGGATGACTCCAAATTGCCTAAGGACTCCTCTTTAATCTCACCAGTAAATGACCCTGAAACCCAGATGTTTCAGGCGAGCATGTTCCCACAGCCAGCTATAATTCCTGGGCTCTTGTGACCATCGTTGAGTCAATAAATATTTATTAAGCACTTATTCCATATTCAAAACTAGGCACGGTGGATACCACATATGACTAATATGTTCCTACATGTTTCCCACGAGGGTTCCTGGTCTAGGGAGGGAGCCAACATGTAGACCAGTGCAGATAATGTGATGCCACCTTGGGGACAGTGAGTGGGATTCTGTCCAAAGCACCATGGGACTCCAAGTGGTACAAACGATGCCACCAGAGATCTGAGTAAGGGTGGGTGAGTCACAGCAGATGCAGCAACTTTGGGGTTAGAGCTAGAAAGCTACCTCCTGAGCTCACCGGTTTCAAGACACATTTTTCACATCTCTAAATCAGTGTGTGTCATGGTTGTTGGCCAGTAGGTGGATAATTGTGCCATAGTCATCACTGGCTGACACCACCAGACAGTCAGCAGGATGTCAGCACCCAAACTTGCCGCATGGGGGTCAGTGTGAGGGAGAAAATTCCAGGCAAGAGTGGAGCCCAGGGAGATGGTGCTGTGCAGAAAACCAGAGTGAAGAAGTGAACCGAATAAAAATGTTCTGCAATTAGACAGTGGTGATGGCCGCACTACCTTGCTTGTAAACTGAAAACCACTGGATTGGACCCTTGAAAAAGGATGTATCCCATGCCATGTGCATTATAGCTCAATTTTTTTTAAATGGGGAGAAAGTTTCAGAAGGTTAGAAAACTTCCAGGGAATCTGCACAGCCGCGCTGCCCTGAACATGCCCAGTCTCAGCTAATCTGGGAATCCAGGCAGGATCAAGTCTGGTTAGCACTTGGATGGGAGAAAAGTTCCTGGGGGTGCATGGTGGTGATGGTTACACAATATGAATGTCCTTCGTGCCACTGAACTGTGCACTTTTAAAATGGCTAACATGGTAGCTGGGCGGGGTGGCACGTGCCTGTAATCCCAGGACTTTGGGAGGCTGAGGCAGGAGGATCGCTGCAAGTTTGAGGCCAGCCTGGGCTACACAGTGAGTTCAAGGCCAGCTTGAACTACATAGTAAGATCCTGTCTCAAAAAATAAATTATAAAATGGCTAACATGATACATTTTATGTCATGCACATTTTACCACAATTTTTTTTTAAAGTGAGGGAGTGAGGGAGGATGTGACTACAAGGCTTTTCCCATCTACTCACAAAACCACACAACGACTCAGCCTTGGTTTCAAGAGTTCTGGGGAAACAGTGTGCACGTCCGAGGGCCTCATGTACTACAGCTCCCCATGATGTAAGAGTAAAAGTGGGGAGTTGTAAAGTTCATAAAATGTAAGTGAATCATCGCTAACCTCCCAAGATACCAACAGGAGAGACAGAGGTTTTAGAGATAAAACCCTAAAATTCGGGGCTGATCACTGTCTCAGTGGACAGTAGCAGAGGTGGCATGATGAGGGCCCCCACAGTCCTGCAAAGAGAACACGTGGTGCTCAGGAGGCCCCTTTTATCTCATCTCAAAAGACCCCAGCGCTGGTCACACACCAGACACTAGAAGCCTGCAGGACAGGCAGCAAGAGCAACAGCGATAAAGAGCAAGCCTGCCCCGGACCGGCCCCAGGTCTCCTCCCAGGACAGAAAGGTCTCCCCTCACCCCTCACTGTCTCCACTCAGGATCTCCACCGCCCACCTTTAGGTGCTCTTAGAGCCAAATGGAGATGGAACAGTTCATGGCCAGCATTAAACTGGCAGAATTCCTCCATGCAGCTTGCACGACCACCTGCTGCGAGCTACCCACCAAAGTAAAAGTCACGACGGGAACACGCAACGCTCACTGAGGAGCCCAAACTCCTGAAGACGAAAGCTTTTTTTGTTTTTTGTTCTTTTGGTTGTGCTGGGAATCAACGCAGAGCCTTGCACATGCTGGATAAATGCTCTACCACTAAGCCACGCACCAGGCCCATATGAGAGATTTTTTAACAACTGAGTTAACTAAGATCAGAAGTCTCAGCTGGGCGTGATGGCACACACCTGCAATTCCAGCACTCTGGGAGGCTGAGGCAAGAGGATCACAAGTTGGAAGCTAGCCTGGGCAACTTTATGAGACCCTGTCTCAAAATTTTAAAAATAAAAATGGGCTGGGGAGGTAGCTCAGTGTGAATGCCCTGGGTTCAATCCCCAGCACCTCAAGAAAAAAAAAAAGATCAGAGTTCAGTGCTCTCTATGCGAAGCCATCTGTAGGCAACCATAGGTCAGCCCCTCTCCCAAGGCTGCACTGAGCCTAACACAGCACTTGAAACCCCACACTTAACTCTGGGGCCTGCGTTTAGCTTTGACTCCATCAAGTTGGAATTCTAGTTAAACATTTCCATGATCCTTTACTGCCTGTTTGCCATTCAGCCCTAAAGGTTATTTTCCAGGCAAGTTTTCATCACTTCAAGATGAGCCCTGTGTTTGTTCAGATCCCCAGTGCTCAAACACACATGCCACCTGCAGGAGATGGGTCCAGGATGGGAAAGCGCCC
This sequence comes from Erethizon dorsatum, assembly GCA_028451465.1. Taxonomy (NCBI): domain Eukaryota; kingdom Metazoa; phylum Chordata; class Mammalia; order Rodentia; family Erethizontidae; genus Erethizon; species Erethizon dorsatum. The sequence continues at coordinate 32,404,114 of CM051824.1, forward strand.
ATCTGCTGGCTTTCACGCTCCGTCCTCGAGGAGACTAAGTTCCCCTCGCTTCCAAAGCAAGCAGCGTTGAATTTGGAGGATTTGAGAGCTTTAGAGGCAGAACAGCATAATGATTAAGAGCTTGGATTTTGGAATCTAAGAGACTTAAATTTCTGCTCTGTCATTTATGAGCTGTGTGGCCGGGGCCCTCAGTTTTACATCTCTAAGCCTCAGTTTGTCTGCAGAATGAGGATCTGAATAATATCCACGTCACAAATGTTCTTGTGAGGTTAAACAAGGTCATGCATGCGAACTGCTTAGCATAGTGCATGGCACACGGTAAATACAAGAGAGTGGAATACCGTTGTGGACGGCTGAAAGTGGGTGGAGTTTGACAAGCTCTTCTATCTCTCCAGCAGCAAGCACAGCCAGATGGTTACTGCTGAAGCAGAATTTTCCAGGTTTTGAGGACAATCCCCATGAGAAATGCTTTTATTTTGCAATCCAGGATAAATAAACATTAGATATATGACTGAAGCAAAACAAGTTTTATCAAACAATAATTATCCTTGCTACAGCAACATGTGAGAGACTTTGGGCCTTTTGATTCTTTTATTAGTCTACTTTTGTTTCATTGGTTTATTATTATTTTTTTTTTTGTGGGTACCGGGGGGTCGACCTCAGGACCTCGCGCACCAACAGGCACCTGTGCCGCTGAGCGATATCACCGGCCCCTTTTTCGTATGTGGGATCCGGGAGTCGAACTCGGGCCCTCGCGCTTGCAAGGCAGGCGCTTACACCGCTGAGCCATCTCACCGGCCCTCATTGGTTTATTTCTGAAAATTTTCTAACACAGAACAGTTGAAAGAATGATACAAAAATACCCTTCTCCACAGTGAGATGGCTCAGCGGCATAAGCGCCTGCCTTGCAAGCGCGAGGGCCCGAGTTCGACTCCCGGAACCCACATACGAAAAAGGGGCCGGTGATATCACTCAGCGGCACGGGTGCCTGTTGGCGCACGAGGTCCTGAGGTCGACCCCCCGGTACCCACAAAAAAAAAAAAAAAAAATACCCTTCTCCTACAGCAGGGTTTCTCAGCGGTAGCACTAGTGATTGTCAGGGCTGGATAATTCCTTGCTGTGGAAAGCTGTTCTGTCCCTTGTAGGATATTTAATGGAAGCCCAGCCTTTACTTACAAGATATCATTAGTATCCCATCCACACACCAGTTTTTACAAGGAAAGCTGGCGCTAGATATTGCCAAGCATCTCCTGGTAGGTAAATTCATTCCTCCTGGAGAACTACTGAGCCAGACTTACCAATAGTTAACATCTTGCCACATTCTCTTTCTCCTCAGTACACACTCATGCACACACAGACACACATAGACATTTTTTGGTTTAATTATTTGAAAGTAAATTACAGACTTCGTGATACTTGCCACCTAAAATACTCCATCATGCATCTCCCAAGAACAAAAACATTCTCTTACATGGCCACGATCTCATTACTGCACCTAAACAATTCATGTTAGTTCAGAAATATCTTTTCTCCTTCTGTGTTGCTTGTAACCCACTGAATTAGTTTCACGCCCCACTTGCGGGTCATGATCTGCAGTTTGGGATTACAAAAGGAGCACAGACGCAAACGTAGTCCTCTTCTGGAGGGCTGTACAAACCAGACAGAGGCCATCCTTGCTGCAGAAGGGCTGCACAGGAAGCCACAGAGCCGAGCGCACGTTTCCAGGTGTCTTTCCAACACACACTGCTCTTTCCCTCTCCAGCTGCTTCCACCTCATAGAGCACACAGGGGGGCACTGGGAGCAGACAAGCCAGCCAGCCCCGCCCTGCAGGGGACCCGGGAGCTCTTCCAGGCGTTGGTGGGCACCGTGAGGTGCGTGCCCCGGCCTGTCTGCCCGGGGCTGGCAGGGCCTGCTGAGCTGGGTGCACGGCAGCCTGACCACATCACAGGTCCGGGCTGGGGCTCAGGTCCAGGCAAGCTGCCCGCCCCTTCCCTGTGCGCCTAACTCCTTTCCTTTACCTGCACTGGCTCCAGGAAAGTGGTTACGAGCTGGTCCAGAAACTGCCAACAGGCCAGGGCCAAGAAACATGGAAGTACGTGAGTCACCAGTCATGTTCTTGTCTCCTGGCCTTATAAATCTAGCGTTTGAATCTAGCATCAGGATCTAAACAGCAGAGAGATTTGAAAACTAGCACTACCAAAGTGGAAGGGGAACTAACTCACCTCCAGAGCCTTCTGCCTCGTCTCCTGCTAGTCTGGAAAGAGTGAGGCCCTGACTAGCAAGGAGCTGCTGTGTGCACACTTGTTTTGTTTTCTTATAAAGGCTGGAAACCTGTGTAGGCCAGACCCCCTGGAAGGCAAAAATTTCTCCAGCTGGAAGATCAGAGGCAGAGACGTTAGATCAGCTCCCATGTTGGTGACAAAGGAATTGACTACAGCCTGAAAAGCCAAGGGGAAACCCTCTAACCCCCAGGGACTGAGGGTTTGACAGAACATGCAGTCACCATGACCACAGCCCATCACCCCAAGAAGAGCCCAGAATGCAGGTGCCACATCCCCACACCGAGTAGGGGAGAGATGTGCTACCTGCAGGGGGTGTCCTGGGCTGGGGACACGAAAGGAAATGAATTCTCCCAGAAATGAAGAAGTGCCATCACCGTGGCACCCCCTATGCTTCCCAGGGAATCGGGAAAAAGGTGGGGACATTTCCAAAGCTGGCAATGAGCAAGAACAGCAATGAGAAGCAGCTATGGACAAGGACACCACAAATCTTCCCCGACTGCAAATCGCTGTGACTACTGTGATGCCCACTGTAACTCCAAGGCCATTATCGAAACCCAAGATCGTTCCCTCTATTTAATTAGTTTTCTTCCTCTCCACTGAATTACAGGGCCATGAGAAGCTTGTCTCTTTTGCTCATCATTGTATCTTCACTTCTGAGAACAAAGCCCAGCACACACAAGCAGCGCTCGAGACCCCTGACCGCTGAGTGAGCGAGCGCGCGAACCCCAGCTCCTGGTCTGCTCGAGCCGACATGGCACAGTAGCACATGCGAGCAGCCTGAACGACACACGTTCACCCCCACAGTGCTGGAATCTGGACGCCCAAGGCCTAGGCGCCAACAGACCCAGTTTCTGCTAAGAGTTCTTTCCATGGATTGCAGAGAGGAAGCGGAGGCTTGGGCCATCTCTTCTGATAACTGCACCAATCCTGGCATGAGGCTCCGCCCTTGAGATCTCATCTAAATCTGCTTGTGTCCAGAAGGCCCCACCTCCAAATACCACCGCCTGGGGCTTGAGGCTTCACTGTGTGAGGGGAGAGCACAATTCAGTCTGTAGCACACGCTTTTCCCTTAACCGTCACATGTCAGTTCCAATTTGCTTCACGTAACAGGAAGAAAGTAAAGCTCAGTGTTACAGTTTGGATGAGGGGAGGGTGCGGTACTGGGCATTAAACCCAGGGCCTTCACACTGAGCTATATCTCCTGGCCTTTTTTACATTTAATTTGGAGACACGATATCACTAAGTTACTATGTTGCTCAAGCTGGATTTGAACTTGCTATCCTCCTGCCTCAGCCTCCCAGATTGCTGGGATTACAAATGGGTACCACCATGCCCAGCTTATAGCTGGAATCTTAAGGGTCCGCCAAGGTCTGTGTGGTAAAGGCTGGCTCCCCAGGGTGGCAGTAGTGGGAGGTGGTGGGACCTTCAGGAAGTTCCCACTGTTCTGGGAGGTCTTTAGGTCACTGGAGAAGCACCCTGGAAGGGGACTGTGGAACCCCAAGATCTCTCCAGACTCCCTCTCTCTCTCATCTTGGCCATGAAGTAGGTGGTTTTGCAATGCCATAATTTGCTGCCTCACCACATACCCAAAGGCAACAGGGCCAAGCGATTATGAACTGAACTCTGAAACTGAGTAAAAATGAACCTATCTGTAGATGCATGATCTTTTTTTTTTTTTTTAAAGAGAAGAAAAAACAAAACAAATCAAAAAAAGAACAAATTTTTAAAACAACATAATATGAGGGTAACAATGGTCAATGCATTACAGATGCATGATCTTTTATCTTTTCTTTCTACCAACTAATTGTGTCAGGTATCTGGTACAGTACCCACACCCAGTCCCGATCGCTCAGCAAATCAGCGGTCAGCCTGGGCCTCCCAACCAGAACTCCTGACTACAGTTCCCACACTGCCTAAGCCCCATGCAGATACAAAAATCATCTTTGTAGTTTCTCTCTTCCCCATGGGATGCCCAGGACAACGTTAGGCATAATGGTTTTGCCTGCCTCAGCTGGAGTCTAAAGCCACAGGACATTTTCTCGAGCTGGAGGAACTGCACGGGAGCCCGGGCCTGGCTGAGAAGTGTTTCAAGCTTGTGTTCAGCGTCTCGTGTGGCCTCATCTGCCTCAGAGACGAGTGTGCTGGGCTGCTGAAGGTGCCGCTCCCGGAGCTGACATCCTGGTAGCAACGATCTGTTACGTTCAGAATTGTGGAGCTGGTTGGTACAGGAGGAGATTAATTAGATATTTAAGAGACCCCGAGAGATACTGTGGCGCAAATAAGGGCATAAACCATTTGCCCAGATCTGTCCAAACTAGTCCCAGACACGGTACCTACCATTTCAAGGGGAACCACCTGAACATGTTAAGGAGAAAAGAAAAAGAGAAAAAATAGGAATCCCAAAGAGAAGGCGGAAATCTCCTGTAGTGTTTCAGGTACTTCAGATTACCATGTGGGAGAAGCAGCATTTGGCGGCATTTAAGGGTAGAAGGACCGTCCCAAAGCCTTCCTACTGCTTCCTGCTACCCCGCACCCCGTGTCAGTCCCTGCCCACTGGTCTCGCTCTGCTCCCACTCTTGCCGCCACTGAGAGCCACACTGCTTGATCATCACAGAGCCCAGCCCCCACGACCACAGGGATAGTTATTGTCTAGGATCAAGATAAATAGTTCCTTCCCCTGAAATCCCCTAAAATTAGGCAGTCACACACATACACTTTTCTCCCCTTTGCCCCATTCTTACCTCCACCAGCATCTCCTAAATCTCAGCCTAGAAAGGCAGTGGCTATTAGGTCACCTCCAACTGGGGCTCACTGAGGACTCAGATGTCCTGAAGCGGCTACAGCCCAGCTGCGCCCTGCTTCTGCATCAGCAGCTCCAGAGAGATGGAGCCGGGCACTCTCTGTTCACGGCCTCTCTCTCATGCCTTGGTTGTGCTTTACTAACAGTATTTAATTTTCTCCCAAATCCACTTTGAACAAATGAATAAATAACGGCTCAGAAAAGTACTATATCAAGAACATAGCTACAAATCTGCCTCCGAAACTCTTGCTTTTTTCATTACACCAAACTTTCCCAACTCATCATCATCCTACTATATTTCGAGCTGAAAATACAGAGCTTTCTATTCTCAAAAATAAAACTGACTAGCTGGGTGTGGTGGTATATGCCTGTAATTCCAGCAATGGGGAGACTGAGGAACGAGGACTGCAAGTTCAAGGCTGGCCTGAGCTACACAATGAGTTCAAGGTCAGCCTGGACTACTTAGACCCTGTTTCAAAACAACAACAATCCAGCTATACTGACCTTAGACTAGAAAATTAAAAGCTTTTTTAAAAAAATTAATCACAAATAATATTAAAATTGCAAATTTAGGTGAAGAAAACAAGGTCAAAGGCTAAATTTTTTTTTTTTTTTTTTTTTTTTTTTTTTTGAGACGGGGTCTTGTTATGTAGTTCAGGCTGGTTTTGAACTCCCTATGTAGCCCAGGCTGGCTTAGAACTCACAGCAATCCTCCTGCCTCAGCCTCCTAAATGCTACGATTATAGGCATGTGCCACCATGCCCGGCTCTAAGATTTTTATCTCAACGTAGATGAACTCACATGGAAAAAAGGACTGAATACCGTAGCATACACCCACAAAGAGCCAAAATGCTACTCTTTGCCAAATCTAGCAGAATCCTTAGCTCTCAGCAGAGAGAGAACAGGCCAGGGTAGAAGTGGGTCCCCTGAGGCATTCAGCTACATCCTCTTCTCACTGGGCTGTGACCCTGTGGGGTTAAGCATGGCAGAAGGAGTCCACTGCTTGGCAAAGAGTGGCCTTTCTCATTAGAAATTAGTGTTCTGCATGGAAAGCATCCTTCTGCTCTAATGGGCTGTTTTGAGTGGAAAAAGAGAAAGGCACAGTTAGGGCCAACGTCCTCAGTAGAATAAACTCGGGGAGCCTGTGTAGGGTGTCTCTCCTACCCTATGTCTCACTCATTAAAAATGAAAAGCATTGGCCAATGGTCCAGGGGACTCCTGGGCCTTTTATCCATTCAGTGTCCCCGAGATGCCAGGGGTCACCAGGGGAAGAAGGTCTCACTCTCCCAACAAGCAGCCACGCTTGAGGCCAACACCAGAAAGGGAGCGTGTTAAGTCACAGAGAGAAACAGAACTGCACCTGCGCCGCCGACACCCCTCACCCTGCACCAGCCACCTGGAAATCCCAATCCTGACTGCAGCCACTTTCTTCACTTGCCCTGGGCTGTCCACGTCACAAAGACTAGAAACGCTCGATGTCTGTAATCAGCGTTTTCATTACAGGAGCACTAGGCGTGAAGCCAAATTGCAGCAGGAGATGGTGAGGTGAGAGGACATCAGAGCAAAGGGGACTCAGGGAACCCGAAGTTTAATGGCCTCAGCCTGCAAAGGGCCTGGCACATTTGCTCCCCAAGGCTGTGTACCTCAGAGACCGGCAGTCCCTCTCCCTGCCGTCCGTTCCACAGTGCATCTGTGGCCAGACTTGGGCAAGAGAACCTGGTGACGTTGCCCTCCCCTGAGCCAAGCTCGGGCGATGCCACTGCCACTTTTCTTTCATGGCTGAGCAGTGCACCTTTAAAGGCCACTCTGCTTTCTGACACAGCCGCTCATTTGATCATGCTGCAGCGTGGCCTATGGCCCCCTCTTGTCTCCCCCTTTCCGTAGCTTGTTACCCCAACTTCTCTGGCATCAGTGGCTCCCAGAGAGATCAGCAAGCTTTATTTTAGGGTTTAGTACAGAACCCCAAGATCTAGTAAGAGTATTCTTACACAAAATGGGAATCTGATGAAACTCTGGAAAAATGTATCTTGGACTTCATCTTCCCAGATAAAGCAAAACTTCTGTAGTTTACCACATTGACAAGGAAGGTTCTGCTGGTTAGTTGGTTGGTTGGTTGGTTGGTTGGCTGGTTGGTTGGTTGGTTTTGCAGTATTGGGGATTTATTTATTTTGAGACAGGGTCTCACTAAGTACCCAGGCGGGCCTCAAATTTTAAATCCTCCCTGTTCCAGCCCCCCAAGTAGCTGGGATTACAGGCGTGTGCCACCACACCCAACGCAAGGAAGTTTCTTCACTGCAACTCCTCTCTAACTTCATGAAATTCTTCAGTGTAAGACCCAGGTTTGGCTGCTCCAAAAGAGGTCCAACACCCCGGTGTTTAAACAATAGAACATACTGCTCCTTTTCGAGAAGTCCGAGTTCACGAGATCTGGGGCAGCAGAGCAGCTCCAGGCTCGGGACCCAGGCTCTGTTCTGAGGAACCGCCCTCCAGAGGCAGAGCTGTTACAGAACCAGGCCTGTTCTGCTCACTGCACAGGATGCCAATCACTGAAGGACAAGTTTTGCAAAGGAGAAAGAGTTTCTTCACAGGGCAGCCTTGTGTGGAGATGGGAGAGGAGCCTCAGATCTGCCCCTCAAGGATAAAATTGGGGGACCCCTAGGGGTAAGCTGTGGGGGCAGATGATGTGGGGTGAAGTTTTCCCTCGGTTTCCAGGTCTCTAGCTACATGGTCTAAATGTGTCACGGGAAGTCACGCATCTGTCCAAGCAGCAGGGCAGAGGACAGGGGAAGTCCAGCCACTCCCTCCTTTTCAAGGCCCAGGCTGGAGGGTCACACATCACCTAACCCGTGCCCAGACCTAGTGCTGGCTGAGACCACACTGACCTGCCGGGAGGTTGTAGCTGGGCAGCCTTGTGCTCGGCTGAAAATCTAATTTTTACATCAAAATGGAAGAAGAGTCGTGGTCTTTGCCCAGGTACTGTGGTTTCTCCTTTCCCAGTTTCCATTACTTTCCTGTTCAAGTCAGATGAGGGGCTGGGGACGTAGCTCAATGGTAGAGCACTTGCCTGGCTTGTGTGAGGCCCTGAGTGGATTAAAACAGAACCTAGTTGGGTTGTTCGGCAGCTCTTTAATGAGAAAAATCACTGCCCCGTGTATAAAATTAGGTTAGAAATATGCTGAGCTACTGAGAGTGATGACGCCACATGGCTCGAGCATCATATGAATGCGCGTTTATACATCATCATTCTAAAGGTGAAGACTAGGAGTATTGGTTGGTTAACCCATGCCCGGGGTGGCAAGTTTGCTTGAGAAAGAGTTTTATGTGGAGAAGAATGGTAAACAGGACTGGGAAAGGAGTTTGTGATCCCACTGGGGAGGCCCCAAAGGACAAACAAGGAAGAGGATGTTCTTCCTTTTTTTCTTTTTTTTTTTTCTTTTTTTCTTTTAAACAGAAAAAAGTAAGAAATAACAATAAAACAGAGTTTCAAAACAGGCTAGTAGGAGAGTAACAGTAATCAACACATTACATATTGTTATATTCACAGTGGTTGTTCAGAGTACAAGATATAGGCATGAAATATTGTCCAGAAATTTACTAGCACAAACATTCCCCTCAATGAACCAAGAGAAACCAGCTGTAAAACTATCTTAACTGTCTTGCGTTTATACATATTTTTTCCTTTTCCTTTCCTTCCTTTCCCCTTTCTTCCTTCACAGTTTTTCTATTCTTTTGAGCAGTTTCTTCCCTATTCACAATATCTATTTTACATTTTGGATCTTTTTACTCTTTCAGAATCTCACACTAGTGAGACAACACAGTGTTTACACATGTGGGTCTGATTTATTTCACTTAAAAGAATGATCTCGAGTTGCATCATTTACCTATAAAAGTCTCAAGTTTATCTTGTATACATACATATATATATATATATATATATATATATATATATATATATAAATGAGTTATATAAAAAACACATTTTTTAATCCATTCCTCAGTTGATGGGCATTTGGGTTGTTTCAAAGATTTAGCTATTACAAATTGTGCTGCTATAAACATGGGTGCACATATATTGCTGTGGTATGACGTTTTTAATTCTTCTGGGAAAATGCCCAGAAAGGGAATAGCTGGGTCAAATGGGACCTCCAACCCTAGTTTGTTTGTTTTTTTTTTTAGGTACCAGGGGTCAACCTCAGGACCTCGCACTTGCCAGGCAGGCGCTTATGCTGCTGAGCCATCTCACCGGCCCCTAGTCCTAGTTTTTTGAGGACTCTCCACACTGATTTCCACAGTGGCTGCACCAGTCAACACTCCCACCAACAGTGGAGAAGGGTTCCTTTTTCCCCACAGCCCCTCCAGCATTTGTTATTAGTTGATCTCTTGATGATAGCCACTCTTTCTGGGGTGAGATGGAATCTCAGTGTTGTTTAATTTACATTTCTTGAATGACTAATGATGTAGAAATTTTTTTCATATATTTATTTGCCATTTGTATTTCTTCATCTGAGAAGTGTGTATTCATCTCAGATGCCCATTTTTGGATTGGGTCTTTGAATTTGGGGGCTCTGATTTTTTTCAATTCTTTATATGTTCTAGATAGAAGTCCTTTGCCTGTGGGACAACTGGCTATAATCTTTTCCCACTCTGTGGGTTGTCTTTTCACTTTGTTGGTGATTTCTTTTGTTGTACAAAAGCTTTTTAATAAGGTGAGATCCCATTTATTGATTCTTTGTTGTATTTCCCGTGCGGTCTGGGTTTTGTTCATGAACTCTCTGCCTCCACCTATGTCTTCAAGATTTCTACCTATTTTCTCTTCCAGTAGATTGAGAGTTTCTGTTTTAATATTTAGATCTTTGATGCATTTTGACTTTAGCTTAGTGCCTGGTGATAGACATGGGTCTAGTTTTAGTCTTCGGCATGTGGAAAGCCAGGTTTTCTAGCACCATTTATTAAAGAGACTTTCTTGCATTGAACATATTTGGCTCCTTTGTCGAAGATAAGGTGGCTGAGTGTGTTTGTAGTTGTGTCTGCATCTTCTATTCTGTTCCACTGATTCTCAGGTCTGTTTTTTTTTGCCAATACCATGCTGATTTTTTTTTTTGGGGGGGTACCAGGAATTGAACGCAGGACCTCGTGCTTGCCAGGCAGGCACTGTGCCGCTGAGATATATTCCCAGCCCACTGCGCTGATTTTATCACAGTAGCTTTGTAGTATAATTTCAGGTCAGGGATTGTGATGCCCCCGCCTTGCCTTTGTTGCCCACAATTGTTTTTGCTATTCTAGGTCTCTTCTGGTTCCAGATGAATTTTAGGAATGCTTTCTCTAGTTCTGTGAGGTATGCTAATGGTATTTTGATCAGGATTGCATTAAATCTGTATAACAGTTTTGGGAGTATGGCCATTTTCACTATGTTGGTTCTTCCTATCCATGAGCAAGGGATATCCTTCCATTTTCTGATATCTTCTTCGATCTCCTTTTTCAGAGTACTGTAGTTTTCAATGTATAGATCTTTTACTACTTGTGTTAGATTGATTCCTAAGTATTTCATTTTTTTGGATGCTATTGTGAAGGGTGTGGTTTCCCTAATTTCTCTCTCAGTGAGCTTGTTATTCATGTATGGGAAGGCTATTGATTTTTGAGTGTTGACTTTGTGAGAATGTTCTTTCTTTATAGAGCTGGATTTAACTTTTGTTGAATGTGTTCAGGCTTATAGAAATTATTGTGTTTCTCTACAAATAACAATAGCATATATAACATTTTTCTTTAAAAAAAAAATTCTTTTTTTTGGTTGTTGTTGTTACAGTGCTAGGGATTGAACCCAGGGCCTTCACACTGAGCTATATCCCCAGTTCTTTATATCTTTTGAAACAGGGCCTTGCTAAGATGCCCAGGCTGGACTCCAATTTGTGATCCTCCTGCCTCAGCCTCCCAAGCAGCTAAAATTACAGGTATGTACCACCACACCCAGCTGCATTGGCTTTTCTTAGACAAAAATCTTTAGACAATATTTGTTTCTGAATGGGAGTCAGTCCTGTGCTTAGCTGTCATGGGTTAACTGAACATCTTGGCTGTTTACTAACAAAGCACCTCCATTATTACACTCCCTCTTCCCCTCCCCTGGTCATCCATGAAATGCTCTGGACTGTTTTTAGCTGAAAGGGAAATCTCTGAGCTCTTTAAAAATAAATGAAGTGAAAATGAGTTATAATTACGTACAGTTGCAACCATAACCATAGGGTTGGTTGGTATAAATGTTGCAATACTTTATTGGTCAGCTTCTGATCTACCACATGAAACATTTTTCGAAAATTTCAAATCCTTCTCCTCACTCCCATTGACTACAGAATCATTTCAACCACTGTTTCCAGTGGACAAGAGGGGCTTTCATCATAGCACCCAGATGCTTGTTAACAGACTGTTGTCATTTGTTGGGGGAGAAGGGCATTTACAGTTGACTATTTTAATATTAGTTCCAAGTCATTTTTCTTACACAGAACATCTCAGTTAATAATTAGCTCAGCTCACTGGGGCTTCCTACGTGACCGTGCCAGAGCTCAGAACACATGAGACAGAGGAGTAAAATGTCCATTCAGCTTGAGGAAGCTGAATTCCCAAATTTTATTCCTTTGGCCCGATTGGATTTCATTAGCCTGAGATGGTCTTTCAACAAAGAGTATTTGTGCCACCCTATTGTTTACCAAAGAACAGGAAACTAGCTCTAGCAGGAGAGAGAAAGAAGAAAGATAAGAAGGCAAAGAGAAAGGAAGGGAGAGAGGAAGAGAGAGAGGGAGAGAGCCCTCCCTTTTGAGGGACCACACTATTTTTTGTGTGTACTTTTAAAATTCTACCTAATATGGGGCCGGTGAGATGGCTCAGCGGCGTAAGCGCCTGCCTGGCAAGCGTGAGGACCCGAGTTGGACTCCCGGAACCCACATACGAAAAAAGGGCTGGTGATATTGCTCAGCGTCACGGGCGCCTGTTGGTGTGCGAGGTCCTGAGGTCAACCCCCCGGTACCCACAAAAAAAAAAAAAAATTCTACCTAATAAGTCCCTTTATGCCTAAAAAAAGAAAGAAAAAGAAGGAAGAGAGAGAAAGAAAGAAAGAAAGAAAGAAAGAAAGAAAGAAAGAAAGAAAGAAAGAAAGAAAGAAGAGAAGGAGGGAGACAAGGAAGGTTCCCCACAAAAAGCCAGATGCAACTCTCCACGTTCGTGCAAAGATCGCCTCCCCTCCCAAGAAGTTTCTGGAAACATACTTCTCTCTTGCAAATGGAAACTGTGCTGCCTTCCATGAGAGAACATATGTGCCTGGAGTTGGTCAACAAAAAAGATCATTTCTGAGTTAGTCAGCCCATGTTTGAAGACTGCAGGCTGAACAGACCCTGGAGGCCTGAGGGGGACTTCTGCCCCCAAGGAAAGACCGAACCCAAGCCAGGGATTCTTGGCCCTATTTTAATAGCATGTAGAAACCTCAGAGTGTTGGGAAGGAAAGGAAAACAAACAGCTGAAAAATCAGCTTTTTCTTTCTCTCTTCTGAGATTTTTTTTTTGAGTTATGAAGGAAAAAAAGAAATTCCTCCAGCATTTTATAAGACCTTTAGACTTTTACACATACCAATTAATAATTTTAGAAGCAAATCAACTTGCTTATCATACAGTAATGTATTCTTAAACTAATGACACTTTGGAGCTGTAAAGATAAGTCAGTGGGCTTTTGTTTTGTCTTGTTTTGTTTTGTTTTGTTTTTTGAGACAAGGTCTCACTATGTAGCTCAGGCTGGCCTCAAACTCACTATGTAGCTCAGGCTAGCCTTGAGCTCTCAATCCTCCTGCCTCAGTCTCCTGAGGGCTGAGGTTATAGGCATGCACAATCATACCCAGCTACTTCTTAGGCATCTTTGTTGGTGTTTTTCACAATGTACACATTCAAATTTGCCCCATATTTTCATATCTAGCAACACTTTAATTGCCTACTTATGCCAATTCATTCACTGAAAGTTACTGGGTTTCTGCTCCATGCCAGGCACCATGCAAGAGCCCAGAGACAAAACAGGGGTGAGAAGCTGGGCATGGTGGAGAATGGCTGTCATCCCAGCACTCTGGGAGGCTTAGTCAGGAGGCTCGCAAGCTCAAGTCCAGCCTAGACAACCCTGTCTCAATATAAAAATTCTAAAAATTAAAAAAAGAGCTGGGGATGTAGCTCACTGTGGAGGCTCTGGGTTCAATACCCAGTTCTGGGGGGAAATGAAAAACAGGTTAGATGAAGGCATATACTCTACCTTCATAAAGCCTACAGTCAAGCAAAGAGGTAAGTTTTTGAGCAATAATTATTCAAATAATTCATTTTTGAAGAGCGCCCACTGATCTTAAAGCTGGAATCAAGTTGAATCTACCTGAATACAAGGAGGTTACCTACTGCCGTGTGGTGTTGTTCGGATGGAAGTGGCGTCGCACACAGGTTCATCTGGGGAGAAGTGGAGTCATGAGGTCTAGCAGAAGCTCCCACGCCACGCACCCTTCTCCCTTTCCCTTAGCATTTTGGGGCGGCTACCCACTTCCCGCTGCCACCCTGCATCTCTTCACCTAAGGATTTTGCCTGCCTCCTGGACTCACTCTGCCAGCCAATTACCACACCTGTGCCACCAGGAGCAGCCGTCGGCCAAGGACGGACAGGCACTGGTGCACGAACACCCCCGCTCTCTCACCTCTAGGGGAGCTTATGCAGGTGGTGTGTTTTCTACAATACCCTCCAAAACCCCTGAGTGAAAATAAGCTCCCGTTACCTGTTCTGTTATCTTGCTTGATAAAGCACCATTTGTTGGCTGCCTTCCCTTCCAATCTTTCTTCCCATCTTCTTCTATAATGGTTCGCTAGAATAATTTCCTAAATAATATACTTTGACCTCAAATTCTTCCTTCAGGGTCTGCTTCTACATCCTTTCAAAGAGCATATTGGATGCATGCATGCTGCTTTTTTGTTAAATCAATCATCATTTAACAGCAGATACTGAGCCTTGGAAAATGGAGCTGGGGTAAAAAACCAAAAAACTCAACCCTTACCTCACACCATATACATAAATCAGACCATAGTGCTATATGCAAGAGATAAAACTGCAGCACTGCCAGCAGAAAACACAGGAAAAAATCTTGTAGCAAAGACTTTTTAAGTAAGAGACAGAAAAATGGACAAATTTAGCATTATTAAAAGTTTAGATTTTACTCTTGCAAAGACATAATTTAGAAACAAAACCAAAAAGAGAGAGTTAAGGGATCTAGAAGGAAAGGTAGAAACCAAGAGAAAATATTTGCAAAACAAATACCTGGCAAAAGGCTTGTGTCCAGGGTACATCAAGATCTCTTACAACACAAGGGGGAATGGGTGAAAAAAAACTGAACCAATACTCATAAAAGATGCACAAATGAAAAATTCATGCAGAGGTGCTCAAAATCATTAGTCATTAGGGAAATGCAAATTAAGGCCATAATGAGGTTCCACTATGCACAAGTCCATTAGAATAGCTAAAACCAAGAAGACTGACAACACGAGACATCAGTAAGGATGTGGAGTCAACAGAAAGCTCATACTTCATGGGTGGGAATATAGATACTTTTCAAAAATATAGCTGTTTTGTGTGTGAGTGTGTGTATGTGTGTGTGTGTACTTGTGTACTTGGGATTGAAACCAAGGCCTTCACCCTGAGCTATATCCTCAGCCCTTTTTAATTTTTATTTTGAGAGAGGATCTTGCTAAATTGCTAAGTTACCCAGGCTGGGATCAAACTTGCAATGCTCCTGCCTCAGCCTCCCAGAGTGATGGGATTATAGGCATATGCCACCACACCCAGCTTGTTTCTTATAAATTTAAATATATACTCACCATACAACCCTAGTAAAACTTTAATTTTACTCCTAGATTTTGAATGAAGAGAATTGAAAACATACATCCATACAAATTGTCTGCATGTTCATAGCAGATTTATCAATAATAACCAAAGCCAGAAAGAACCCAGCTACCATCAGCTAGCAAAGCAACAAACAAATTGTGCTACATCCGCTCAGTAGACCACTACTCCCCAGTATAAAGGATGAACTGCTGATACACACTGTGATATAGACAATTCTCAACGCGCTGCGCCAGGTGAAAGAAGCCAGACTCAAAAGGCTGCCAACTGTATGATTCCTCACATGACAGAACCGGATCTGTGAGCGTCAGGGGCCAAGAGTGGGGCAAAGGAATCAACTACATGGGAAGGAGGAAACTTCTGGGGGTGATGGGCGTGTTCTACATCTTGACCGTCACGGTGATTATGCGAATGTACATATTTGTCAAAGCTCAGCAAACTGTGCTCTTGACATTGGGGAATTTTATGTTATATAAATTGTATCTCGGGGCCGGTGAGATGGCTCAGCAGCTTAAGCGCCTGCCCGGCAAGCACGAGGGCCCGAGTTCGACTCCCGGAACCCACATACAAAAAAGGGGCTGGTGATATCGCTCAGCGGCACAGGAGCCTGCTGGCGCAGAAGGTCCTGAGGTCGACCCCCCGGTACCCACAAAAAAAAAAAAAAAAAATTGTATCTCAATAACGCTAACAAAAATAAAGGAAAAAGAAAAAAGAAAACCCTGCCCAATTATTGCTGCCGTTTCTGAAGGTCCCCTGTTCTTACCTGAGGATCACATGGGTTTTTTTCCCCTGAAGCCATGGCAATTGTTGATCTTTCTAGCTCAAATGAAGATCTGCCGAGGAGAGGGAGTCATTGCAGACCGCTGCAGCCCATTTGGGTACCTACAACCTTGGTTCTGTTGACATAAACAAAAGCCACCAAAGAACGTGGAAATGGATGAGGTTTAGCTGGGTTTCCCCTGGTGGGAAATCCCACACCAAATCCTGCCACATATACAAACATTTACTAAAACACAACTTATTAATAAGCAAGCCAGAGAGGTGTGGTGGTGCATGCCTGCAATCCTAGCAAGAGGATCACGATGAGTTCGAGGCCAGCCTGGGCTACATAGTGAGAGCCTGTCTCAAAAAAAGGGCGGGGTGGGGGTGTTGGGGATATAGCTCAGTGCAAAGACCCTGGGTTCAATCACCAGTACGAAAAAAAAAAACAACAAAAGGCAAACCAAGACAGTTTTAAAGTCGATTCCACGTGTGCCATGAAATCCAAGTCCTCCACCCTGTGAGATGCCTTATAAGAGAGAGGACGTCCAGAAACAAGACTCTGCTACCCTTATGGTGGCTTAGGCAACTAGACATCATCGTCAGTGGCCTGATGTAGGAACATCTACAGAGCTATTCTCTGTGCCCTCCCTGAGCATGTAGCCACGCTTTCCTAAATTCTTCTGTCCTACTGAGGCAAGTGGCTGTGAAACGTTCTAGCCACACATCAATCTCAAATATCTTTAACTCACCCCACTGAGAGCCTGTATTTGTTATGCAGACTACTTGCTACTATTTCCACTGGTAAAACTCGTTTCTGCCATTCGTTCTGCTAAGCAAAGCACGGTGCACTGACCAGGACGAGGCTGCGCTTAGCGCTTAGAGTAGTTGCCTGCACTTCCTGATTAGAACGGAGCTGGTTATGCCCTGACTGTGTGTTTTGGCAAGTTGGAGCCCTTGGACTTGTTGCTTAAACCAAACAGCACAAACGTAACTCTCTGTCTATGCTGAACTTTTGGAAAGTAAATGATAGACATCTTGTGGAGAACATACTCTCTCTCCTTTTAAACTCTTCATGGATTTGCTTTTCATTCCCTTTTTTTTTTTTTTTCTGGTTTGTTTGTTTGTTTGTTTGTTTGTTTTGTGGGTACCGGGGGGTCGACCTCAGGACCTCGCACGCCAGCAGGCGCCCGTGCCGCTGAGCGATATCACCAGCCCCTTTTTCATATGTGGGTTCCGGGAGTCGAACTCGGGCCCTCGCGCTTGCCGGGCAGGTGCTTAAGCCGCTGAGCCATCTCACCGGCCCTGGTTTGTTTTTGAGACAGGATCGCACTATGTAGTTCACCCTGGGCTTGAGCTCACTATGTAGCACAGGCTGACCTTGAACTCACATGATCCTCCTGCCTCAGCCTCCCAAGTGGTGAATTACAGATGTGTGCCATCACGCCTAGCTTGTTTTTTACTTCTAATAGATGCTTAATAACTGTTAATAAGTATAAACCAAGCAAATTAAGAATGGAGAACTTTTAAGTAGGAAGGAAGGAAGGAAGGGGAGGGGGAAAGAAAGGGGAGGGGAGAGGAGGGAAGGGGAGGAGGGAGAGAAAAAAGGAAAGAGGGCAGGGAGGGAAGAGGCGAAGCCCTGACTTGACTCTTCAGACAGTTGTCTCCCTGTTCCACAGCGCCAGACCCTTCTTGTCTGTGAGGCGTGGCCCCTCATCACTGGGTTATGTCTCTGCTTCCAGCCCAGCTTTTTAGGAGGTTGGAGGTTGGTGACGTTTTTGTTTTGTTTTTTGTTTTGTTTTGTTTTGTTCAACAAATTCAGAAATAAGGAAAGGATGCTGTTTGTGAAAAGGCTAAGTCACTCTGTGTCAATGAAAGTAGGGAATTTCTGGAGTGAATAATAATGGCCAGAAGCTAACGGAGAGCCCCAAACAAGCCCGATGCCTGCACGGAGCGGGAGCCTCTGGGTCCGAGGCCGCGGTTCCGGGAGCTCCGCGTCCTTCTCCCCACCACTCCAGAGTCTCCGCGGGCCAGGCTGCAGGTGGTGGCTGCAGCTGATCCACACTGAGCTCAGAGGCAGAAAGGGGCTCACGGCACCAAGCATCTCGGCCTCCGAAGACCACCCGACCACCTGCCATTCCGCTCACTGTGGCTTGAGCTTTTCACGGCAGCCCGGCACACACCCGGAATCCCTGGCCCTGTCGCCGGTCAGGTCTATGGCCTTGGGCAGATTGCTCACTTTTTATGAACCTCAGGTTCCTCATTTTAGAAGTCAAAAAAAAAAAAAAAAAAAAAACAAGGACAAACGCTGAGCAAACAGAAGGCGGTGCCTACCTACTGCGGCCATCCGAAACTTCCCTTGTCCAACACCCACCCCTGCCTGTAAACCTTTCATCTTGAGCAGCGGTTTCTAAAAACAGGTCCAAAACTAAGGAAACGATGCTGTTCGTGAAAAGGTGAAGCCACTCTGCGCCACTCAATCTAGAGAATTTTATTCACACAGCTCTAGGGAGGCGAACTCAACACCATCCCCCACCCTCAGCTGGACAGGGGGCACATGACCAACACCTGGCCACGCAGCGCGTTGCACCCTGGCAGTGGGGAGCGCGGGCACAATCCTTTCGGCAACTGGGGTCGCTGAGACGCGGTCCTGAGGCTTCTGTTGGAACTACTGGAAGACGGTTTTCTGGATATTCTGAATTTGAAGCTGATAATGATATGGATCTAGTGTTGCTGCAGTAACCACATAGAGAGGGGCTGGCTGAGAATGAAGCTGAAATGAGGGGGAGCCCCAAATTCTGCTAGCTTGACACTTGGACAGAGTTAGCCCTGAAACAAGATCTACCCACGGACTAACCCAATAGAGTTAGGAATAAGTTCCACTTTGGACCAAAAAAAAAGTTCCACTTTGGGCATAAGCTGGTTTGAAATAGGTTTTCTATCATCTAAAGCCAGGGACTTTGGAATCATAAAGGTTGAGTTTACCTGTGGTTCTAATACATTTTGGCTATGAGACCT
This sequence comes from Erethizon dorsatum, assembly GCA_028451465.1. NCBI lineage: Eukaryota > Metazoa > Chordata > Mammalia > Rodentia > Erethizontidae > Erethizon > Erethizon dorsatum. The sequence continues at coordinate 32,422,870 of CM051824.1, forward strand.
TGTGCAGTTTACTTGATATCTTAGTACCTAAGGTTCCTGATCTAAAAAACGAGATAATAATATACCACCAATTTCATACAGCTTCAAACAGGTGTTACGAGGTTTATACAAGATGTGATTTAAAAATATGGTGAATTGGGGCCTGTGAGATGGCTCAGCGGTGTAGGCGCCTGCCTCGCAAGCGCGAGGGATGGAGTTCGACTCCCGGAACCCACATACGAAAAAAGGGCCGGTGATATCGCTCAGCCGCCCTGGGCCTGCTGGCGCGCGAGGTCCTGAGGTCGACCCCCGGTACCCACACACACAAAAAAATATATGGTGAATAATTAATTTTGAAAACTTATTATAGTATAAAACACGTTGGGCCGGTGAGATGGCTCAGCGGCTTAAGCGCCTGCCCAGCAAGCGCGAGGGATGGAGTTCGACTCCCGGAACCCACATACGAAAAAGGGGCCGGTGATACCGCTCAGCGGCACGGGCACCTGCTGGTGCGCGAGGTCCTGAGGTCGACCGCCCGGTACCCACCAAAAAAAAAAAAAAAAAAAAAAAAAAATGTTGCCAGTAATCCTCTTTAGGATATTGCCCCTTGCTTCAAACATATGCATCGTGGGCCAGTGAGATGGCTCAGCGGCATAAGCTCCTGCCTGGCAAACACGAGGTCCTGAGTTCGACTGCCGGTACCCATATAAATGAAAAAAGGGCCGATGATATCACTCAGCAGCACAGGCACCTGCTGGCGCGCGAGGTGCTGAGGTCAACCCCCAGTACCTACCAAAAAAAAAAAAAAAACCAAAAACATATGTATCGCATCATTCTGGCCACTTTCTGAAGCAGTTCTGGAAGTCCTCTTTCATGGGTGTCTTTAGTTGAGCCATCAGGGCTGCCTCAGTGTCCTGAATCAATTCAAAATGTTTGCCTTTCAAGGTCATTTTGACTTCGGGGAGGAGCCAGAAGTTGCATGGTACCAGATCTGGTGAATAAGGTGGATGAGGACACACTGCAGTGTTTTATGAGCCTGCCTTTCTTTTGGATGGCATCTGCAACAGCATTCACTGTTTTTTTGATTGCACCTCATAAAGACACTTGTGAGATGTGTAAGCATCGTATTGTCTCTCTAGTATGAGAAACTGAAAGAGTAAATAAGATCCAAAATGTACAATAGACATGATGAATCAAAAAGAAACTGGTCAAAAGGAAAGAGAGACTGGAATAGGGAAAAGAAAGAAGGGAAAGGGAAAAAAAATTGTATATATATATAAGATGGTTAAGATAGATACACTACCAATTTTACTTAGTTCATTGAAGAGTAAGGTTTGTGCCAATAATGTTTGGACAATTGAATGCTAATGTCTGGTATCCTGAATAACTAACTTAAAGATAATAATACGTAATGCATTAACCATTGTTACCCTCCTATTATGTTGTTTTGAAAATTTGTTCTTTTTTTGATTTGTTTTGTTTTTTCTTCTCTTTAAAATAAAAAAAAAGAAAGAAAAAAAAAAAAAAAAACACACTTGTGAGAGGACTTCCCAGAACCGATTCAGAAAGTGGCAAGAACAATGGGATAAGTGCATTTGAAGTGAGGGGGAGGATTCTGATGGTGATTAATGCCAATGTGTCTTTTACTGTAATATACTTTCAAAATTTAAATAGTCACCATATATTTTGATCACATCTCATAATAATGCCTCCTACCTCGAAAACTGTATTTGGTGTTAGCTCTTTATTATTATTGTTGTTGTTGTTGTCATTGTTATATTAATACTAATATAATGTGGCAATTAGTTCTACCTCATAGGTTAATAGGGTTTGGAAGAATACAGCCAATGAACTTGAATGAAATGAAGAATGATATGGGATAGATGGACTATGCAATTCCCACAGAAGGAAGAAGTCTTTAGTTTTATGCAACCCAGCCTAAGGCACAGTTGGCCTTTCGCTCTTTTTCACCTTGCTGATCAGGTTGGCAGAACAAAGGCCCACATAGATGCACTTGAGATATACCTCCATAAAAGATGGGATTTTGTCAGGAGCTCCATGATATCTGTGTGGAGGAGATTAAGAACTGTGGGTCAATCTAAGCAATCATATCTGGGTAACCAGCTAAACCAAGCCTCAGTGAACAGGTGAGGGCCGGTGAGATGGCTCAGCAGCTTAAGCACCTGCCTGGCAAGCGCGAGGGCCCGAGTTCAACTCCCGGAACCCACATACGAAAAACGGGCCGGTGATATCGCTCAGCGGCAGGGGCGCATAATGGCATCCGAGGTCCTGAGGTCGACCCCCGGTACACACACACACAAAAAAAAAATGAACAGGTGAGGTTGAAGCACATTTTGGAGTAGGGGTCATCAGTCTTGAAAATATCTGGGCAGAGAGTGTCCTGGGAATAGGGCAAGGCCAGTGCAAAGGCCCTGGGGCGAGTGCCTGCCAGGCAGTTTGGAGGGACCGCCAGCTCCGCCAGAGCAAGGGGAGCAGCGGGAGATGAATGTAGAGGTAGACAGGGCCAGAGGAGGGGCTCTGCCTACAACAGGCAGAAGACTTCTGCTTTCAGGCCCGGTGAGACAGGCGCTGGAAGCAGGGTTTCAACCAAAGGAGTGACAGCTGACTTCCGTTTTTACGGATCACTTCAGTCCCCGCGGTGAAAGTGGTGAGAACAGAAGCGGGAAGACACTCAAAGCGCTGCCTCCCCAGGTGAGAGAACGCCTCTTTCAGAGCTCAGCTCAGAGCAGCTGCCTCAGGACCAAGCACCGGTGTCTGCGGGTGGCTTCCGGGCTCACATCCTCCAGCCTGGGACCTCGGGGCAAAGGCCTTCATCCCTGTGACTCAGATGTGAAAAGCAGGGCCGGTGAGATGGCTCAGCAGCGTAAGCGCCTGCCTGGCAAGCGCAAGGGCCCTAGTTCGACTCCCGGAACCCACATACGAAAAAAGGGCCGGTGATATCGCTCAGCGGCACGGGAGCCTGCTGGCGTGTGAGGTCCTGAGGTCGACCCCCCGGTACCCACAAAAAAAAAAAAAAAAGTGAAAAGCAGATGCGCGCAGGGCGCGGCACCTGCCCCTGCACGCGGGCGCTCCGCTGAGGGGGAGACAGCGCAGGATGCGCAGGCTTCCGCCCGGGGTTTGGCGCTGCGTGGATTACACCCTGCTGCCTTTTCCACCTACGACGGCCATCTCATCTGCGCAGTGACCCCATGCATTTCACAGGGGGCACTGGCCACACCCAGAGAACCGGGTTTCTGGCCTCCTTACATCTTCTCCTTGACTTTCTTAGACCATGAGATGTGTATGGTTTGAATCTTAGGGGATAAATTCTGAATCAAAGGCGATGTTACATCAGTGAGAGAAAGAATCCACTTTCAAATATTTTATCTTTTGTTGCTGTTGTTGTTGCAGTGCTGGGGATTGAACTCAAGAAGCACTGAGCTATATCCCCTGCACTTTTGATTTTTTTTATTTTGAGACAGTGTCTAATTGACCAGGCTGGACTCAACCTTGTCATCTTCCTGCCTCAGCCTCCTGAGAAGCTGCAAATACAGGTGTGACCAAGCATGCCCTGCTTTTTTTTTTTTTTTTCTTTTTCGAGACAGGGTCTTGCTATGTAGTTCAGGTTGACCTTGAACTCACTATGTAGCCCAGGCTGGCCTCAAACTCACAGTCGTCCTCCTGCCTCAGCCTCTCAGTGCTAAGATTACAAGTATGTGCCACCTCACCCAGAACTGCCTGGCTTTTATCAACATTTTTATCGAAAAGAATAAGTATGGAATCATCAAGGAAGGCATAGAAGAGAACAGGGATGCCATACAGAAAAGCAGGCCACTAAAATCGGCCCTTAAAAGCCAGCAACCCAGGAATCAGGATTGTAGGTATGTATTGCTTGACCTGCACATTTATTTTGATTTTTTAACTTGGTGTCTGATAGATAAACATCAAGACTTTTCATATGAACTCAGACCGCTAGAGCCTCACTGGGATGTCACGCTACCTGGGAACGCTGAGCCGCAGTCCCCCACTCTGTCCACCTGGACCCCAGACGGCAGCAGCCCCGTCTCCCCACACACGTGCTCTCCTGGAAGTTACAGCACCCCCCAGGTCTCCCTAAAAATTGAACTTGTGATCTCTAACTGTAAGTGTAATTTCTGAGACGCTATACAGAGCAAAATCCAGATTGGTGTTCTAGAACTAACACAGTAAAAGAAATCTCAACTCTTAGACATGTAAAACTTTTGAATAAAAACAGAGAAGTTTCTGATTGGGTGTATTTATGTTATAAAACAAGCATGAAACAAGCGAATGTGTTAGTTTTAACACAGCTATGACAAGGGGCACCTCTAACCAGAACGAATCACAGAGATAAATTTAGACTCATTCAAAGGCACTAGGATTATTAGTTCCTGCCTTAAAAAAGCAGGAGTAATAAACTCGGCCTCCATGGAGACCAGTGCTTTAGCTCAAGTCTGCCCATCTAAACTAAACTGTGAAATTCCTGGTGTGGATACATCAGGACCAGGAGCTGGAGTTGAACCAAACTTTGAGCCACAGTATGGAAGGGATCACATTCATTTATGAAACCCAGTACTAAACCAAACCAAAACACTACTCTTTCTAAGTCACAGATTCACCCAAAATGATTCCTATGAAAATCAATAAAATCCCAATTTAATGATATGAAATATAACTGGACCAGTGTTTTCTAAAATGATTGAACCAAGAGCTGGGTGTGGCTTATAATCACAGCTGCTTGGGAGGCCGAGGCAAGAGGATTGAAAGTTAGGGTCCACCCTGCACAATTTAGTAAGACCCTGTCTCAAAGTAAAAAATTTTTTTTCTTTTTGTTTTTTTGAGACAGAGTCTCACTGTATGTTCTAGGCAAGCACTCTACCACTGAGCTACATCCCCAGCTCCCCTTGCTGTATATGCTAGGCTGGCCTTGAACTCATAAGGTAGTCCAAGCTCAAACATGTGGTGATCCTCCTGCCTCAGCCTTCCGAGTGCTGGGATTATAGGTGTGCACCACCATACCTGACTCAAAGTAAAAGTTTTAAGGGCTGGGGATGTAACTGAGTGCTAAAGCACTTACTAGCAGGTGCAAGACCCTGAGTTTAATGTTCGGTATGAAAGAAAGGAAGGAAGAAAGGGAAGAAAGGAAGGGAAAAGAAATTGACCAAAACATTAAAATATTATTTAAACCAAACCAGTTTTTTTTAGTTTGTTTGTTTTGTTTTGTTTTATTTTGGTTTTTTTTTGTTTTTTTTTTTTCAAGACAGGGTCTATGTAGTTCAGGGTGGACATGGACTCACTATGTAGCCCAGGTCAGCCTCAAATTTGCAGCAATCTTCCTGCCTCAGCCTCCTCAATGTTGGGATTTAGGCATGCACTACCATGCCCAGCGCCCAAACAAGCATTTTTTGTTTTGCATCTTTTCTGATAAATATCTTTAAATCCCTTCATATTTTTGTTCTGATTATTGTGCACACCAAAACCGCAGAAAATACAATGTTTCAACCAACTGTTAACTCTTAATTCTGACACACATTGCTAACTGCCTACCAAATATCCACTCCATCCTATTTGTTCACCAAAATCCAGATTTATTTAAGGAGACAATGTATCCAACTTCCTTTCCCTAACATTTCTTAGAACCAAGCCTGGCCACATGTCTAAATTTCAGACTCTGAGGTTTAAGTGCAAGTTGGGTAGAACTTCCAGGAAACTTGCCATGGACCCATCCTACGTTCTCCACAGCTCTGGACCATGAAGTGAAGTTAAGAACGAAAGCCATGCACTAAGGATGACGAGACAGAGACACCGGAGAGGAGATTGGCTGTTAAGTGCAGCCACTGCTAAAGAAGGGACATACTAACATTTTTATAAATTCAGCAAATACTCATCCAATACCTACTGTTAGCACTCGGGAAGCTGAGGTAGGAGGATGGTAAATTCGAGGCCAGCTTGGCTACATAGCAAGATCCTGTCTCAAAAAACAAACAAATAGGAAAAAAATATATGTAATAATAAGAAAACCTCCTACACATCATGCACTGTATTAAGGATCCTGACATAGCTGGATGTGGTGGCACATATTTGTAATCCCAGCACTCAGGAGGCTGAGGCAGGAGGATCACTGTGAGTTCGAGGCCAGCCTGGGCTACGTAGCAAGATACTGTCTCAAAAAAAAAAAAAAAAAGAGATTATTTATTTCTCTAAGCCTCTTATATAATACCATGGTGTTTGATCAAACCTTTCTCACATTTTTTATGTTTATTAGTGCATTTGCTGTACATGGTGACTGCATTTATGGTCAGGAGCTGGTACACATCTTAATTCTTTATACTTCCCCTCCCCGTTCTTCCCTCCCTCCAGATCACACTTTTCTAAGGTCACTTCTGGTCTCCCACTGTGTGATCCCAGGGTTTTCATAGAAAGCCACTCATTACCTGGCTGCCCCAAGGTATCTGTCCCATCCTCAGGTCCTGAGGCCAGTGACTCTACCTGCAAGGTCCCAGTGCAGCAGGAAAATGCATATTCATGACAGAGCAGGAAATGCAGAGATGCCAAACACCTGACAAAGCCCTCAATGTTCCTTTAAATGTGGATGAGTTGTCAAGATTTTAAAAAGTGCAAATTCTACATAAGGTTCTGGATCTCCAGCTTCTGTGGCTCCTAGGGCACCAGACACTTTTCTTGGTGGCCACTGGAGACCAGAGCATCAGTCCCAGCCCTTCTGGTCATCTCCATCCTCACCCCTGGAGCTTGGTTTCCACCCGCGGGGCCTCCTGAGAAAACAGCCCACTTGGCCACGACTGCCCAGTTTCCTCGTCTTGGTGTGTGCTCAGCTCTGCTTTAGTCCCAGAGCAGTGATGAGGCTGCAGCGCCAGGAAGGATGGCCACAGAGCAACATAGCAGACGTCCCTGCACTCAGAGGCTCTGGGGTGGTCAGCACCCGGCATTCCTGGGAGTGGGAAGTTATGGTAGCATTAACAGGAATGTTCATTGAAAATAAGATTTAAGAGCCCGGTACAGTGGTGCACACCTGTAATCCCAGCACTAAGGAGGCCGAGACAAGAGGATCATTGAGAGCTGGAGGCCAGCCTGGGCTGCACGGTGAGTTCAAGGCCAGCCTGAACTACATAGCAAGAGCCTGTCTCCAAAAAATGAGATTTAAAAGCTCTTCTAGAAGACTTCCACTTCACCCAGGATGAAACATCAGTGACCAGATTTACCCTCCCACCAAACGCAATTTTTTTTTTTTTTTTTTTGAGACAGGGTCTCGCTCTGTAGTTCAGGCTGAACTTGAACTCACTATGTAGCCCAGGCTGGTCTCAGACTCCCAAGTGCTGAAATTATAGGCATAAGCCACCTTGCCCAGCCTCCAAATGCAATTTATAAAATAGACAAAAAATACAAAATAATTGTTCTCAAGACATAAGAAGTCAGGCATGGTGGCTTTAGAAACTATTACCTAAAAGGTCTTTTAAAGCAGCTTCCATCCAGTCTCTTTAAACTGGGCATGGTGGTGCACTCTTGTAATCCCAGCACACTGGGAGGCTGAGGCAGGAGGATTATAAATTCAAACCCAGCCTGGGCAATTTAGCAATTTAGACCCTGTCACAAAGTTTAAAAAATTTTATAGATATAATTCAGTACAAAGACTGTGGCTTCAATCCCCAGTACAAAAAAAAAAAAAAAAAAAAGAAAGAAAGAAAGTGAAAAGCATTAGATACTGGTACTAATTTTGGGCCCCAAACTGGGTCCTTTTGTCCTCTCAGAAGTGTGGGGCCAATAACAAGACCAAGCATAGACTGAGCAGCCAAGGAGACTTTTATTCTGGGCCAAGGAAAGTAGAACTGGGAATTAAACTCACACACAGCTTCTCGACTCTTTGAGTAAAGAGTTTATAAATGCAAGGTTTAAAAAATGCGGGGGGGGGGAGATAAGTTAATAGGGGGAAGAGTCACATCTTCTGGGGATGGGCAGGGAATATCTGAGAATTTGGTTTCTGCCTCTACTCCCTCCTTTTATGGTTCTTTCCAGTCATCATCATGACAACTGGCAACTGCCACAGCCCGGGGAATGTGTCATTTAGCACAGGGATGGCTTGTAATGAAGCTCGAGTTTGTCTGGGGTCATCCAGCAGCCACCATAGATCCAGACCATTTCCTGAAGAGGAACCTCTGGCCTACAGGATCCTGTGCTCACAGATAACCAAACTAGGGCAGGGTAGAAATCCTGCCAGCTAAATGTCAGTACAAGTTTAGGACAGAATCCCGGGGCATGGTGGTACCCAACTGTAATCCCAGCACTCAGGAGGCTGAGACAGGAGGATCGCTGCAAGTTCGAGGCCAGCCGGGGCTACAAAGTGAGTTCAAGGCCAGCCTGAAATGCATAGTGAAACCCTGTCTCAAAAAGAAAAAAAAAAAAAAAAAAACCTAGGAAGAGATGAGCCAGGCATGGTGGTGCACACCTGTAATCCCAGCACTCAGGAGGCTGAGGCAGGAGGATCCCAGTGAGTTCAGGGCCAGCCTGGGATACATAGTGAGTTCAAGGCCAGCCTGAACTACATAGTGAGACTCTGTCTCAAAAAACAAAAATAAAAACAAAAACAACAAAAAAACCCCACAACAATGTATAAAAATCAATTATATTACTATAGATTAGCAATAGATAGTATAAAAAAGGATTTTAAAATATATCATTTAAAAAATATGAAATACTTAGGAACAAAACTGACAAAAGATGTGTGAGTCCTATATAAAGACTGTAAAACATCATGTAGAGAAATTAAAGAATACTTATATAAATACTTTCTTGTGTTGGAATACTCAATATTGCTAAGATGTAAATTTTTTCCAGTTTTATCTATTGATACAATAATAATTACAATAATAATTAGAACCCCAGAATTGTTTTTTCTCTTTTGTGATACAGGGAATGGAACCCAGGGCCTTTGCACTGAGCTACATTCCCTTTTTAAAATGATTTTGGGCCGGTGAGATGGCTCAGCAGCATAAGCGCCTGCCTGGCAAGCGCGAGGTCCTGAGTTCGACTCCCGAAACCCACATATGAAAAAAGGGCCGGTGATATCGTTCAGCGGCACGGGTGCCTGCTGGTGTGCGAGGTCCTGAGGTTGACCCCCGGTACCCACAAAAAAAAAATGATGTGTACCCCAGGCTGCCCTCACTATGTAGCCAGGCTGACCTGGAACTCATGGTGATCCTCCTGTCTCAGCCTAAGTGCTGGGATTACAGGCATGCGCCACTATGCCCAGCTTGAACATTTTTATTGATTTGTCTGTTTGGAAACTGAGGATTGAACCAGAGTCTTTGAACTGAGCCACATCTCACCCTTTTTGTTTTTGTTTTTTTAGGTCAGGATCTCATTAACTGGCTAAATTGCCAAGGCTGGGTTTTAACTTGCAATCCTCCTGCCTCAGTCTCCCAGAATACTAAGATTACTGGGAAATGTCACCATGCTCAGCTTCAGCAAGCTTTTTATATTATACAATATATCATATGTACACACACATTAATTTGTATTTTATACTATGTTGTTTATTTTTACATTAACAATATGTTTTTTTAAATTAACGAGCTGATTCTGTAATTCATTTTGAAATGCAAAAGATCTTGAATAGCCAATTAACTTTGAAAGAGAGAAATAAATATGGAGAATGTGTACTAACTTTGAGATAGCTTAAAGCTACAATAACCAAGAGTATAGCACTGAATGGGAGCTAGATAAGTAAAAAAAGAAATAAAACAGAGAATATAGAAATAAACCCTTGCAAAAATGAAAAAGTAGTTCAATGGGGGAAACAGCCTTTTTTACTAATGACGTTGGCACCAGGCATGGTGGCACATGCCTGTAATCCCAGCACTGGGGAGGCTGTCTCAAAAAAAACTGAATATTCATATGCAAAAAAAAGTTGAATTTTGACCCATCCCCAAAATTAACTCAATGAGTCACAGAGCTAAACCTAAAACCTAAAATTACTAACTTCTAGAAGAAAACAGGAGACAATCTTTGTGACCTTAAGCAAAGACTTCTTAGGTAAAACACCAAAAGCACAATCAAGAAAAGAAAAAAATCAGGAAATCGGACTTAAGAATACCTCTTGTCTCTGAAAGACATTGTCAAGTGAACGAAAGGTAAACCTCAGACTGAGAGCAAGCATACGCAAGTTGTGTATTGAACAAAAGATTTGTTTGGTTTTTTGTTGCATTTGTTTGTTTGTTTGGTTGGTTTTTTTTTTTTTTGTGGGTACCGGGGGGTCGACCTCAGGACCTCGCGCGCCAGCAGGCGCCCATGCCACTGAGCGATATCACCGGCCCCTTTTTCGTATGTGGGTTCCGGGAGTCGAACTCGGGCCCTCGCGCTTGCCAGGCAGGCGCTTAAGCCGCTGAGCCATCTCACCGGCCCTGTTTGGTTGGTTTTTGAGGCAGGGTCTCACTACATAGTCCAGGCTGGCCTCAAACTCACAGCAATCCCGCCTCAGCCTCCTGGAATTATAGGTGTGTACCACCAAGCCCGACTCAATAAAGGATTTGTATCCAAAATATGTAAAGAAATCTCAAAATTCAATGAGAAAAGAAATTTTTTTAATAAGAAAGAGATGTGAAAAGACAGTTCCCCAAAGTGGCGGTACAGATGCAAATAAGCATGTGCAAACTTGCTCATCGTCATTAATCATTAGGAAATGCAAATTAAAACCACCATGAGATCCCACTGCACTCACTGGACATCTGCAGCTTAAGTGACTGACCAAACCATACGCTGGTAAGGCTGTTTGTTGGCACTGGAGCTTTCTCTCTCACTGCCAGTGGGACTGTGAAATGATACCACTGCTTTGGAAAACCAGCACTTTCATTAAAAGTTAACATCAGCCTGGCCCAATGACACAGCGCTGTAATACCACAGCTACTCAGGAGGCTGATGCAGGAGGATGGCAAGTCCTAGGCCAGCATAGGAAACTTAGCAAGATTCTGTCTCACAATAAAATTTTAAAAAGAGCTGGAGATGTAGCTCAGTGGCGCAGCACTTACTTAGCCTGTGCAAGGCCCTAGGTTCAATCCCTAGCACCAAAAACAAAACCAAACAAAAAACCCCAAAAAACAAAAGTTAACACACACCTACCATATGGCCAGACCATTCCACACCCAGTTGTTAACCCAAGAGAAATAAAAAACTATGCCCGCACCACAATTTGTACATCAACATCTGTAACAGCTTTATTTTTAAAACCCAAAACAGGAAGTCATCCAAATGTCCACCAACAAGAATGAATAAACAAATTGCGGCGTAATTAATACAATGAGATTCTAGCTAGCGATAAAAAGGTACGAACTAGTGGTATATGTATGAATCTCAAAAACTTATGTTGCATGAAAAAAGAACCCCTCCCCCCAACACAGAATACGTACTACTGTATGATTACATTTATATAATGTTTAGAAAATAAAGCCTAATCTGCAGTGGCAGGAAGTAAGCTAGTTGTTAGCTGGGCATGAAGAGGAAACAGCAATTCGTATATCCACTATCTTGGCTGTGGCGATGATTTCAAGAGCATATCCACAGTATCAGAATTATTCAGACTTAACTGGGCATGGTGGGGCATGCATGTCAGCCCAGCACTCTGGTGGGGGGCAGAGGCAGGAGGATCGCAAGTTCAAGCCCAGCCTGGACAACTTAGAGACCCTGCTTCAAAATGAAAAATAAAAATGTGCAGGGATGTAGCCTAGTGTGGAGACCCCAGGTTCAATCTTCAGTACCACAAAAATAAATAAATAAATCTTATCAGCTTGTACATTTTATATAAGCACTTTTGTTTTATGCCAATTATCCCTAAATAAAGCTGTTTTCTAAGATGCAAGTTGTAGCTGAGTGGTAGAGCATTTACCTAGCATGCATTAGGCCCTGGGTTCAATCCCCAGCATCACACACTCACCGCGCACACACACACACACACACACACACGGAGCTGTTTTTAAAAAATAATAGTAATAGTTTGATCCTCAGCTTCATTCCCTAACTCCGTGGAACTGGGCACCGCCCTTCCATGGCCCACCACTAGACCCCAACGTGCTCCCCGAGGGCGTCAGCAGAGCACCTGCGGCCAGAGCAGCAGGCACAGTTGGTGGCAAGGGACTCGCCAGAAGTCCAAGTCCTGACCCCTGAGACTCAGCCCACTTGCCCCGGTCATCTGCCCAGTCTGCCTCCCCCCAGAGCAGCCTGGAAGCCTCTTCAGGGTGCAGCTTCCTGGCCCTGAGAGAACCCCTCAGCAATCAGACTCGGAAGCAGAGCGGGGCCAGATAACCCGAGGTGAAGACTGCGGCCACCTCGCCCCACTCCTGAGATTGGAGCTTCTAACGGCTTTCAAAGCCCCACTGTCAAAGACGTGCAGACAGCCGCACGAGAACTTTATTGTGGGTACACTCAGGGACAGGCAAGGTGCTCGTACTGGGACTGGGAGCATTATCAGGAAGATAAATAGCCATATTCCTCCAGGAGAAGTCATCAAAAGATCCCCAAACAGAAAACCAAGAAACCACATGTAAGCACATCACTCAGATACACAAAGAACCAGCCGAAAGAACCACAGCGGTTGGGCAGGGATGAAGAAAGTGCTGTAGAATTCTGGGAGAAGCATGCGACTTTGATGAAAACTGAAAAAACAAAGTGAAAGAAACAATTAGAGATGAATCAAACTCTTGAAAAATCAATGGGTAAGATGACCAGCATATGCACGTTTGCCAGATACCCTGTTTTCCTCTATTAAGAGCGTTCCTTTCTGCCAGTCGAGAAAACTCTTCCATGGGTGTGCCAGGCTGACTCTGCTGAATCCACTGGCCATCCTCAGTGCCACCTCTTCTTCTGACAGATTCCTCCCGAGGGGACGGGATAAGAAGAACATGGTACCAACTGCAAAAAAAAAAAAAGGAACTTGAATTTAATCACGTCTCCAAGTCAGGGGTTTTGCAGCCTCAGCTGTGGTGACATTTGGGGACAAAAAATTCTTCCTGGTGGGCAGCAGTCCTGCCCATTGTAGGACATTTGAGAGCACCTCTGACTTCTACCCACTGGATGCCAGCAGAATCCCAACGCCCAGCCACGATGCCAAACATGTCTTCAGACACCGCAGGACATCCCTGTGAGGTGGCGGGGAGGAAGACTGCCCTCCACGAAGAAACACTGCTCCACACCTTACGGACTGAGGTACAGGAAACAGGATGGAAAACAAGGTTCAAAGACACCAGCAAGATGCACCGGCCAAATTGAAGTGAGGGCCCTTCTGAAAGACAGATAGATGACCCAGATTTTGTTTTGTTTTGTTGGTTTTGTTTCTGTGGTATTTTGTTTCTGTGGAATTAAAGACAGGGATGTTCTACCACTGAGCTACATCCCCAACCCCTTTTTTATTTTTATAATTTTTGAGGCAGGATCTTGTTAAATTGCTCAGGTGGGACTCAAACTTGCAATCCTCCTGCCTTAGCCTCCCATGTAGCTAGGATTACAGGCATGCACCCCTGTGCCCAGCTCAGATGACCCTGTCTCTTCAATGAACATATGGAAGGGGGGAAGGTATGGTTGGGGGAGTATGAATCTTAAAAGCTTTTTTTAAAGATCAACAAATGTGCTGGTGAGATGGCTCAGTGGCATAAGTGCCTGCCTGACAAGCGCAAGGTCCTGAGTTCGACTCCCGGTACCCACATACGAAAAAAGGGCCGGTGATATCACTTAGTGGCACGGGTGCCTGCTGGCACGCGAGGTCCTCAGTTTGACCCCCAATACCCACACACACAAAAAAAAAGATCAACAAATGTAATATGTGGACTTTGGATCTCGATTTAAACCAACTGCAAAATATATTCTTTACACAGTCAGAGGTAATTCAGTATGAACTGGGTGTTATTACACTAAGAGCTACCATTACGTTCCTGGATGTGATATGGTTGCTTGCTTGCTTGCTTTTTCCTTTCTTCCTTTCTCAGTACTGGGGATTGAACCCAGGGCCTCTGCACTGACCTATACTCTTAGGTCTTTTTTATTTTTTACTTTGAGACAGGGTATAGCTAAATTCCCCAGACTGGGCTCAAACTCACAAATCCTTCTGCCTCAGCCTCCCAGAGTGCTGGAATTATAGGAATGTGCCACTATATCTGACTACTTTTTTTTTTTTTTTTTTTTGTGGGTACCAGGGGGTCGACCTCAGGACCTCGCGCGCCAACAGGCACCCGTGCCGCTGAGCGATATCACCGGCCCCTTTTTCATATGTGGGATCCGGGAGTCGAACTCGGGCCCTCGCGCTTGCAAGGCAGGCGCTTACGCCGCTGAGCCATCTCACTGGCTCCTATCTGGCTACTTTTAAAAGCTTTCCATTAGAGACATGTATTGCTACAGGGCACCATGGTACATGCCTATAATCCCAGTACTGGTGGGAGGCTGAGGCAGGAGATTGCAAATTCCAGGCCAGCCTGGGCAACTTAGTGAGATTCTGTCTCAAAATCAAATTTTAGGAGGGCTGGGGATATAGCTCAGTGGTAGAGCACCTGCCTAGCATGCACAAGGCAAGAGACAGAGACAGACAGAGACAGAGAGAGAGGCTGCTATGTGAAGGATAAAGTTGTATAGAGTGTCTGGTTGCTGAGGAGTAAGGTGGAGAATAAATAAAACAGCATCCAAACAGAGACCATTGTTGAAATTGAGTGAGGAGTCCATGGCTATTCACTATAATCTTTTCTCTACTTTTGAACATGCTAGAAATTTTCCACAGTAGCCAGGTTTGGTGGTGCACACCTGTAATTCCAGCACTCGGGAGGCTGAGGCAGGAGGATTGCCTCGAGTTTGAGGCCAGCCTGGGCTACATAGCAAGACCCTGCCTCAAAAAAAAAAAAAAAAAAAAAAGAGGTGGGGAGAAAGAAATTTTCCACAATAATGTATGCTTAATGGGACACCCAGGGGCTTTCAGAGGTCAGGGTTGCAAGCAGAGCCTAGCACCTCCACTGTCAGGTCTGGTCTTTTGAAACAAGGGCACCATATAGAAGGATCTTGAATAAACAGATTTCCTTCGTCCTTCCAGCAAAGTTTTCATCAATTCTGTGGCAGGACTTGAAAAGCCCCCCAGCAGCCCCCGGCTTTCAAAAAGCTGAATTCATGGTGGAGACGCCAGGGTGAGCTCTGGCCCAGAGTCCCCTGCCTGGGCCGTCACTGGTGTGAAGCAGCAGGGCCTGCTGCAAGGGACGCCCGGATTGGACAGCGCCTGCTGATCGCTGCGGCTTGCATCAAACCCTCTGTACGCAGCTGCAGTTTGAGTGACTTGTCAGGGAGGTGTGAATTACAAGTGATTATGACAAAAGTGTTTATTTTCAGCCTTCCCAAAAAACAGTGAGAAAGAGGGAAGCATGCATAATCAAGCAGTTGGGGGTCTGAGGTGAAAGCTTGCGTGTCCTTATCCGGCCTGGCCTCTCTGCTTCGCCCTTCCCGGGAAACCAAAGCAGCCCCCAGGAGTTCGGGAGGAAGAGGGTGGATGGGAGCAGGGGAAAGTATGGGGCAGGGGCCCCTACTACACCTTGGGGAAGCTCCGGGTCTGACTGCCCCAACCACAAGGGACACCCTCATTACAGAGCTCTCAGCCCCCAAAACAGCACCCAAAAGGTCCCAGTCTTGCTTTGGAGAATAGAATGCAAGAAACATTTTTCCCTTGTCACTAGCGATTGAATGTAGGGTCTTCTCACTGAGCTACATCCCCAGTTCCCCACACCACCCCCCCTTACCATCCACTCTTTCTTTTGAGACAGGGTCTCACTAAGTCACTAAGTTACCCAGGCTGGGATGGAACCTGCAATCCTCCTGTCTCAACCTCCCAGAGTGCTAGGAATGCAGAAAACTTGCTTTTGCTACCATATGTAGAGCATCCCCCATAGGGAAGCCAAGGGGGAACTCACATCTGTCCCCTATCTGCCCCCAGGACCCCAACTAACACTCAGTTGCCCTCCCTCAGTCCAAGGCCAGGAGCTCCCACCAGTTGAGGTAAGGGTGACCTTCGCCAGATACAAACCTTCCCAAGCCACTCACTCGCCTCCTTGAGAACCAGTCACTGCCCCCACTGCTGTGGGGCTGAGAGCCCCCGTCCAGAGAGGTGAGAAGGACTGATGGTGTAACAGTGTCTTCAGAGACCTCAGGAGATGCAAGACCCTGGATAGCCCTGGAGGGCTTCTTACAATGCTCAGCGACGCCCTGGCAGAGCGCAGGCGCCCAGCTCCCGGCCCTTCCTGCAGCTGCAGCTCTTTGCCTGCACTGCTCTGCACCCATCCCATCTCCCTGGACCCTTTTGCTACCAATTGCAGCTCCTCCCCTGCAGAAAGTGCTGTGGAAAAAGGGCAGCCCCACAGAGTGGGCCCTTTTGCCTGGGGTCAACAAGGATCTCCAGCCCCAGGAGGGACAAAGGGTGCAGTCCACTGTCTTACCCAACTGAGTCCTCAGTCAGAGCAGTTCAAAGACTTCACAGCACCCTAAAAAAAAAGTATTTAATTACACAAATAAGACATGAATAAATTCTCCTGAGAAAATACATCATTTCAGAGAAAGCTACTATATTGGTTAGGATTTGATTGTAACAATGTAAACAGTGGTCAAAGTGATAAAGGTATTGAAGTATCTCAGGTAATAAAAAGTTTGGAGGAAAGAAGTTTCTGCTTTGGATCAGTGAAAAGATGTCAAGAGGTTAGTGTGAAGCTGGGCATGTTGGCACACAAGAGTAATCCCAGCACCCTGAAAGCTGAGGCCTGAGGATCGAAAATTCTAACCCAACCTGGGCAAATTGTTGACTTAGCAAGATCCTGTCTCAAAAGAAAAAATAAAAGGGGACTAGGGATGTAACTCAGTGTGAAAGTTCTGGGTTCAATTCCCAGTGCCATACAAAAAGGAGACTACCATGTTGTCCCTACAGTACTCGACTTTCCCTCATGATCACAAGATGATTGCCATACCTCTAAGCACGATCCAAGGCAGAAAGGAAGGGGAGAAGCAGAATTTGTTGTTTACTCTTTTGTTACTGGAGAAAAAAAAAAAAAAAAACCCTCTTAAAAGTCACCAATAGAGGGGCTGGTGAGATGGCTCAGCGGCTTTAAGCGCCTGCCGGGCAAGCGCGAGGGCCCGAGTTCGACTCCCGGAACCCACATACGAAAAAAGGGGCCGGTGATATCGCTCAGCGGCACGGGCACCTGCTGGTGCGCGGGGTCCTGAGGTCGACCCCCTGGTACCCACAAAAAAAAAAAAAAAAAAAAAAAAAGTCACCAATAGAGAAGAAAAACAAAACAAAAAAAAAAAAAAAAAGAAAGAAAGAAAGAAAAAAAGTCACCAATAGACTAGGCTACTTGCCTATCCCTAAACCAATCACTGCGGAGAGGGGTGGTAAAAGCATCCTTGGCTTAGATCTATCACGATGAGACACCTGCCCCCACTTTCCCGGAGCACAGTGCTTTTTTATTTATTTATATTTGTAGTACTGAGAATTGATCACAGCACCTTCACACTGAGCTCCACCCCCAGCCCTCTTTTATTTTGATTTTTTATGTTGAGTCACTAAGTCGCTAAATTGCCCAGGCTGAGCACAGACTTGCGCTCCTCCTGCTCAGCCTCCCGGAGTGCGGGGATTACAGGCGTGCGCCACCACTCTCGGCTTAGTGCTGCTCTTGGAAACCTGAACAAAACATGAGTGGCAAGCGCTGAAGAATGGGGCGGGTGGGAGATGGCAGCTTTTAGGCAGTCAAGAGTATCCACCACCTGTGACTGGCAGTTTGAGGTGTGTTGTTTCAGACATACGTGTACATATACATATGTGTTTGCACACACAACATACTGCAATAGATGCAGAACAGTCAAAAGACCGAGGTAGAGTGCGTGTGTGTGTGCGCGTGTGTGCGTGCACGCACGTGTGCGTGGATGTGTGTGATAAACAAACCACCCTCCTCCAGTCACCACTCTGCACTTGCTTCACTACTCAGTAATCGCCCGCTCCCAGCACCCCACCCACTCGGTGCTTACTGACCTGGTCCACCTTTCCCGCCGCCGCCGCGCAGAATTCCCTCCCTGAACCACATCGCAGCTCACTGAGCCGCTTCCCCGCGGCGGCCCGGGACTGTGCCGGTAGTGGTTCCTAAGCACTTCCACGCGTGCTCTCCTCGGCCCCTCCAGCTCCGTCTTCCTGTGCTCCCGTCTCCCCTGCTGACAGCTGTAGGTGACGTGGTAGGTCACACCACAAGGTCGCCTCGAAGAGGACAAACGATAACACGCCTGGGCGATCGGAACACCGTGCCCAGTCCACAAGGAGCCCTCTGTAAACACTAGCAGAATGGCTTCCTGGCTCAACCTTCAATCTGCTTTGGACGGTGAGGAGAACATTGTCGTCATAACGAACAATACAGCTGCAAGAGGTAAACGATCTGACAGGAGCTGCAGTGCAACAGTATTAAGATTATCCTGCCAAATATCTGTCTTTTAGGGCTGAGGGTGTACTTCAGTGGTAGAGCACTTACCTAGCATGAATGAGGCCATGGGTTCAATCCCCAGCACTGTAAAAAATAAAGAGTGTCAGAATCAAATATCTGTCTTCTCTCTTTTTTTTTTTTTGGTACGAGGAGTCAAACTCAGAACCTTGCTCGTGCCAGGCAGGCACTTGTGCCACTGAGCTATATCCCCAGCTGTCTTCTCATATTGTCTGTAAATTTCTTGGGAGTAACAAGCAAGCATTATTTTGTATAATAATAACGGTATTATTTATTTGTATAATAATGTAATCATTTTGTTGTCATTGCTCTTCATATACCCATTGCTTATCACCTGGTGGGCATTTAATCCCAATTTCTACAATACTGAATACTGATACAGCAGTTAGAACAAGGTCTTAGTTATTTGCAAAGCACCTTGAAAGTGAAACATCATTTAATTCTTCTAACAACCCTGTAAGATAGTTACTACTATTGTTATTATCTTGATTTTCCAAATGTGGAAACCGTGACTCGAAAACTCTTAATCTGTTGTTGCATACACTCAGGTGGGCCGGCCTGGAGCCAGGGCCTTTGACCGGAAGTGCAGGCCTCTTCCTATCAGAGCCCAGAAGTCCAGAAGCTGGAGAAGTCTCACCCGGCCAAACGCCTTTTTCTGGGCCCAGGTATATTTTCTTTTGTTTAACCTTCTCTTTGTGTTTTCCAGCTGAGACAACTGGCTCCAGTTTTACTCTTTTAGCCAAAGGGAATCCAATTCATTAGGACTTCTCTGGAAGGAGGGAGAGACTCTCCTGTTTATCCTAGCCCCTGTCAGACATATAAATGTATAATACAGCCATTAAACCCTGAAATACCTGACACAATCCCAACCACACACAGCTATTAAAAAGTTCGTTACTTCAGTGGGAGGGAGCCACTGTGTTCTCTGTTCTCTCCTCTTGGTAGGGCTGGCAGAGAACCAGAGCTCTCCGCTTAGAGGAAATCTTCCCTTGTCCCTAGGGATTCCCCTGCAAGCAAGTGTATGACTGATAAATCCTAGTACCATTTGTATGCAAAATATTTTTTCTTTTGAGACAGGTCTTGCTAAGTCACTAATTGGCCCAGGCTGAGCTTGAACTTGTGATCCTCCTGCCTCAGCCTCTGAGTCAATCACAAAAAGTACTGCATGGTTTTTAGGATGGGGGAAAAACCCCAGACAATTTTGAAGTACAGTGGTACCTCAGTTCAAGAACTTAATTTGGGGCCGGTGAGATGGCTCAGCGGCGTAAGCGCCTGCCTTGCAAGCGCGAGGGCCCGAGTTCGACTCCCGGAACCCACATACGAAAAAGGGGCCGGTGATATCGCTCAGAGGCACGGGTGCCTGTTGGCGCACGAGGTCCTGAGGTCGACCCCCCGGTACCCACAAAAAAAAAAAAAAGAACTTAATTTGTTTTATGATTTTGGGGAAGAGGCCACAGCTGTTTGTTGCCCAAAGTACAGTTTGTGAATGGAAGTAACATTTTGTCAAATGCGTTTGTTTGGGAACCAAAGTGTTTGTGAACTGAGGCATTCATGAACCGAGGTATTACTGTATGTAAAGCAGATTCTGAAAGTTCTCAAGGGAATGAGAAGACAAGACACAAGCTGGAACCGGGCATGGTGGCACACACCTGTAATCCCAGCACGGGAGGCTGAGGCCTAGGCCAGCCAGGGCTACAAAGCGAGTTCAAGGACAGCCTGAACTGCATAGCGAGACCCTGTCTCAAAAAGAAGAAGACACAAACTGGGAGAAATTTGCAAAAGGCATATATGATAAAGGACTATTATCCAAAAGAACTATCCAAAAAGACTGTATCCCAAAAGAACTCTTAAAACTCAACAATAAGAAAATGGCACCTCCCAAAGAAGATACGTAGATGGAAAATAAGCATATGAAAAGATGTCAGCATTGTTAGTGTCAGTAGAGGATTGTAAATGAAAAGCACAATGAGTGAGGGCTACACACCTATCAGCATGAGGAAAACCCCAAACCCTAACATCCCTAAACCTGATGAGAATGTGAAGCCACAGGAACTCACACTGGATGCTGGCATGTGAAGTGGGAATGTGAAATGGTACAGCCAATTTTATTTTTTGTTTTGTTTTGTTTTGTTTTGTTTCAAAAAGCAGTGGCAAAGTTTATTCAAGAAAGCAAAAATGGGGCCGGTGAGATGGCTCAGCGGCGTAAGCGCCTGCCTTGCAAGCGCGAAGGCCCGAGTTCGACTCCCGGAACCCACATACGAAAAAGGGGCCGGTGATATCGCTCAGCGGCACGGGTGCCTGTTGGCGCGCGAGGTCCTGAGGTCGTCCCCCCGGTACCCACAAAAAAAAAAAAAAAAAAAAAAAAAAAAAAAAAGAAAGCAAAAATGGGGCCGGTGAGATAGCTCAGCGGCATAAGCGCCTGCCTGGCAAGCGCGAGGTCCTGAGGTCGACCCCCGGTACCCACAAAAAAAAAAAAAAAGAAAGCAAAAATGAAGAGTGGGAGAGAAACTGGCTCTGTAGAGCGAGACTGGATTGAGTAAAGTGAAAAAGAAGGTAAAAGCAGAGACGAAAGTACATGCTGTGTCTAGGAAAGGTATGATAGACCCAGCTCCTCACAGCTGCCTTTCTTTTATTGTGTTCAAAATCTCCAAGAAACCCATGAGAACTTTCACATCCGGGTCCTGAGACGTGGTGCTGGGATCCCACTCCTCAGTCTGACCTCAGGTCTGGGCCATCCTATTGAAAACATACTCGAGTTCTCATGTGAAGTCCACATGTGGGGGCTTTAGGAACTGTTCTTCACATGTGTCTGGGATTTTGTATTTTTTTTTTTTTTTAATTTTAAAGAGAAGAAAAAACAAAACAAATCAAAAAGAACAAATTTTCAAAACAACATAATAGGTGGGTAACAATGGTTAATGCATTACGTATTGTTATCATTAAGTTAGTTATTCAGGATACCAGATATTAGCAATTGTCCAAACATTATTGGCACAAACCTTACTCTTCAATGAACTAAGTAAAATTAGTAGTGTATCTATCTTAACCATCTTATATATATATATACAATTTTTTTTTCCTTTCCCTTCTTTCTTTTCCCTATTCCCCCATCCCAGTTGGGATTTTGTATTTAATAGGTCACACCTACTTCCTCAGCCAGCTTTTGCCACACCCTAATCTCCTATCTCATTTCCCCACCCTGAGACATAAATCCCGTAATTCTCTATGGTGTGCTAAAGGAGCAAAGGGCTGTCTTCTGTAGCTTCTTCAGCTGGAAGGGGCTGTAGACCCCACCTACCGGGGATTATGTGTTCTCTAACTACCTCGGGGTGCTGTGGCTCCCTGGGGTACAGCCACTTTGAAAGACAGCTCAGCCATTTGTTATAAAATCAAACATACTTTCACCATACAATCTACCAATTGCGTTCCTTGATATTTACCCAAGTGAATTGAAAACATGTTCATACAAAAGCCACACACACATTTCTAATGGCTTTCTTCGTAACTGCCAAAGCTCGAAGCTCAGTGCAAATGTTCTGGTTTCAACTCCCAGTAAAAAAAGAAAGGAGAGAAAGAGAGAGAGAGAGAGAGACGGAGAGAGAGACAGAGAAACAAAGAGAGACAGAGATAGAGAAGCGTAACACCCTGCGCTAGATGAATGAATAACTGAACTGTTGTACTTCCAGGCAATGGAATATTAGTCAGTGCTCAAAAGAAATGAGCTCTCAAGCCAGGAAAAGACATGGAGGAATCGTGAGACCCTATCACTGAGTGAACAGAGCCAATATGAAGTGGTAGGTGCTGTTCCATTCCAACTCCCATTGCATTCTGGAAAAGGAGAGAGTAGGAAGACAGACATCACGGATGACTAGGGTTTAAGGGTAGGCAGACACAAGGATTTCTGGGGCGGGGGGACCACTCTGCATGACACTGTCATGGTGAAGCCATGTCATTACACGTCCAAATCTGCAGCGTGACAGTGAACCTTATCATAAACTCTGGACTTGGACAATAATGTGCCACTGTAGATTCACCAATTGTAACGAATGTACACTGTGGTGTGGAATTTGCTTTTTTGTTGTTGTTTTGTTTCTTATTTTTGGTTTTTTGAGGCAGGATCTTGCTATATAATTCAGGCTGGCCTTGAACTCACTATGTAGCCTAGACTGGCCTTGAATTCCTGGCAATCCTCCTGCCTCAGCCTCCTGGAAAAGTCCATTTTTTTAAACGTGATACTTTTGTTCCTCATGCCTCCTGTGCCAAATCCCATTCCCCAGGCATAACTGGTGTAAAATGCTTAGTGTATTTTCTCCCAGTCTTTCTTCTCTCACACATGTAGTACATAAGACTATGTGTGTGGCATACTAAGACTTCTTTAAGATCAGCAGCAATGCCCTTTTTTTTTTTTTTTTTTTTGGTACCGGGAATTGAACTCACAACCTTGCGCTTGCCAAGCAGGCACTGTGCCACTGAGCTATATCCCTGGTGCAAGCAATGCCTTCTTGCAATAGTTGAAAAACTTTAAAGACCCTAACTCTTGAAAATAAGGAAGAGTTAAGCAGGCTAGTGTATATTGCCGATCACTAGGTGTTATGGTTTGTGTCTAGATGTCCCCCCAAAGCCTCATGCAGTCATGGAGGCGGCTTCTAGAGTTTATGACTGATTCATGGTCTAATGCTGGGACTATGGGCGTGAGTGCTACACCCACCCTGGGGCAGGCAGCCTGCATGTAATATAAGGGAGGGAAAGAGGTTGCTCTCTCTCGTGCTCTTGCACTCCTCCCTTTTGCTCTTGCTTGTTTTTGCTGCCTTCCGCTGCCATGAACTGTTGCCCTCTGCCATGTGCCACTCTGCCTTGGAGCCAGCTGAGTATGGACCGAAACCTCCACAAACTGTGAGCCAAATAAACCTTTCCTTCCTTAATTTTGGGTGTCGGGTATTTTGTCTCAGCAACGAGAGAAAAGTAACTGAGACACCAGGTAATGAGAAGTAAGGTGGTTACAGTGTAGTAATAGCAATACTATCATAGTAGTAGAATCAGAACTCAATTTAAATCCCCTCTCATTAAATTAAAGTAACCCCCCCCAGAGTGTTCATTATTTAAACAAGTAACAAGTCCTTCCTAAACCTCAGTTTTTCACCTGTAGCATAAAAATTAGTGCTTCCCGCAAGGGTAGAGATTAAGTTCGAGCTGAGGATGTACACGATGTCCCCAGCACAGTGCTCAGCCCCCCGCAGAGGCCCCCTGTGCAGCCGCCCCTTCTCAAGGACAGATCCTCGTCCTGAGGACCACAGCCCCCAACAGCGCAGACCAGTGCCCAGCGCAGAACAAGCAGTAAGGTAACTGCCATCTGAGTTGAACTGGAGTAGAGCAGTAAAGCTTTTTAAACTTGCCTTGGGAGGCACAGAATAGGGCCTGGTCTTCAAAAGGGATGAGATTTACACAGAGAATTAGAGGCAGACGCCAGGTTGGAAGGTTAGGGGGTCAAGGTCAGGGAGGCCTCTAAGGGCGGGGCTGGTGGGGAGTCTCTCCGTCTCTCTGTGTCTCTGTCTCTCTTTGTTTCTCTGTCTCTCTCTCCATCTCTCTCTCTCTCCTTTCTTTTTTTACTGGGAGTTGAAACCAGAACCTTTGCACTGAGCTTTTTTATTTTTGTTTTGTTTTGTTGTTGTTGTTTGTTTGTTTGTTTGACACAGGGTCTCACCATGTAGTCCAGGCTGGCCTCGATCTCACTGTGTAGCCCAGGCTAGCCACAAACTCACAACCATCCTCCTGCCTGAGCCTCCCAAGTGCTGAGATTACTGGCATGTGCCACCACACCTGGCAACACAGCCCTTCTTTTTTTTTTTTTTTTTTTTTGAGACAGGTTCTCACCAAGTCACTAAATTGCCCAAGCTGGGCTCTAATTTATGATCCTCCTGCCTCAGCCTCCCAGATTTCTGAGATTACAGGTGTGTGCCACCATTCTGGTTTAGAACTTCAGGGGATTTTTTTATTTGTTTGTTTGTTTGGATTTGAGACAGGGTCTTCTTATGTAGTTCAGACTGGCTTTGGACTCACCATGAAACCCAGGCTGACCTTGAGCTCACACCAGTCCTCTTGCCTCAGCCTCCTGGGTGCTGGGACCCCAGCTCACCTGGCTAACTTCAGTTTTATATTGCAAATAAATCTGTGCCCACTGTAAGGGGGGAAAATCACCCACCATCTAGACAGCCAGAGAAAACCCCTATTAAAACTTTGTTCTGTCCTAGAATGGAGGGGCACACCTGTAATCCTAGCACACTGGGAGGCTGAAGCAGGAGGATCATAAATTGGAGCCCAGTCTGGGCAATTTAGCAATTTAGCAAGATCCTGTCTCAAAATAAATGAAGAGAGCTGGGGATGTAGTTTAGTACAAAGAGGGCAGTGGTTTTCTTCCGTTCTTTTACTATGCCTCCACATACTTATCTTACATTTATCATACATGTAAAATATTTTACATGTGTTTATGTTTTCCCTACATGCTACCCTTTCATCATATCAATAAATAGCCATCCGTGACATCATTTTTAATGGCTGAATAGAATTCCAGTGTCTGGCTAAACCATACTTTATCTAACCAATCATCTATCATCAGCCAGTTGGGCCGTTTCCAAACTCTGGCTACTATCAACAGAGCTGCCAGGAACTTCCTTAGAGCCGGGCCCTGGGCTTCTGATCTCTTTCACAAAAAGGGGAGAGAGAACAATGAGCTATTTGCTCCAGTTGACCTCAAGCTGGAATCCCTGTCCCTCTCGCAGCCCTGCTGAGTCCTGTCCTCTGGAGTCTGGCTGGGCTAGAGGAATCCGCGGTCAGGACCCTGGATTCCTGAGGATTTGCCCCACTCCCAGGAGGAGCGCTGAGTCTTTCTGAACCCACATAATGAGGTGGGAGGGCCAGAAACTGGGCCATCTTGAGCCAAATTTGGGCAGAGATTAAGCAGGTCCTGATACTTCTCAGCAGCTTGAGTGTTCCCTTTACCTAGTACCTAGTTCCCTTTACCCTGCTCCCTGATTTTGATGCCCTGATTTCTCCCTCCCTGCCTCCCTCCCTCCCTCCCTCCCTTCCTTCCTTCCTTCCTTTCTTTCTCTTTCTTTTTTTTGAGACAGGCCTTGAATTTGCGACAATCTTCCTGCCTCAGCCTATTGAGTGCTGGGATTACAGGTGTGCTTCTGATGCCCTGATTTCCCAGTATGACAGCATTCAGGCTGGAAAGGGCATAACTTCCAGGCACATAGACTGTTCCAGAAGCTCCCTTTAGCATGCGACATGGGCCAAGAGGGTGTGAAATAAATGCCACAGGCAGCACAAGGTGAGAAAGATGTGAGCCCTGATCTCAAGTGGCTTACACTCTGCAATTGTCTCCAGGGCTGCCACGACAGAGTACCACAAACTGGAAGGGGGGGGGCTTCAAAAATAAAAATGAAGCCGTGCGTGTTGCCACACACCTGTGATCCCAGCACTCGGGAGGCTGAGGAAGGGAGATGGCTGTGAGTCTGAGGCCAGCCTGGGCTACATAGTGAGTTCAAGACCAGGCTAAACTACAAAGCAAAACAAAACAAATAAAAGAAAACTCACAGTATAGACTCACAGTTCTGGAGATTGCAGGTCAGATAGCAAGTTGTTGGCAAGGCCCCACTCCCTCTGAAGGAGCTAAAGAAAGAATTCTTCTTGCTTCCTTCCTCCTGGCTCTAACAATGGCCACTAATCCTTGGCTTTCCTTGCCTGAGGCTTCCCCCGCTCCGTTCCTCCTTCCTCCTCCTGCAGCCTTCTTCCCTCTGCGCCTGTGCCTCAGTGTCCATGTCTCCCTTTGCTCCTTTTGCAGTACTAGGGATGGAACCCAGGGCCTTCACACTGAGCCACATACCTGGCCCTTTTTTTTTTTTTTTTTTTGTGGGTGCAGGGGATCGACCTCAGGACCTTGCGCGCCAGCAGGCGCCCGTGCCGCTGAGTGATATCACCGGCCCTTTTTTCGTATGTGGGTTCCGGGAGTCAAACTCAGGACCTCACGCTTGCCAGGCAGGCGCTTACGCCGCTGAGCCATCTCACCGGCCCCCCTGGCCCTTTTTGATGTTT
This sequence comes from Erethizon dorsatum, assembly GCA_028451465.1. Lineage (NCBI taxonomy): Eukaryota > Metazoa > Chordata > Mammalia > Rodentia > Erethizontidae > Erethizon > Erethizon dorsatum. Next base: position 32,449,458 of record CM051824.1, read on the forward strand.
TATTTTCAGACAAGTTCTTGCTAAATTGGCAAGACTGATCTTGAACTTGTGATCCTCCTGCCTCAGCCTCCTGAGTAGCTGAGATGATAGGCGTGTGCCACCGTGCCCAGCTCACTTTCCCTCTTGTTATGGACATCAGTCATACAGGTCTGAGGGCCACCATAATCCAGCATGATCTCATGGTGACAAATTACATCTACAACTAAAGTCACAGTCTGAGGTTCTATGTGGACGTGAATTTTAGGGAGACACAATTCAACCCACCCACGCTATCACAGAGGTAAAGGTGAATATAAAACATCAAAACTACAGACATGATTTGCTTTTACTGGGAGAAACAGGAACTGAGGATGAGTACAGGCTGGCAAGAATTTTGATATCCCATAAGCAATTTTTTTGGAGACAGTCGTTAGCCAGGCTGGCCTGAGATTTATAATCAGTCTGCCTCAGCCTCCCCAGAAGTAAGGATTAACAGGCGTGTGCCACCTCACCTGGCTTTATCAGCATCTTTAAATCATTGAGTCCTGCACCTCCTAGTCCGGTTATGCCTAAAATCCAGACTGCTGCGAGACCCCATGGGCCCCCCTAAAAGTGCCTGCGATGTAAGGGATATGTGGTGGATTCTCTGGAGCTCTACTTGCAATACCATTTCCCATCAAGCACAAGTTCAGGCAACAATTATGGCAGGGAAAAAGCAGAACCCGGGGTGAGGAGTGTGAGGGGTGTGCAAAGGCGCCACTGCAACGCCTTCCCCCGATTGGCTGTGCATTTTGCACATCTTTTTCCCTTTGCTTCTGCTATTTCAAGTTTTAAAAAGTGGGGAAGATGCCGGAAGTAGCATTATCCTTTTTGGACCCATGAGGCTGTTGCTTCCCGCCCTGGCCATGCCCAGCTGCTAACAGCACAGGTCATCTCTCCAGTGAGACCACAAGGGTGGCAGCGGCTGCCCAGGTCTGGCCTGGCCTGCACTGGTAGAGTTGACCGTCCTGCCCCGTGGCTGGGCAGAGCTGAGATTTCAGGACGCTCCCTCCCCAAGTTCTGTACAGAAGCAGCAGAGGCCTCCTCGGAGTGTCTGCCCTGCCTAGCCTCCCCTTCAGCACCACAAGGAACTTGTTTTCACTACTGTTGAAGCCAGGGCCTGTGCATGCTAGGCAAGTGCTCTGCCACTGAATTATACCCCCAGCCCTTTTTAGTTTTTGATTTTGAGACAGTCTTGCTAAATCGCCCAAACTGGCCTCAACATTAGGATCCTCCTGTCTCAGCCTCCTGAATAGGTGGGATTATAGGTGTGCACCACCACATCTGGCTCGGAAGCTTTTTCTTTTTTTCTCCACCAACTCTTACAGATGACAGGAGCAACTTGTCCTAAGTCCTTTCCAGGTTGATGTTGCCCTCATAGGCCCCTAGCACAATGGTGGGGGCTACGACCTTGACCCCTAGCTTTCTTCTGCAAGAAGACTGCCTAGGAAATATTTCTGACCACCAGTGGAGACTTGCTGAAAGTACAGGGAAGGAAGGCTTTGAGAGCAACTCCCAAGCCATGAGTAATAGCAGATGGCAAAATGTATCCCAACTTTCTTGCTCTTAGTGGGATGGAGAACAGCTCTGAGGCTGGCTCTCCATGGGGCCTCAGAGGTCTCCCGCAGGCCGGTGACCACAGAGGCAGCCTGCTCCTTATCCTGGCTCACTTCTCTGCTCCTTACCTGTGCTTGCTGGGATCGCCTCCTGAGTAAACGGCCTGCACTCAAATCTGACTTCAAGCCAGCCTCTAGGGCCACCCAAGACAAGACCCATGGCTGTGTTAATGTGCGTGTTGGCAGTGAGCTCCCCGAGGACGGGCACTGAATGGCATTCCTGTGAGCACTTGCCACTTGGGCCCTGCCAAGCGCTTTATATGCATTTCCTCCTCTCACCTGCAAGAGGCCACCACTGTCACTACTACGTGTATTCCCATTTCACAAATGAAGCTCAGAGAGCAGAAGTCACTTGCCCAAGGTCATACAGCCTATAGGGAGCAGAGCTGGGATCTGAACCAAAGTATTCTCCCTGGAGTCTACACTGTTAATGGTTAAGAGCTAGGATTGCTGTGCAGTAAATGCTCTGGAAGGAAGGGAAATGGTAGCAAGCAAACTGGACAAGCATTTGTACAAAATATTCATTAGGATGCTGGAGATAGGGCCCATGACCAGCCAGTCCTTTGCCAGATTTTCACAAGTCCTTTTTGCTATTCGTTTATTGATTCAGGAAGCACTTACGGGGCTGGGGAGTGCCTAGTGCAGTGGCAGAAGCTGGCCTAGCATGCATGAGGTCCTTGGGCTCAGTCTCCAACACTGCCAAAAAAAAAAGCATTTACTGATTCTTGCTGTGTCTAAGACACTGGACTAGGGCTCAAGGAAATTACAAAGAAAGAGAAATTATAAGAACAGAGCTGTCGTCATGAAGAACTGGCTTGTGGACCTGTGAGCAGAGAGCTGGCGAGGTTTACAAAAGATGAGTTGACCCCTGGGCACTAGAGGGGACAGAAGAGCCCCAGAGGAAGTGGACCTCAGAAAATGGGGAGAGCTCGCTGCTGGAGGAGGGCAGGAGTACAAAAGATATGTGGAAAAGAAAGAGGGAGGGAGAAGAGATAGAGAGAGGCACACAGATGGGCAAGGCCTCAAAACAAGGGCATCTGGGACTCTCTACACCGCCCACCTTTCCCCCCCTTTCCTCGGTCAGAAGCAAAGGGGAGGAAGGCAGCTGTTGAAACAGATGTTTGCCAGGCACAGAATCAGGGTGTGAGAGACACTGGCCGAGGATACAGATACGGGGCATTGGCAACTGCCTTTCAAGCCAAGACACGCACAGCACACATGAACCTCACGCTGAGCAGGCCCCTGTCCTTCCTCCAAGAGGGCTGACCAGTAAGATGACGCATGTGACTGCCGTGGCTCCCTGCCGGGACAACCTGGCATCAGCAGACACTGCATAACCTCCAGCTCCTGTGTTGTGCTCGGATAGCATGGCTTTAGGGGCGGAAGGCATGTCCCTGAAGGCCTGGCAGCCAGCCAGGACTTCGCTGGCAGCAACTGTGCCAGGAGAGGATGCCCCCCCCCGCACTCACTTTCAGCCTTCTGCTCTAGGAGGGTGCGGGCAGGCCGGCGCGCATCTGCGGGAGAAGGTGCAGGCCAGCTGAACACAGGGCATGGTTTCGTAGGGACAGCAGGCCTGTGGCGCCCTGCAGACTTGGGCTATGTGGGCAGAAGTTGGTCAAAAAAGACCTCGCTTTTGGTGAGGACCCATGGCCCCCACACAGAGACAGTGTGCCCCAAATGCACAGCGCAACCGCCCCGCAAAGGCTCCAAATGCAGAGCACAGCCACCCTGCAAAGGCACGCCAGGCCTCCCGAGCAGAGCGGCCACCGTTCTTGCCGGCTCCCGGGGCACACCCAGTTTCCCAGCTTGGGCTACAGGAGTAAAGGGCAGAAGCCAAGTCCCAGGGGTTCCAAATAGTTTGGCCTTGTGCTCAGTAAGACACCACGAGCTGCTACACTGACACTGCACACCAACAGCTGGGTGCAAAAGTCACACCCTTAGCTTTCCCCACACTCTGCGGTGGGCCAGGCCAGCACAGGCGCATCAGTGCCACCGGGCAGTCCTTGCCCACTGGGGACCTGGAGCAAGGGACAAATGCTGCCCCACCCCCCACGCATCTGAAGGTGTCCTGAGACGCATTTCTTACTGCTTCCCAGAAAGCCCTGTGCAATGGTGGCCAGCTCAGTAATTCATCTTTCCACTGCGATGGAGTTCAGGACAGGCGGCCCCAAAACAGACATCTCAGCATTGCAGAAAACAGCAGGAGGAGGAAGGTCTGTCTCTCCAACCCTCTGCTGCGCTCTGCCTTGGAACAGGCCATGAAGGAATTCTCATTCCAGAGGTGCCGCCCCTCCGCCGGGAGGAAAGGAAGGAACATCCTTGTCTCTAAAAACACGGGGACACAAAGAGACCCAACAAACAAGCCTCCCAACATTTTCCGTTATTTATTTATCTTTGCAGAACTGGGATTTGAACCCAGAGCCTTCACACTGAACTACATCCGTAGTTCTTTTTTAGTTATTTTTATTTTGTGGGGGGACAGAGTCTCGATAAGTTGTAACTAACCTTCCTGGGCTCCTCCTGCCTCAGCCTCCTACAGTGCTGGGATTACACGCAAGTGTCACCACACCCAGCAACTGACCACTCTTCATGAAACTTTTGCATAAACATACACCAATGTCCCTGTTTCTTTGGGTCACCATTTCTAAAGGCTCTTGTGGCATGTAAAACATATTAGATACATTTCTATGCTTTCCTCTCATTAATCTGTCTTTTGTACCTCAGCCATGAATCTGGCTACAAGTAAGAAAAAGAAATCTTTTGCCTACAATCAGTTCTCCCTTCTTCCCCTTTCGCTCCTATGTGGACCAATCACACAGAACCTGTCTGAACCAGCTCCACTTTCAGGAAAACCCAGGCTAAGGCAATCAAGATTGGAAAGCTGGCCTTGACCTCAGAAAGTGACCCAGTGGGGCTGGGCATGGTGGCACCCACCTGTAATCCCAGCGCTCAGGAGGCTGAGGCAGGAGGATCACAGCAAGTTCAAGGCCAGCCTGGGCTACATACCATGACCCAGTCCTAAAAAACATAACAAACAAAATGACCCTGTGGGGTGCAGCGACAAGGGTGTCCTTGGAGCCTCCTTGTTCTGTGGGAACCCACCAGGCATTAACTCTGAGAGAGGTCCTCAGCACACCAAGCCCCCAGGAGGAGGAGACAGTGCCTTCTACTTCCCGGGGTGCGCACCGCGGGTGGGTCCTTCCCACCCAGGCTGCCCCACTGACTCACTGTGCCAAAATGGGAAGAAGATGCATCAGGACGCTGAGTGGGTGATGTGGCGTGGCTGATGTCCACGTGCCCTCCACTCCCTATACAGATTTTTACAAATGTAGCAGAGAGACTTCGCTTTGAAGCAGATGATGAGTGAGAAGATAAGAGCGGGGAAGAAGTTGGGGAGGACTGGAGAAGAATCAAAATAAACCAAAGAGGAAACACAGACTCCTGAAAGATGGGAAGGAAAGAAACCCTCACCTACACCTTCTGTTTGAGGGCCTACATCTGGCCTTAAGGTTTTCAAAGTGACTTAGCCTGGTGTGGTGGTGTACACTTATCATCCCAGCACTAAGGAGGCTGAGGCAGGAGGATTACCATAAGCTTGAGGCCAGCCTGGGCTACACAGGGAATTCAAGATCAGCCTGGTCTATACAGTAAGATTTTCAAAAAATCTAAAGCAAACAAACAAACAAAAAAAAAGTGGCATACAAAATATCCAGATCAAAATCATTTTTTGAACTTAAGGCTTTAACTGTTGTGATTATAGTTACCTTTTTTTATTGGTACATGTTTGCAGGACAGAATGACTATGTTCACTGTCCACCGTGGCGAGTTGGTGCACGTACATCACACATCTTAATTCTTTTTATTTCCCATTGCCTGCCTTCCCCTCCCCCAAATTACTATTTTTGATATGTTAAAAACTAAAACAAAAAATTAGAGATTTTTGAACATGTGTGAATTAAAAAAACAATAACAAGAAAACACCTCCTTTTCTCCCATGGCAGTGGGATGTTGTTAACATCTACCAGCATTCCGGGAGGCTGAGGCAGGAGAATCACAAGTGCAAGCCCAGTCTGAGCAATCTAGCAATTTACCAAGAGCCTGTCTCAAAATAAAGGGTTTTATTTTTAAAGGGTTATGGCTCAGTGCAAAGGCCCTGGGTTCAATCCCCAATGCTGTAAAGACAAAACAAAAGCATTTACTGGCATTCTGAGTACGTACCTAGTTTTATATGACCTTAGAGCCTGGTTAAAAGTGGAAGCTACAGGCCGGTGAGGTAGCTCAGCGGCATAAGTGCCTGCCTGGCAAGTGCGAGGTCCTGAGTTCAACTCCCAGTACCCACATACAAAAAAAAGGGCCGGTGATATTGCTCAGTGGCATGGGCACCTGCTGGCACGCAAAGTCCTGAGTTCAACCCCCGGTACCCACCAAAAAAAAAAAAAAAATGGAACCTACATAACCTCTCCTGTGTATTTACCTAAGAGAAATGAAAATTCACATGCGCACAAAAGCCTGTACACAGATATGTATGCACCTTATTCATAACCCCCAAACTGGCCACAACCCAAAGGTCCTTCAAATGCTGAATAGATAACAACGACACATCTATACGATGAAATACTTCTCCACAATAAGAGAGAATCCCAAATTCATTTTACTAAGTGAAAGAAGCTGGTCCCTTAGGCTGGACATGGTGGCACACGCCTGTAATCCAGAACTTGGGGGGCTGAGGCAGGAGGATGGCTGTGAGTTCAAGGCCAGCCTGGGCTACATAGTGAGTTCAAGGCCAGCCTGAACTACATAGTGAAACCCTGTCTCAAAAAGAAAGAAAGGAAGAAAGAAAGAAAGAAAGAAAGAAAGAAAGAGAGAGAGAGAGAGAGAGAAAGAAAGAAAGAAAGAAAGAAAGAAAGAAAGAAAGAAAGCCAGTCCCAAAAGGCTGTATAATTCTATTTGTACGAAATTAGAGAAAAGACATAGCAGACAAAAGATGGATTGCTGGAGATGCAGAACTGGGGGCGAATGGAAGGAGGTACAGGGGATTTTGAGGGTGATAGAACTATTCCGTAACTGGATTGTGATGGAAGCTACACAACTATGCATTTTGTCAATGTTTAAGGAATGCTACACCACTAAACAGGGTGAATGCTGTTGTTTTGTTTTGTTTTGTTTTGTTTTGTTTTGTTTTGTTTTGTTTGAGACAGGATCTTACAGTGTAGCCCAGGCTGGCCTCAAACTCCTGGAGATGCTCCTGCCTCAGTCTCCTAAAGGCTGGGATTATGGGCACGCACCACTACACCCAGCTCAACTCTGTTTTATTTCTCCATTTTCTTCTATTGCAGACCCATTCTAGGACCAAAAGCCTGACTTAGAAACTGCAATCTGCAGTAATCACAGATGTGTTTTCTGAGGCCTCCTGGAGGTGGTGAAGACCCTGACCTTGCTGACTGATGGAAAGGAAGAAGTTAAAGAAATGTTTGTTAGGGAAATAGCTAATTTACAAGAATCCATTTCTTTTGCTGATTTATGACTACTGCAACAGACTAGGAAAATACACAGCCCCTGGAAGGGGGGAGGGGGCGGAGAGTGAAAGAAAACCCAGGGAGCTTCAATGTTTTATTCCTTAAAAATCTTTCTTAAAATAAAATTCAATTGTCATCAGGTGTGGCGCCGCACAACCATAATCCCAGCACTCGGGAGGCTGAGGCAGGAGGATTGCCTTCAGTTCACAGGCATCCTGGGCTACATAGTGAGTTCAAGGCTGGCCTGAACTATATAGTGAGACCCTGTCTCGAAAAACTCAAAAAATTAAGAAAAAAACAAAAAAAAACAAAAAAAAGGACAATGAACCGCCAGCATCGCCGGAGGACTTCCTCTGCCAGCCCTTTGCTGAAACTATACAATAGTCCCCCTTATCCTGTTTCACTTCCCTCATTTCACTTCCCTCATTTCTACCTACCCAGGACCAACCTAGGTCCAAAAATATTAAGTGGGAAATTCCAGAAATAAACAATGTAAGTTTATTTTTGTTTGTTTGTTTGCTTTTGGTTTTTGAGACAGGGTCTCGCTATGCAGTTCAGGCTGGCCTTGAACTATATAGCCCACGCTGGCCTCAAACTCACAGCCATCCTCCTGCCTCAGCCTCCCAAGTTCTGGGATTATAGGCGTGTGCCACCACACCCAGCTGACAATGTAAGTTTCTGAACAGTGTGAGTAAATCTCTTGCTGGGCTGTTCTGCGCTGGCCAACATGGAAACCATCCCTGTGTCGGGTGTGTCCACGCTGTCTACACTACCCACCCACTCATGACTACCAGATTAGTGCTGCGGTACCACAGCGCCCATATGCATGGAACCCTGGCTTTACTTAGTAACGCCTCCAACGCCAGAAAAGAGTGAGGCCAGTATTTCAATAGACCAGACAGAAGCTATCAGGTGCTTCCTTTGAGTAAAAATGTAAAAGTTCTCAATTTGATAAGGAAAAAATTCGTATGCTGAGGTTACTAAGAATTACGGTACAATACAATATTTTGATTTTTTTGGAGGGGGTATCGGGAATCAAACTCAGGACCTTGCACTTGCCAAGCAGGCACTGCACTGCTGAGCTATATCCCCAGCCCCACACAATATTATGAGACAGAGAGATCACATTCATATAATTGTTATTATGGAACATCATTACAGTTGTTCTGATTTATTAATAGTATTGTGAATCTCTTACTATACCTAATTTTAAAATTAAACCTTATCATAGGTATGTTTATTAGTCGCTTTCCTGTCACTAGGGCAAAATACCCACCACCTACAACTTGAAGGAGGAGAGATTATTTGGCTCACAGCTTCCAGTAGGTGCAGTCCATGGTTGGCTGGCTCCAACGCAGAAGGGCTTGGTGGAAGGGCCTGGCAGAGGACAGCTGCTCACCTCATGGCAGCCAGGAAGCAGACAGAAGGGAGGAGCTGGGGACCCTAATACACACTTCCAGGTTAGCCCCAGTAACCCATCCCTGTGGACCAGACTGTATCTCCAAACATGAGACTTCAGGGGGCATTTTAGATCTAAACTAAAACAGTATGTATATATAGGAATATAGGGAAAAACACGGTGCATGTATATGGATACGCGTGTGTCTTGGTTACTTTTCTCTCATTGCTGAGACAAAATACATGTAACAAATACATACAATAACATTCCGCCCCTGGCCCCCCAAAGACTCATGCACATCCCTTTATGCAAAAGGCATTTTGGTCCATCTCTAAGAGTTGCCAAAGTCCTAACAGTTTCAGCATTGCTGAAAAGTCCAAGTCCCAAGTCTCCTCCGAGATCTAAGGCAAACTCTTAGCTGTGAGCCCCTGTACAAATGAAAAGAAAGTTAAACACTTCCAACATTCAATGGCACAAGATAGACATGACCATTCCAAAAGGTACAAACAGGGGAATACAAAGGAATGGGACCAAAGCAAGTCCAAAATCCAGCAGGACAAATATTAATTCCTGTAGTTCCTCATGGAACATCTGAAGCAATCTGTGGTAAATTGTGAACTACAAAGGGCTTGCATGGCTCCACCCCTATGGCACTTCCGGTGGTTGTAGCGCCCATGGCTTCTCTCTTAGGCCTGCTCTGCTCCCTCCTTGCAGGTTTCCTCAGACAATCCACGTTCCTGGCTTCTCTAAACTTCTGGGGTCTCCACTGCACCTTCCGCTTCACTCTCACAGCTTCACACATTGCCCTCTCAGGGGCACCCTGCCTGGCCTCCCAGGCCTTCTTCTGTAATCTAGGTAGAAGCCTTTTTAACTTCAGAATTCTTGCATTCTGCATGTACCTAAAACTAGCACCATGTGGATGATGCCAAGGTCTGCTGCCAGCTGGAGCAGTAGCCAGGCTTTCTTCTCTCTTGGCTGTAGAGGTCGAGTGCCTGGATCACTGAGCATGCTGAACCTGATTCTGAGGAACAAATTCTCTATGCTGCCACCATTTTGGAACCTGGTGTGGCTGCCGCCATTCTGGAACATGGTGCTCTGTGGCTTTCTCCTCAAAGCAGGATCTTTCACTTTTGCAGTTTTGAGGCTGCAAAGGGTGGAGACTTGCTGCTTCTTGTGAGGTCCTCAGGCCGTCTTTTATATTCTCCTGTTCCTTCTCAGCAATTAAGATCTTCTCAGCTCTATCTTTGCAGTCCACAGCTTTACTGGAGCTTTCTTTCTGGCCAAACTCGCAACATTGTAAATCATTCTGCTGGGCTCTTCGCTCTTGATTCTCAACATAAATCTGGCTAAAGGCCCCCAACAATAGCCATGCCACCATCTCAATGTTCGACTGCCTTGAAATTTTTTCTGCTAGTTTAGTTAGTCCGCCGCCATTAATCTTAGTCTCAGGCAAAGTCTCTGGATGTGAGCAAAATGCAGACAAACTTTTTGCCAAGCCATAACACACATGTTCTGGAGTCCAGCAGCCAATGCAATCTTTCTTCCCAGCAGAAGCCTCCTGAGCCCAGTTTTTACCGGCAAGAGTTTCTATCAGCCTTCTGGTGTCCCGAGCTCTGACCAGGATCTCCCATACAGAACAACCTAAGGCGTTCCAGCTCTACTCTTTCCCGGCGACATCTCTGAACCTTTCCAAACTCTTCCCACAAGCCATTCCCAAAGGCTCTTGAACCACATGGTCAGGTACAGTCACAGCAACGACCTCACTTCTCTGGTACCAAATTCTGTCTTGGTTACTTTTCTCTCGTTGCTGAGACAAAATACCAAACGCCCAAAATTAAGACAGGAAAGGTTTATTTAGCTCACAGTTTGTGGAGGTTTCAGTCCATACTCGGCTGGCTCCAAGTCAGGGTGGCACATGGCAGAGGGCAACAGTTCATGGCAGCAGACGACAGCAAAAACAAGCAAGGGCAAAAGAGAGGAATGCAAGTGCAAGGGAGAGAGCAAGCCTCTTTCCCTCCCTTATATTACATGCAGGCTACCCGCCCCAGGGTGGGTGTAGCACGCACGCCCATAATCCCAGCATTAGACCTTGAATCAGTCATAAACTCTAGAAGCCTGCCTCCATGACTGCGTGAGGGTTTGGGGGGACATCGAGACACAAACCATAACAGCATGTATACAATATATGTGTGTATATATATATATACTCAGGCGTGGCTAAGGGTCTTGGAACATAGCCCTCATGGCTAGGAGGGGACTACTGTAAATATATCATCTCATTTAGTCCCACACTTAGAGAAGCAGAGACTGAGGCCTGTGCAGGGTCATGAAATGCTCCGACTGGGACGCAAGCGTATGAGGTGGGCTGGGACTTGAACCCAGTGCGTCTGCCTCCCTCTCCAGAGCTCTGATGATCTCCAGAGGCCTGTGTTGAGATGTGAGTGGTCTGGGGTGGGGAGGGGACTGGGATGCGCATGGGAAGACTTCTGGGCAGCCTCGAGGCCACAGCTTCCCTGTCTGTAGGCCTGTGCGTCTTCGTCAGATCTGAAGGAAGGGCCCTGCGGTGCGTTTCTGCTCATCTCTGACGGAAACGCAGGGGAGATCAGCGAACAACACCGAGAGGAAGCTGCCAGGATTCCTCCACTTTAGAAAGTACTGCACTGTATCTGGGAACAGGAGGGGGCCCATTCTAGAAGGTATCTGAGGGCAGACCCTACCCACCAGCTGTCCCCAGATTGTCTGAGCCCCCACGTCTCCCCTTTCAGTAGACAAGGGAGTCCCAGGAATCAACAAACTTGATCTGGGCCAATTTAGGTGCCTTCCAGAGTTTCATTTACAGCTCAAGGGAAGTAAGACCACTTTCTAGTTGCTGGAGACTTTAAACTCAGAAAGGACTCTTTAGACAGGCCTTACAGAAATATTTTCTCAGCCAGGTGTGGTGGCATATACCTGTAATACCAGCACTGGGGAGGCTGTGGCAGGAGGATCGCCATGCGTTCAAGGCCAGCCTGGGCTACATAGTGAGTTCAAAGCCAGCCTGAACTACACAGCAAGACCCTGTCTCAAAAAAAAAAAAAAAAAAAAAAAATTTTCTCTCAGCCTTCAGGAGGCTGAGACAGGAGGATCACTGTAAGTTCAAGGCCAATCTGGGCTACACAGTGAGTTCAAGATCAGCTAAACTATATAGTGAGGCCCTGCACCCCCTAAAAATTATATCAAAATATCCTCCAAAAGCAAGACCACAACAGAGAGAGAGACTGAGGCGGACCCTGGAGAAGCCCCATCACAGGAACCAGATGTCTTGGAAGTGTGATCTGTATCTTTAAAAACACATGTTTGATTCATATCTTTTTACAGTATGTTTGCAGAGCTTGAATTCCAGGCATATCCACAACCATTTTCAATAAAAATATTTTATTACTTAATCAAGTTATCTTTCCCCTAATCTTTGAGTAATCAGTAACACTTGTTAACAGGGTAGGAGAGCTTCGCAGGCATGATCTCATTTAACCGCGAATCATCCTAGCGGGTAGGTGCTGGTAGGCCTGCACCTTATCCTCCCCTTCTTGCTTCCTCTCCTCTACCCACACGAGGAACGCACTGCATTTAGCTTGGCTCCCAAGCTAAATGGCACTCATTAGGGATGAGTGCCTTCCCTGAACTGCCGTTGTATGAAAGAGTATTACTACTGTCAACTTTCCCCCGGTACCAGAGATTTTACTCAGGGCCTTCGCACAGAGCTACATCCCCAACCCATTTTTAATTTTTTTAAGTTTTGAGACAGGGTCTTACTAGGTCGTTAAGATGTCAAGACTGGGTTTACACTCACACGCCTCCTGCCTCAGCCTCCCAGAGCACTGGGATTATAAACCTGCATCACCACACTTGGCCTATTGCAACTGTTTAAACATAAAGGTATAAAATAATTATGGTAAACATCATTTCCTCAAACTATACCTTTCTATAAGACTGGGGTGCCTGTCCCATCCTCTGAGAATGCCTCAAATGGAAATTGCTTTAAGTGCCCCATTGTTTCAGGTTAATGTGGTGATTAAGCTGCTTGGACCCAAACACCCCGCTGAGGAGCTCCGATCCCCTCAGCCCCTTTCCCTTTCTGTCCTTTACTCTCCTGGCCTCTGTTACTCACCTGTGAAATGGGGATAATAGCACAGATCCCTAGGGGTGTGGGGAGGGTTAAACGAACTAATGCATATACAGGGCCTGTTACAGAGTAAGCGATCAGGAAATGTCAGGTGATTTTCTTATTAAAGAGACTGTGTGTGTGTGTGTGTGTGTGTGTGTGTGTGGGCGTGCGCACGCGCATGCAAGAGAGAGAGAGACTGGGGATCGAATTGAACATTGAACCCATGGCCTTTTGTTTTTGTTTTGTTTTGAGACAGGGTCTCACTCTGTAGTTTAGGCTGGCCTTGAACTATGTAGCCCAGGCTGGTCTCAAACTCACAGCAATCCTCCTGCCTCAGCCTCCTGAGTGCTGGGATTACAGGCATGTGCCACCATGCCTGGCAAACCCAGGGTTTTTGCATGAGTTATATACCCAGCCCTTTTTTAAAAAGTTTGACACAGGGTCTTGCTAAGTCACTAAATTGCCAAGGCTGGGCTTGTGATCCTCCTGCCTTAGCCATCCAGTGTGCTGGGATTACATGGGTGTGCCACTGTGCCCGCTTCTGGATTCTCTTCGTCAGTCCACATGGCCACCCCATCTAAGGGTCACCTCAGAGTCAGTTCAGTTGGCCACAGGCACTATATTCTTCATATCTGCAGTGCATAAAAACCTTGTCTCCGGGCCGGTGAGATGGCTCAGTGGCGTAAGCGCCTGCCTTGCAAGCGTGAGGGCCCGAGTTCGACTCCCGGAACCCACATACGAAAAAGGGGCCGGTGATATCGCTCAGAGGCACGGGTGCCTGTTGGCACGTGAGGTCCTGAGGTCGACCCCCCGGTACCCACAAAAAAAAAAAAAAAAAAAAAAAACCTTGTCTCCTTGGTGTCTTCTTCCTCAAGCATTTCTTAAGCATGACCATTCAGGCCAAGGACAGAGCTAATAATCAAATATTTTGTGCTGATTCCATTAGCTTTGGTTTCTTGACTCAGTTTCCACATGGGAGGGAAGATGGGGAAGGAAACTGTTAAAGGCCTCTCTGCAGCCTTCCCGGCCCTGCCTGAGGAAAGGTCTGCGGGCTGCAGTTCTCCGGACTCGCAGGGGCATCCCCACCCTCCTGGCGTGGAGACAGCCGAGAAGAAACACACCTGGATAAACTCAGTAAGAGGTGCTCTCCATCGACCTAGCGGAGCCTGGATCTCCTAGTTCTAAGTAGATTAGCCTGGCGCCCTGGCCTTATACTCATGACATTTTGGATAATCACGTAACCTCCCTAGGCCTCAATTCTTCATTTATAAAAACAGAATCTGCCTAGAATATTCTTAGTGTTCTCTGTGATGCTGAAGACTGGAAAGCACTACACGAACAAGAGAGCTGATGCATCTCCCTGGACGATGCTTTCCCTCCCCCAGGTCTAGGCTGGTGACAGGGTCTGAGAGCAGAGGTCCCTATGGGGAGAAAAAGGAGCAGCAATTCAAGGCTCCATTCAGAACAAGCAAGGCCGCGGAGCCATCTTGGGATGGCAGAGTATCTCCGGAACGTCGTGGAGGCATGAGGATCTCCCAAAGTTACCTTCCCGCGGGACCAAAAACAAAGCATCGATCATCCTCAGGTCAGAGCATTTCGGCTGGAACTAGAAGCTTCTAATATATGAGCCAGTGTGTTAGCTGGCCTTTTAGAGGGCAGAGTATGTCAAAAGGTGCCTTAAAAACTAATAGCGCAATCTGTGCCCTATTGTCCGAGGCTATTTTGGGTCTTTTAAACCGTAAGTGCAATTAAAAAAAAAATCAATGCTTTCAATGACTGAAAGTTGATTGAATTCCTTAAGCTTCCCCCAACGCGTCTGCCATGGACTCTCCAGGAGTCTGGCTACTGCACCTGGGCCTTGTGCAGACATCAGATTACTCAGCCAGCAGACGAACGAAAGTATAGGGAGCTCCAATCATCCAATCAAGAAACTATTAAAATGTGGGTCATAAATCTCTGGTTCTGCCACAGTTCACTGAGGACAGTCTGGCGACCTTCCGCTCTCACTGGGAGGCAGCTCTGCCTTTGGGGTAGCTGAGGGTCCTGCTTTTTTCTTCTCTTAGTTATAGCCTGAGGTCTTGGTACACAACTTATCCTCAGAGGCCTTTTCTTTTCTTTATGTAAACTACCGCTATGTAGTTTAGGTTGGTCCTGGACTCACTGTGTAACCCAACCTGGCGTTGAACTCATGTTGATCCTCCTGCCTCAGCCTGCCGAGTGCTGGGATTATAGGCGTGCGCCATCATGCCCGGCTGGTACCTTTTGTTTTCTTATCTGAAAGGAAGTCCACTTCCCCCAAAGCACCCGTCAGTTTAGCCCTTCAGCCTCAGCCAGAATCTGGAGTAGTTTCCACCTCTAGGATCTTTGTGCCTTGGCCATGGACAGACTCTGAGGTCTCCCCGGTGCATCCCGTCTGTGCCCCCCGGGACCAGGAGTACCAGAGGACAAGAGAGCGTCTGCCCCTGGATCTGAGCTGACCGAGGCTCTGTCCTGTTGCCAGGGTTCCTGGGGTTAAACTGACCCAGGAGAGAAAGGGGGTCTCCTGAAGAGGTGACTCCTGGCCATGCATGACGGAGCACACCTGTACTCCCAGCTCTCTGGGAGGCCGAGGCAGATGAATCACAAGTTGTTTGAGTCCAGCTTATACAACTTCGCAAGACACTGTCTCAAAAAAGGGGGGGGGGGCAGGGGATGTAGCTCAGTGGGAAAGCCCTAACTTCAATCCTCAGTATCACCAAAAAGAAAAGTGGTGACAGATAGGGAGCTCCAGGCCTCTTGGGCCCATCCCGGCCTCACTGGTGCTCAACACACATTGCCCATTCCACACACAAATGGGAACCTCTGATGCAGACTCTGCCGCCACCACAGCCGTGGCTGCCTTGTCTGCAGGATAAGAGAACAATACCAACCTTACTGGGTGGTTGCCTCCACAAGCCGATTACTGAGGCCAAAGACCCAGTGCAGTGCTGTTGCATAGCCCGCACTCACTCCCAGCAGTGCTTCTCCTTGGTTCCTCCTCCATCTACCACTCAACTGTTCAGGCCCAGGAGAACTGCCTG
This sequence comes from Erethizon dorsatum, assembly GCA_028451465.1. Lineage (NCBI taxonomy): Eukaryota > Metazoa > Chordata > Mammalia > Rodentia > Erethizontidae > Erethizon > Erethizon dorsatum. The sequence goes on from CM051824.1 coordinate 32,465,210, forward strand.
ACCTTCAGGCTCTAGCGTGGTGTGATCCATCCATATCCAAGCAGTGACAGAGAAGGATGAGGAAAGGTTCCTTTCAGCCTTTCCTCTGTTAATGAAAACCATCCAACCTGAAAGTAAGGCAAAAAAGATTATGGTCAGCCCCCCACATCCTTAGGCTGTGCACCTGGAGATTCAACCAACCGAAGATCAAAACGACTTGAAAAAAAAGTCTCTGTACTGTACATGTACCAAATTTTTCTCGTCATTGTTCCCTAAACAATACCACACACAACTATTTACATAGCATTAACAATGCACTAAGTACTACAAGTCATCTAGAGCTACATAAAGCACTCGGGAGGATGTGTGTGAGTTATATTCAGGTTACATAAGAGGTTTGCACATCTACAGACTTGGGTATCAGCAGGGGTGTCACGCAACCAATTCCCTGCAGATGCCAAGGGTAGACAAAACTGTGTGCCCTTCCAGGGTCATCCCAGAGCACTTTCCAGCAAGCCACCTAAGGGATATCTGAGGCTCCACAACAGAGGTTCTCCAAGTCTGGTGCCTGGGCCAGAAGCATCAGCATCTTTTAAAAAATGCAAATTTTTGGGCCCCATCCCAGACAGACAGAATAAGAAACCGGGGGCTGGAGCCCTGCAATTTGTGTTTTACTAGCTGACCAGGACTGATGCACTGGTTTCAAGGAAACATGACTGTTTTTACAGAAGTGCCTGGTGCAAAATAAATGCTGTGTCAGTGTTGGCGCTCATCATACATTGGCACATGTAAATATAAAAGCATGCTGGTCTATGCGTTGAGACAAAGGCCGCAGACAGAGAGACCAGAGGACTCCGGGCGGGTGGAAGCCTCAGGGCTAAGAACAGAGGCTGCCACCAAACAGGCAGGGCGACCTGAGGGAGGCCAGTGGTGGTGTGGCCATGTGGCCAATCAGCAGGGGGAAACCAGAGGCAGGGCCCGCGGCAATGAATCTTCTCTTACATGGCTCCAAGCTGTCTAGGGACAATTCAGTCTTTTAGTTGAAATGACGCTGGTCTCCTGGTCTCCGCTGGCTGACACTTTCAAGGGTTAAGAGTTCCAGGGCCATCTGTCACCCTCTCTCCCAAGTTACTAGGTGTGTCTTTTCCCTAAATTCTCCCAGAGCCTCAGGGCTGTAGCACT